>CM021109.1:162551224-162960803 GCA_007115665.2 Sequoiadendron giganteum
CCTATAACCTATTAATCCCTCATCCCTAAACCCTAAACCCTTAAACCCTAACCCATAAACCCTCTACCCTCTACCACCAATCCTCTACTCTCTACCCTCAACCCTAATCCCCCAACCCTTAAACCCACTTAGTAAACTCTCTACCCTAATCCATCAACCCTCTTGACCCTTAAACCCTCAACCCTCAAACACTCAACCGTAAACCCTCAACCCTCAACCCTAACCCCTTAAACCCTAAACTGTTAAACCCTTTACCCTTTACCCTCTACCCTCTACCCTCTAACCTCTAACCTCTAACCTCTAACCTCAACCCAATACTCTCTACCCTATACCCTAATCCCTCAACCCTTAATCTCTCAACCCCTATAACCTCTACCCTATATATTGGACCCTCAACCCTAATCCCTTGACCCTATACCTTAAACCCTCAATCTTCAACCCTCAACCATTAAACCCTCTACCCTTTACCCTATACATTAAACACTCAACCCTCAATTCTCAACCCTCAACCCTTAATCTCTCAACCCTCAATCCTTAAACCCTAAACCCTCTACCTCTTACATTGGACCTTGAACCTAATCCTTCAACCATATACCCTCAAACCTATACCCTAAACCCTCTACCCTCAACCAAGTAAACCCTTAACCCTAAACCCTTAACCCCAAACCCTTCAACCCTAAATGCTTAAACCTTAAACCTTCTACCCTATACCCTCAACCAAAAACCCTCTACCATCAAACCTATTCCCTCAACCCTCAAACCTTAAACCCTAATACCCTAGAAACCATCAACCCTATAAGTCCTCCACCCTAATCCCTTAACCCTATACCCTCAACCCCTATCACTTTCTCTCTATCTATACATCTCACCTCTCCCTCCCATCCTCTCTAATTGTCTCTATCTACCATCTCCCTCTTTCTGCGTACCTCCCGTTCAATCAATCCCTACCACCCTCTCTCAGTCCCTCTATCCATCTCTCTTTATGTCCCTCCCACTCCATCCCACTCTCTCCCACTACCTCTCTCTCCCTCTCTCTCATGTCTCTTCCTCCCAACTCCTCTCTCTCTAAGGTCTCTCCCTCTACCAACCTACCTAGGTAACACTCTCTTTGTCTCTCTCCCCTCTGTCTATCTATCCCTCCAACCCTACCTAGATAATTCCATCTCACTCCACCCCCCTCTTTCTCTACCTCTACCAGGTCACTCCCTCTCACACCCTCTCCCTCTCTCAGGTCTCTCACTCATACTCCCTCTCTCTCCCACTCCCTCTCTCTCACACTCCATCTCTCTCACACTCCCTCTCACTACTCTCATCTCTCAAGTCTCTCCCTTTCGCACCCTACCTACATAACTCTCTATTTCTCTTTGTCTCTCTCTCTCTCCCCCCTCTCTATCTACCTCTCCCTCAATTCTCTCTCTCCCACCCCCCGCTCTCTCTCCCACTCCCTCAATTCTCTCTCTCCCACCCCCCTCTCTCTCTCTCCCTCCCTCTATCCCTCCCACCCTACCTAGGTAAGCCCCCCTCAATCCAACCCCTTCTCTCCCACTCCCTCTCTCTTACACTCTCACTTCAACCCCCTCTCCATCTCTCCAGACTCTCTCTAAATTCTCCCTTCGTCTAAAGACATACATAAATGCATACATACAAGCATAATACATATGTACATATAAAATATTACATCCATACAAGCATACATACATACATGACATACATGTACATAAAAATATATCAGCATACATTAATATATTGGCATTTAACATAAAGTAAAACATAATACGAGCACGTTATAATGTGCTCACGTTATGTGCTAGTAGACATGTTCCCCACAGAAGCAAAAACCATGTCAAAAGTGAGATATAACACGAGCACGTTATAACGCGCTCGTGTTATATCTTGCTTTGGGAATTCCTAAGCCTTAGGCTTGGTATTTGCCTTGGAATACCAACCCAAAGGCTTGGAGGGCATTCCCAAAGACCAGAGACGTGTTTTTAAAAAATCCACCATATTTCTCATAATCGAGTTCGTGCTCACCGTCATGATTGCACGTGGTTCAATATCAAAAAAATCGAGCACATGGGTAATGTTGGGTTATCTCTTAGCTATCCAACGATGTAATTTTTTTTCACTTTCTGAAAATGTTAAGTCTTTCATCCATAATTTATTTTATATGTATGTTTTTTTTTGCCAAAAAGAAGTGTTTGGTATTTTTTTCGTTATAAATTAACCGTTCATCAATTTTTCAAATAAATTATATTTTTAGAAACTAGACTCCATTCTACAAAATTAAAAAAAAACAAATCAATTCGTTTCCAAAATTTGTATGGGTAGCACAGCCAAAATTCTATTTTCAGGATATGTCCACTTCGCAAATTAGTAAAAAATCAAATATTCATTAAAAAATTATCAGAAAAATCGTGCATCAACTACATACTGTTAGCTAACTTCTGAATGTTGCGATTTTGAAAATACTAATAAAAAATTCACCGTACGATGGTCGTACAAGAGTTGCTATGTTATGTTTTTCTGACAAAAACAACACCAATTTGTGTACATCCCTCATTTTAACCCCTTAATCACAACCATTTTAAAAATAAATTAGTAGTCTAGAAAGTATACTTAGAGCACTTGAATCCTTCTATTTGTTCCATCTCAAAATTTTGAGTGTATGTATCCTCAATTTCATGTCCAAGGTCAGTATTTCCTGATTTTAGAAAAAAGTTGTCCACTTAAGTCCCCTTTTTGGGAACCATCTTGGTGCACTTACCCATTGTGAGTTTCAAACTTTTTGGAACAAATAACCACTTTAAAATGGGTTCGTATTCTAAAAAATGAATGAGTGCCTATTTTAAAGCTGAAAAATAATACTTCTAAAGGTGGACCCGACTTCTTGCACTTACTCTCCACCACCATGCATGTGGATGGTCATCAATGGTCATGAAGACAAAAATAAAATTCTTCACCAAATTATTTTTCTTCTATCAAATCATTGGGGGGGGGGGGGGAATTTAATGTATTATATGGGGCAAGTTATGGTTGGCATCTATTGATGCCACTCTTTATGCCTTATCAATGTTTATGCACTTAATGTTGACATTGAAAGAGAAACAATATGGATTTGGTTAGAAATTTTCAGAATAGGTTTTGTACACCATGCATGTGCTAATATTATTGCATGGTTATTTAATTATTGAAATAAGTTGTAAATGTTGGTCTCTTATAGAAAAGTGAACTACACATGGAGGGAATATTGAGGTTCCTTTGTCGGAACTCTCTACAATGCATCATTAGTTCTATTATGGTTGTAAGAAACCATTAAAGAGGGGGTTTACTAGTGGACTTAGACTAGCATCTTTAAACAACTAAAAATATAGAGATATTATTTCATCCACATGGATTTCTTGGGGATTACAAGGTCAATGGTCAATATAAAGATTCATATTCTATTTATGGAGGTACTTTTGGAAAGGGTCATATGGGTCCAACAAAAACTAGTTAGACCAAGGTTTGGCTCATGGTTTTTAAGACATGATTTGAGAGTTCATCGACGGATCTTAGATCTCTTTGCTTATAAGTGAGAGCTTGGGATAGATATGATATATATAAATTCTATTAGTGTGGTCCTATTCCATTTAATATAGTTAAGTTTACTTAGGGTACACACGTAGTATATTTATCACCATATGTCGCATACCATAAGATTAAGACACTTGTCATAATCTTATGTCTCACTATGGCCTATATAACCAAGGGGTTCTCTTTGTAATATTAATCATTTCATTGTATATGTTCATTGCATTTGTATTCTTTGATAAAAATATAATTTATTCTTGTCATATTGATCTACTCATTTCATTGCACTTTACATTAGGCCTCTAGATCTTAGGTGGTTATCTCCCTAGCCAAATCTTACATGGTATCAAAGCAAGTTGAGTGTCTTTGGTTAATCATTTTGGGATATCTTGAGTGTATATCATTGTGGATCTTGAAAATTTGAGTATTCTCTTCTCTTGCATCAAATGATGATAGAAGAATAAAAAAATGATTGAAATACTAGATTCTAGGGGTTTTTCTTTTTTTTCTTGATATTGCAGTATGTTGGTGTAAATATGAGATCACCATTGATTTTAATTTTTTTAAGAAACTTATTGTATTCTCTTGATTTTCCCAAATTGGATATGTGAGGCTAGTTCTACAAGGGTTTTAAGTTGGGAGGAGGTTCCTAGATTTAGAAGGTAGCTACAATTTTGGAGCATTATGGGTCAAACATGACCCTACCCAGATGTCAAAAAGGCTTAAGAACCTAAGGATTGATTGTCAATCTATCAAAATTAGACACTTTTCCTAGAGCCATCAAGGAAAAAATCCCTTCCTCGACCATACATATTTTTTATGCAAAATATTCTACAAAGATTATATTTTTGTCATCTCATGGAAGCATTGTGTAGTCATGGTATAGATTTTTTCAAAAAAAATCGATAAGTTGTACAACCTATGTAGACTATACACCAATGTACCTCTAGTCACTTTGAGGGTGTCACATGGCTCAAACCCCATGGGCTAGCAACCTCGCCTATCCTACCATATTGACCAACAAGTTCCCACTAGAATCAACCATTTAGTGGAAAAAAAACATCATAAAACTATAAATATGATTGCTAAAAACACCTTTCAATACCTGTTAACCACCATGATGACTTGATAAGTGATTCCCAACTATTAAACAGTGATTTCCTAACCAATTATAGTGGTTTTCAAGCTATATAAGTGGTTTTTAAAAATTATAAATATGGTGGTTTCCAAATAGTAGGAATACTCTAGTGAGGTGGGAGCATATTTTATCCAAGTCAATACTAACATCAATGTTTTCTTCCCCCAACTAGTCCCCTCTCCAATGAAGTTTCAATTTTGATAGTAGACTTCAAAATCCCATGACTCGGTCATTTGATCTCCTTTTGGTGAGAATTTTTTTATTTGGGATAAAATTTCACATAATTCATAAGGGTGTAGATGGTTCTTGATTTTGTTGTCTATGTAAAAGTTTAGAATTGTGTCACACTTTCAGTTGACTTATCAACACAAGTGAATTTAATAATTTTTAACTAAAAAATAATTTTGATCAAACATATGGTCTAGTTATATTCATTCTAGCTAAGATAGATATTGGCCACAAATTTTCTAACTTGAAGTGTCTAGTAAATGCATATTTTGCACGTTAGAGTCAATTATCATAAAATAATTAAATATTAAAATACTAATTTTTAGATCTACAAATGTATTTTTAATATATATATATTAAAGTAGATCATTAACACTAAAATACAAGGTTGATTATCTTATCAAGAAAAAATACTAAAATATATCTAATTTTTTTGAAAAGAATATAATGCACTAACGAAAAGATTCTATGTCAAGATGATATATTTACTTTCTAGATTTTGGATAAATAGTTAGGACAAAAGGTGACATCTCATAGAAGCAATTGGTCTTTTAGTGCAGCCAGATTTTATGATTTATTTAAAATATCTTTATTAAAATGAAAAAAAAACCATACAGTAAAGTTTCAAGTTATAAATATGCAAAAATAGTTGAAAGAAAAAATATTATACAAAGAGTGATGTCTCATTTAATTTCATTTTTCAACATTTAACCAACAATTAAATTATATTTTTCTATTTTATAAAAAAAATATATTCATTTTTTTAATTTTTTCTAAAAACTTTAAAAACATAAAATACACAAAAAAAATGCATTTCATTAGATTACATTATTTCAAAATTTAAAACAAATATGCCACTTTCTGGCGATTCAAGTTAAAAAGTTGGATTAGTATTGGTTGTTTTCTTTATAAAAGTTTGACATAGCTTTGTACTTTTATCCATCTACTATATTTATAAATTACAAATTATCATAGGTGTTGTTGAGTACTTCTCATTTTCTAAACTTCTAGGACTCTAGTTAGACTCCTATAGTAACGTTTTTTGGGTATACTTAAAAAAATTTAATATATATTTGTTTAATCCTTTGCAATAGTGGGATCAAATTGATCTTATTTTACAAAAAAAAAATTACTTTCATTTTTGTGGTTGAATTTAGAATTTGTGTGTACCATGAGAAAGACCACTTCACTATTTTTGGCAAGTGGCATCTATAATTGCACTATGTATAAAGTGTCAAAATCGCATTATTGGGGGATTATTGATTGAGTAAATTTAGGGGGAGGGGAGATATGTTGGTGTGAATATGGTATTTTACCAAACTAGTTCACTAGTGGGTCATATTCACATGTTAAGTTTACTTAGTTCTTAGGAATCTTTCTAGAAGTCTTAGTTGTCACTTAGATCTTATCTTTCTGGCATTTGATTCTTGACTCCTATCTCATTTAATATTAGTTGAGTTAGTTGTCTCATTGTATAAGATTAAGAAACATGTCATAATCTTGTCTAATCATATCTTTCACCTTGTCTATATAAGAAAGGCTTTTGTACATTGGTTTTATATCATATCAAGCAAGCTATTATCTTTCCATACTCTCTTATGGAAGTTTATTTTTAATTTTGCAAGTGATTCTGAGGTGTGAGCTAATTTTTAGTTCCTACATGTTATCAAAGCTTTAGATCTGTAAACTCTTTAGATTAGAGAGTGGTTTTGGACATGATTTGTTGCTAGATTGATCATCTTGGTGGATCTTGAAAATTTTAGTATGTTATTCTCTTGCATTATATGATGACGTAGAGAATCAGAAAAATTTGATAAAAATACCACATTTGGAGTTTTTTTGTGGATTTGTATTGAAAATTCATTTTAGAGAATTTTGGGTCAAAATAGACCTTTCCATTGAATCCAAAATGCCCAAAAACACCATTTCATATAAAATACTTCATATTTTGACAAAAAGAAATTGGCATTTAAAAAAAAAAAATTAGGTGACTATCTTAAATTTAACGACCAAATGACCATCACAAAGGACTGTGTTAAATTTTATGGTTAAACGGTCATCATACTAGTGCTCAACCTAGTTTGCCAGCCCCTAGGGGGCTTATTTTTGGCCCCTCAAGCCTTTATTGGGTAGTTTTTTTCTAAGGGCTATATCTTTCGATCCAAGAGTTCATTTTTTGAAAATGAGATGCTATCAAAAAGTTAGTTTTGAGAACTTGACAGTGGTGCAAAGTATTTTTCCCATTTTTTCTATTTGGCACCAATATTTTATCTTTAAAGTTAGATCACCATTTATGGCTCGTGAGCTCATAAAAGTTTCCAACAATCTCCAATTTTCATAATTCTTGCGATGTTGGAAAGGTATTGAGGAGCTCTATCAATCCATCCATGCACTTTAAAAATTTCAACAGCTAGAATTATCAATTATGGAAGATATAGATGGAAGATTATTTGTATAAAAAGGATCTATGGTGGCCATTACAAGGAAAAACAAAGAAAGAAGCTACAATGTCTGATGAAGAATGGGAGATTCTAGATAGAAAGGCATTGGGAACCATTTGGTTGTGCTTGGCACCATCTATGTCATTCAATATAATAGAAGAAAAGACAATAGAGCATCTAATGGAAGCTTTAGCTAAATTGTATGAAAAAAACTCAGCCTCAAATAAGGTATTTCTCATGAAGAATTTGTTTAATCTGAAAAATGATTGAAGGTGGATATATGATAGATCATTTAAACGAGTTTAATACGATTACTAGTCAATTTTAACTTCTATAAAAGTGAATTTTGATGAAGAGGTGAGGGCTCTCTTGGTTTATGTTATTTTCTAGAAAGCTAGAATAGCTTGGTAATGGCTATAAGTAACTCTATCTCTAGTTCAAATACTTTGAAATTTGATGATGTTGTTGGTGTTATCCTTAGCGAGGAAATGTGATGGAAAAGCACAAGTGGGAGTTCAACATCGAGTGATGTTTTGACTATAGAGAACAAGGGAAGAACAAAGGAGAGAAGAAAAGGTCCAAAAAATCATGGGAAGTCGCAAGGGAAGTCGAAGAAAGGAATATCTAAATCCAAAGGAAGAATGGATTTTTGGCATTGTGGAAAGCCAAGATGCTTGAAGAAGGATTGTTGGTCTCGAAAGGGAGAACAAGGAGACAAAAAACATGATGACAGTAAGGAAGCTAATGTTGCAAGTAAAAAATTGTGGGATGCTTTAATTTTGTGTTTAGATAATTCTAATGATTCCTAGGTAATATATTCATGGGCTTCATTTCATGCCACACCCCATAGGAAATATTGAGTAGATTATGTTCAAGGTGATTTAGGACAAGTATATTTGGGTGATGATGAACCCTATCAAATTATTGGAAAAGGAAAGATAAAATCAAGTTACAAAATGGAAATTCATGGTTGCTACAGGAGGTAAGCCATATTCCAAATTTGAAAAAGAATTTAATTTATGTAGGACAATTGAGTAGTGAAGGTTGCATGGTTACCTTTTCAGACAAATTCTGGAAGGTCACTAAAGGTGCATTAGTAGTAGCTAAAGGTGAAAAGGTAGGAACACAGTGGGTATGTGTAGGATCATGATGGGCCAAAAAGTGGTGATATGTAAGTGATATGATGGCCCATGTGGCTGACGAAATTATTTTACCCAAAATTGATGAAATGAAAAGGGTTTTAAAAGGAGATTTTCATCTTTTAACCAATATAAATTATGCTTTACTTTGAACTTAATAAATTATAACTATTATTCATTTTCTATTTGAATTACAACTAAATTCTTGATTGATAGGTTGAGTGAAAAACATCTATAGCTTTCAAACGGTATCACATTTTTTGAATTTGAAATATGTGTCACATTCTATGTTTCACATACTATAGGATTAAAAAATTAATTAATTTCATGAAGTTTTGACCAAGTTAACGTGGTTAGACATACAATTTTTTATATTTTTTAAAAGTTGTAATAAAAGAATTATAATTAATTATTTACTTGGAAAAAAAATGTGCATCACATCAGGACATGAGTCCTCTACTTATATCTAAAAGGGTGATCCTACAATACTAGTTCACAATTTTTGGGCAAACTAGACAGTGAACTAATTTTTTTTAGCTTTAGAAATCTTCACTTTCGAGCTCCTATAGCGGCTAAGCCGTGAGGAATTTGAAGATGATGCAAAGCAGTGGTTTGTGACATTTTGTATATAGATTCTGAATATATTTTTTTCAAAAAAATTGAAATCTGATTGCACTTCTTTTTCCATCTCCTTCGAAAACTAGTTTTTTTTCAGAAAACAACATTTTTAAGGAGTGACGCTCACCGTATACAACATAATTTTTTTTCCATGAAGAATAAAATTCTAATTCTTTCGAATTTAGATTTGTAACTCCGATATCTAGCCCTTTCATTTGGTTTCATAGTGTTTTATTTAATATTTTTTCCTTAATCAAGTTTTGAAGTCAAACCAATTACAATTCAGACATAGGCGGACCATATACAACATAAATTTTTCTATACATGTATCGAAATTCAAAAACCAAATAATGGATCAAGGACATCAATACCCAGGCTGAACATATTTTCAATTATTTTTTGATAATTTTCTATTTTTTCATAAGTGCAAATCAAAGAACTTGATTTTCAATGAAAACCTATGTTTAATAAAACTAAAAAAATAAATACATAATAACCAAAATATTTTAAAATTTTATTCATTGGATAGCTCGTTTCGGGGACTACCATCTTCCAGTTGGGTCTGTGAAATCTCCTCCATTTTCATCATCAACCTGAGCTTCAAAGGGAAAAAATCTGGAGTTTTTTGTGTCAGAGGGTGGGAAGGGGGGAAAAGGGGGGTTCGAGCGAACCCCCTTTCCACAATGGGAAAATGTGGCTTCCCACATTTAAAGGGTTCGCTTGAACCTAGTGTTTGTTCGAACCCCCCAAAATGATATTTTTTGATTGGGTCATTTTTTGGAAGTTTTCCTTCCTCGCTCCAATTCTAAACCACTTTTGTGGGTTCACCCAAAATCTTATAAAAAAATATTATCATTTATCGTGGTTAGGGTGGTTAGATAGACACCTACTTCTTATTTTTTCCCTGAAATTTAAGTATTACTACATTGAAATTTCAAATTTTCACCAAATAGATTTTTTATTTTAAATAAACCTAGTAGTTTAGAAACTACATTCAATTTTCTATAGATTCTATTCTTACATATTTTGAAATAATATAAATACCTTATTCAATTTTTTACATCAAGTTGCCTAACTCGGATTTTCTAAATTTTCATCACCACTTAAGGGCTTGTTTTTTCCATGATGATCCTACACATACCCTTGTATTTTTGTATTGGTAATACTTACTCTACCTTAGCTGCTATAGAAACTGTTGCTACTGAGATAGTTATAGCACTTGCTATAGAGACAAAAATAGAATTGACACAAACAGAACTGTGGCACCATAGAATTGGGCACATGAGTGAGAAAGGGATGAAGACCCTTCACTCCAGAAAGTTTCTACTAGATCTAAAGTAGATTGACTTGGATTTCTGTGAAAATTGTGTTTATGAAAAACCTAAAAGAATCTAATTTCTCAAAGTTGGGAAAGAGAAGAAGAGTGAGAAATTTGATCTTGTGCATTCATATGTATGGGGACCAGCTCAGGTATCTTCTCTTGGTGTCTCTTTTTATTATGTTACTATTATTGATGATGCAACTAGGAAAACATGGGTGTATTTACTAAAATAAAAATATGAAGTATTTGAAACTTTTAAAAAGTGGAAAGCTTTGTTTGAGAATGAGACAGGAAAAAATTTGAAGTGCCTCAAATTTAATAATGGAGACGAGTATTGCAGCAAAGAATTTGAAAATTACTATTCATATAATGGAATCTATAGGTAGAAGCAATTCCTAGAACCCCACAAGAAAATAGTGTGTCTGAGAGAATTAATAGGACCATTATGGAGTGTACAAGGAGCATGGGATTTCATGCTGAAATACCCTTAAATTTTTGGGTAGATGTTGTACATACCTCTATTTATTTAATAAACAAGAATCCTTCAAATCCTTTGTATGGTGGCATTCTAGAGGAGGCATGGATGGGTAAAAAGGTAAACTATTCATTTCTAAAGGCTTTTGGTTGTGAAGATTTTGTCGATGTTGATATTTAAAATAGAACCAAGCTTGAGGCCAAGTCTAAAAAATGTACCTTCATTGGATATGGAGTAGATGAATTTGGTTATTGGTTATGGGATTATGAAAATCATAAAATCGTTACCTAGAGTAGAGATATTATATTTAATGAGAAGGTCATGTATAAGGATCAGCTATAAGAAAAGAAGCATGAACATGCCAAAAAGGAATATGTGGTGTTGAATGAGATTCCAGAAAATAAAATGTCAGTGGTACCTAATGCTCAACAACAACAAGTTATCACATAAACTCCTGCAAGTGTTAGACATTCTACAAGGATAACTAAGCCTCCAAAAATATTTTCTTCATCATTATATTCTATATTATTAACTGGTTTTGGTGAACCTAAAGGTTATGAAGAATCAATGCAGGTAGATACTAAAAAGCAGTGGGAGCTAGGCATGAAAGAGGAAATGGATTCTTTGTTGTAGAATCGGACTTGGGACTTAGTCCAATTTCTTGCAGGTATAAAAGCATTGTCAAATAAATGGGTTTATAGGTTGAAGGAAGAATATGGAGGCAAGAAAAGATATAAGGACAAACTTGTGATAAAAATATTTGCATAGAAAAAAGGTAAAGATTTTGATGAAATATTTTCTCTGGATGATGCCTTCTATTATAGTGGTTTACAATATTTGGCCAAACTGGACACTGAAATTATTATTTTTAAGTAAATCTTCACATTCGAGAACCTATAGTGGTTAAACCGTGAGGATTTTGAACATGATGAAAACTAGAGTCTCATCACATTTTTTTTGTATATTCTAAAAATATTTTTTTCAAAATTTTTGGAATCAGATTGCACTTCTTTTTCCATCTCCCACAAAAATTGGTTTTTTTCCGAAAACAACATTTTTAAAAAGTGACACACACCGTATAATGCATAATTTTTTTTTCCATGAAGGATAAAATTCTAATTCTTTTGAATTTAGATTTTTAGCTCCGATATCTAGTGATTCCACTTGGTTAGATAGTTTTTTATTGAATATTATTTCTTTAATCAAGTTTCAAAGTCAAACCAATTACAATTCAAACATAGTGTGACCGTATAATGCGTAACTTGTTTTTTATACCTCAAAATTCAATATTATTTTTTTTTGTTGGATCAAAGACTTCAATATATGGTGCACTCATATATATATTTTTTTAAATTGATAATATGCTTTTTGTCCTGAAAAACAAAGACTTCCATTTTTGATGAAAAACCTATGTTTAATAAAACTAAAAAAAACAAATACATAATAAAACCAAAACATATTAAAATTATATTTTTTGGATAGCTCATTCTAAGGACTACCATAATAATTTCAAATAAATTTTAAATGAAATCATTTGATCCCCCAAAAATTAAATTAAAGGTGATTTTTTATCAACATTTTGATAGGTGTAAAGGAGACTCATTTATAGGTATGGTTTAAAACTAGCGAGGTTCTATCCAAGGGGGTTTGATCTAAGGTGGTTTGATCAAACCCTCTTCAATTGGAATCCTTAAAATGGAACTTTTTAAGGCTTAAATCATTATATTTTCTAAAAATATATGATTTCAGCAAAAATCAATTCCTCTCAAAATTTGTAAACCAGCTTTGTGGGATCACCCTAGAACTATTATAAGTCTTGTAGTTGCGGAATAATTGCATCTTGAATAGGTAGATGTGAAAACAACATTTCCCAATGGGGATTTGGAAGAGGAAATATATATGTAGCAACCAAAGGGACATGAGGTCAAGGGTAAAGAGGAATTTGTATGTTGGTTAAAGAAGATTGTGTATGGCCTGAAGCAAGCACCTTGGCAATGGTATTTCAAATTTGATAGTTTTATGAACAAGGTTACAAAAGATTTCATTTTAATTATTGTGTTTATTTTAAGAAATTAGGTAATGGAATTTATATTATCCTGTTTTTTTATGTTGATGACATGCTTGTTGTTGAGTGTAACATATGCAACATATTAATAAAATTAAGCATAAATTAGCAAATTTGTTTTCTATGAAGGATTTGGGTGTAGAAAAACAAATCCTTGGTATGAGGATCACATAAGATAGGACAAACAAAAAATTATTTTTGTCTCAAAGTAAGTATGTAGAGAAGGTGTTGAAAAGGTTTAACATTTAGAATGCAAAAATAGTTAGTACACCTTTGCCTAGTCATTTTAAGTTGACTAAGGAGATGTGTCCAAAGACATAATAGGAGGAAGAAAAAATGTATAAGATACCATATGCATCAGTAGTTGGTAGCTTGATGTATGCAATGGTATGCACAAGTCCAAATATTGCACATGCAGTGGGAGTTGTGAGCAGGTATATGAGTTATAAACCTCAATCCTAGACCTGCACAAACATAGAAAACAAACACATTATTAGATCCAAATGCAAGTTAGAACTAAGATTCCCCATGAAATTAATTTGAAATGCAAAAAGCAAGGAATAAATGAAGAACACAAATAAAAAATGATTAAATCATATTCAAAGCAAACAAACTCTCAATCCCATGGGGGAATTGGTGTCGTTTTGATGTGGAAAATGGCCCTTTCCCAATCCCTTGTAATCTTTGTGATGATTTGATGAAGATTGATGCTCCCTTGGATTAATTTTTGCATAACCTAGCTATGAAATGATAAAAATGGAGACTTGGATGAAAAATGGATAAACTTGGCTTTGAATTTGTAGATAATGACTTTGCCTCCAGTTGTCTCTCCTAAATCAATAGAAGAGCTTCTTATTTATAGATGACAATGATAGAGGATTACAAAACATGGAGGATGTGGGACTAAATATAAGCCAATGATAAAGCATCACTTGTCAACATGTGAGAAGATGAAGGATGAGCACATTTTGGAGAATGTGCAAAGAGGGGGAAATTTGAAATTCAAAAGATGGCTTGAAGGATGAGGTGAAAGGTGAAGTTAATATCACTTGGATCAAGAAAAGGACATGTAAGATATTTTGACTGATTTGTTCGATGTACAAACCCGTTTTGGAGGGATTTTTCAAATTTGGGGAATATTCCAACCATTGATGCCTTTTTTAAAGTAATTGAAGATTTAATAAATAAAATAAATGATTTTCATGAGCAAGTGGAAAAAGCTAGAGGTTTTGATGGATTAAGATTAAGATTAATCAAGACTTGATTAATTTTGAGGGAGATTAGTTGATTTGACCATTTTGACTTAGATTTTAGGATTGATTTAAATCAAAATGAGAAGAAAATGACTAAAGACTTAATTAAATAAAGATTTGATTTATTTAATTAACAAGAGATGATGACTTAATTAGATAAAGTTGATTTATTTAATTAAGAGATGAAGAGTGGTGAATTTAATCAAGTACAAATTATTCAATTAAATGAATAGAAAAGGAGATGATTCGGGATGAAATGGTGTTACTAAATCAAGATCAAGCATATATAATCAATTTATATATTTTTCATGTCTACACTTTTCCCCTCTTTGAAGCAATGCACTTGTTGTGTTGGTTCAAAGAATAAACTATTATGATCAAAATTTAAAAAAAAAAACGTATTTTGTAGATGCCCCACTACTACCCCAACGAGAAGGATTATGTCGGTATACTGCCCCCTTGAGAGATCAAGCAAACAGGTTCAATTTGAGGGTCGATATCCGACAAAGAGATTCAAAATTTGTTCATCTTGAATGTTTGATGTAGAAAGATTTGATGATGTATACAGTCATCATCCATGGGTAACGTCATGTCTACTTTGACATATTATACACACTTGATCCTGATTTTGTACCATGAAAGTTACATTAATGATGATATATATATGAGATGATTATGATTTTTAGATGCAATGGATGATATGATGATGCATGGATGATATGGATGCACATGATATGATATGATGATGCTTTTATTATTATGTAGTGGATGATAAATGTATGGTTTATGAGACTCCTAGAACAACCAATCTATATTATGCAATGATGGAGATGCAATGCATGTGGTATGATTAATGATTTCTATATGATATGATATGATATGCATTATGCAGCATGCTAATGGTTTGTGGATGCAGGATAGATGCAATGGTGATGATTTATGATTAATTGTCATGATACCATGTTAGCGCGAAGGGAAGTAAGAAGGAATAAGACAATGACAAGAGCATCCAACAAGCCAACTTTAATGATGATGATTTTCTTATCAAGAATTGGGATTTGAAAAGGTCCATTTACCTTATGTTAGATAACACACATAGATACGATGCATCAAGGTATAAATAACCAGGATGGCATTGTACATAGTGCGATAGACTTTGACTCGACAAGCAGATAGGAGTATTCATGTTCACACTTGACATAGGAACCCTTATTCAGGATGTAGTTTAGATACTCTAAACATCTTGGACCAAAACATAGAAAAGTAAGCCTTCCTATGTGGTCAACAAGACATCTAGAACACCCTCCCTACAAACCAAACAAAGCACACATGACAAAGTTATTTTACAAGAATAAATCAACAAGAACAAAAAATTAAAAAATAATGATCATTGCCCCATTCCTTTCTCTCTACACCATTTTGATTAGGCATCCTCGAGAGGTCATTGGAATGAGCACAAAATAAGATAAGTCGAAAGACCAAGATAAAGCAAACAAACAAAGCTAATGTTCTTCATATCGCTACCCAAGACTAAACTACAGTGATGCCTAATGTTGATGTCCATTGTAGGAAGGATACATCCTAGGAAATGTTGTTATTAGATGATGATGAGATTTGATTGGATGATAAGCTATTGATACTCTGAGTTGATTAACTTGATGACTTACTGACCTAGACTTGAGACTTTGACGATTGAGCTTTCACTTTAGAACCTCTAGACTTGCTTCTAATTGTTTTGTTGAAGGGTGAAAGTGACGGTAATTTATTATTTGTGATGATTATCACGAGTGAGAGCGAGATGAGATGGATGCACTATTTTGGGTTTTTCCAAATATTTGGATGTTTTTGGTGTTTTGAAATGTTTTGAGGTTGTTTTTGGGTTTTGATATTTTTCAATTTTTTTGAATTTTTGAGATTTTGACAAAGAACCTAACCCAAAGACCTATCCTATGGGTCTCAGGAGCTCATCACCAGATTAGCCTTGCCTACTCTATACACGTAGAGACCACATAGTTCAACTAACACAGACTTGATTACTGATGAGATAGATGGTGAATGGATTGCCATTTTATTGTGACGAACGCCTAAAGGACTGACCTAAAATATCTCAGGGGATGCAAGGATCAACCTTTCCTATGTTCAAGCTCAGAGATGATGTAGTTTGACAAGATGACTCCATTGACATGATTTTTAGATTTTTGAGATTTGAAGACATTGGATATTGATATGATTTGGATTTTTTTGGATTTTTTTATTTGTTTTGGGATTTTTGATATGTTTTGGATATTTTTTTGGATTTTTACATGATTTTGATTATTTGGATATGGATATGTGATGATATCAGCGCTTTGTTTTGAGATTTTGTTTAAAATCAAGCTAGGGTTGGTTAATCAGATTGATGGATTGATATTGATAACATTGTTGAGGATACAACAATGCAAGAATAGTTTTTTAAGCAACACAAGAATTGGGAAGGATATCCCGAGATGATGATGGATTGATTGGATTTTTATTGATCATGATTTTGAAGCTTGATTTGGAAAAAAAAAATTGATGATTTGATGTGACACTGAAGTGCAAGTTAGATGCAACTAATATATTGATTTTTTGGATGGATGTTTGATGAAAGATAAAGCTTGGTAAGGAACATCTTCATGTCAAAATATGCCATGGGCTAGTGATTTTGATTTTTTCTCACAAGTGCTTGACCAATTTGATTTTATGTTTGCCAATGTTCAGATCATTAGATAAGTGTGAAGATATAGATCAAGATTTATTCCCAAAGCAATATGTAAATATTTTCCCCCAATGTCTAGAAATGTATGGAATACCATGGGTGGATTCTTCTATGGATGGATGGATATGGTAAGCACTCAAAGGATACAAATAATTATCTTGTGATAAGATAAGGTGTTTGAATAGAGGATGACCATTTAGATAATGCTTCAAGGCTCAGATAATGTTGGGTAGGATAGGATCAATGAAAATGACCCATGTCAAGATGTTTACCATAAGCAAGTGTAAAGTGTGCACCAAACTTTCATCAAGATTAAGATAACTTGGACCATGGATGAAGATGGATGAAAATGGATTGGAAAAATGGTTCATGGATGGAGTTCTAGATTTATTATGGATGGGATAAGATGCTTTCACCTGAACTGGCACACGTAGATTCTTGATTCTACACAGGACACCTATTTTTCAGTTTTTTATCATGGTACTTTCCCAAAGCGCCACCGTAGTGGTTTTCACTAGAGGACGATTTTTCTCTTTACTATTTTCAATCCTTGTTCTAGTTTTTTTTTTTTTTTTTTGTATTTTTCTGTGAGATTTTAAGCTCATGTTAAACCACCTAGTGGTGTCGATGTAGATTATTTTTTCATAATGTGCCATCGATATCCTGCTTGAAGAATTTTCTTTGCTAAGATACATGCACTTGAATGCAACTTTTGAGATTCTTGATCTACTTTTTCGATATCGAAATTAACTTCATCTTTGTGTGCACATCATGATAGAGTGCCTTCTGAATCCTTATCATGAAGGGTTGTTTCCAACACATAGTCAATGTGTATCATGCATGGAGGCATGGATGGTGGAGTGTGTTTAGGAATAAAAGATGGATTGGTTGATAGTTTAGAACCTTTGACTCTCCAAACTTGGGAAGATGAGCAATGATGGGTGAATATGAAAGTGTGCATGGAATTTGGACCAACTGCTTGATAGACTTCTTACATTGCTTGAGAATCCTACTTTTGTCTTTGTGGACATCTTTGATGGATACTTTTCCCTTTTCTATTTTTCCCCATAGTTTCTTTGACTAATGGATTTTGATAGGGATCATATTTCTTTGTATTTTTTTGTATCCATATGTATTTGATTTTTTTGATATGCTTCTTAGCTTCATTTTATTTGATAATGTTCTTTGTGCTTTGATTTAAAACCTTCTTTTGATGTTGGTCCAAATTCATGGATGGGGTGATGGGTGGATCAAAATTCATGATGTGGATAGTTGTAGTATTGGCATTGGTTTCACCATAAGGATTCTTCGTGCCCCCTATGTTGACCTTTTCTTGAGATGAAGTTGCCCCTAGTATGGTGGTAGTAGCATCTTTGTTCTTTTATTCTCCATGTTTTGAGATGTTTTGTTCAGAATGCATTCTTTGATAAATGACCACTATAGATGACATTATTTCAATTTTTCTACTTTGTTGACTCTGAAATATCTTGTTTTGTCTGACCTATTTCCTTGAGTGGATAATGTTGGATATCTTCATACATGATGTCCTCAGTCTGAATTTTGGATATATCTAATCTTGATGTTGACAACTCAGTTTCACCATAGGAATCAATAACCTATTATATTGTGTAATAATGTCAAGAGTAAAGGAATCGTATACTGAATGAAGATCATCTACATGTCTATCCATGGGAAGCATCTCATGGGTAGATAGGGTGATGGGTGAATCAAAATTCACGAAATGGATAGTTGTAGTATTGGCTTTGGTTTCACGATAAGGATTCTTCGTACCCCCTATGTTGACATTTGCTTGAGATGAAGTTTCCCCTAGTATGGTGGTAGTAGCATCTTTGTTCTTTTATTCTCCATGTTTTGAGATGTTTTATTCAGAATGCATTCTTTGATAAATGACCATTGTAGATGACATTATTTCAATTTTCTACTTTGTTGACTCTGAAATATCTTTTTTTTTTACCTATTTCCTTGAGTGGATAATGTTGGATATCTTCATAGATGATGTCCTTGGTTTGAATTTGTGATATATCTAATATTGATGTTGACAACTTAGTCTAATTGTAGGAATCAATAACCTGCTCTTTTTGTGTAATAATGTCAGGAGTAAAGGAATCATTTTATGAATGAAGATCATCTACATGTCCATCCACGGGAAGAATCCCATGGGCAAATGGAGGATTATGTGCTATGTGGATTTGATCATCTCGTATAGATAGGAGATTTTCCATTATATCATTGTAGTAGCTTGGAGATACAAATTCTTGATCTCGAATGATTTTGGAATTGCTTTCGACATTTTTTGGATCAAGTTCTTGACATGGGTCAATTTCAAAGAATGGATTGCTTATAAAGGGTTCTTGGATATCTTCATTAGGCATAGGAAGTCTCTCAAATGTCATGAGATCAAAGGATGTCCATATGTTTTGGAAAGGATCATTATTAGGCCTTGGTGAAATATTTTGATCATTCTTTGGAATAAATTCTTGAGATATGTCCTCTAACTCATTAGGTGATGTAGAGACATTTTCAACATGATTATTAGTCGAAGGATCTTGATCATCATTTTCAACAATTGTGGTTGGGAGATTGTCAATGTTATTGCTAGTGATTAAATCTTGATCATTGTCCCCAGTAGTTATCATCTTTTGATCAATCGGGTCTTGGATGATATTTTTGAGCCAAATACAATTTGATGTTGTGTGTCCCTTTATTTTGTGAAAATCACAAAGATGCTTCTCATTATACCCTGGTGGTTTAACTCGGGGCTCTTGATAATTCTCATAAATAGGGATTTTAAAGAGATTTTCTTGGACTAGTTGTTACAAGACAGACTCAATTGGTTCCCAACATGGTGTGTATTTTTGTTTGTTACCTTGTGGGATTCATACTTTAAAATGACCTTGTGGTGATTTATTTTGGAGATGTGGTGATTGGTTTTTTTATCGATGTTGTTGATCTTGATATCCAGCCTTTTGACATTGGAGATATTGTTCTTGATGTGGTTGTTGAGCAAGCATCTTTGGAATGTATAGTTGTGGTGTTTTCATGGGATCATGGATGGATTGATCTTGAACAATTTCTTGATTTGGGATGATGTTTAGATTTGGGATGATGTTTAGATTTGGCATTATAGGTTGAAATTGAATATTGTTTTGGTTTTGAAACATATTGCTTTGATTTGGGTAACTTTTATTTTGCATGGTGTTACCTTGACTTGGATGAATACATGGATTTGTAAATATATTGCTTGGATTTTGAACAACATTTGTATGATTTACAAACATATCTATCCCAAATTTTATCATGTATGGATTTGAAATGTTCATGTTTAGTAAATTTGTATTTGACATGTATTGATTTGGTGGGATAATGTTGTTTGAAAGAAGACTCATGCATTGACTGTTTGGTTGATAGATTTGTAAGCTTTGATTTTGATTTAAATCTACCATATGGAAAGGTGGTCCAAAATTTTGATTGGGAAAACTCACATTTGTATCATCGAGGTTTGGAGGAGATAATGATTCCATGTATGGATTGCATAAATGTGAGTTTGATAGTAAATTACCATTGTGAGACTTGAATAGTTTGGTTGACTTGGATTACTCATGATGTATGAATCAAGTTTATATTCCATGTTTTTCTTGCATTTTGACCTTGTTGCTAGAGTGAACCTCTAAGGTTTTTAGGACCAATGGTGAGATGAAAGATGAAAGGGTGAGTGATATGGGCGTTTGAAATTTTGGGAATTTTGGGATCAATGCTAGACTTTAGGAATTTTGGATTTTGATTTTGATTTGGTTTGATTTGATTTGGATAATGGACGTATAAATCCCAAGATATTGGATGTTATCTTGGGGTAAACTTATCCACATATGTGATAATTCAGCTAAATGTGTGAGGAAGGATTCATCCACACACATTTATCCAAACAAAGTGATTTTGATTTTGATTGAAGGTCTTACCAAAATTCTAATATGAACATTTTTTCCAAAGTTCCAAAGGTTGTTTGTGAAATGGGATGATAAATATTTTGAATGGATGAAATAATTGATTTTGATCCTAAATGAACCTAAGAAGGACTTGTTTACTAGACCAATATATTGAAGAACATGATTTTCCCTGAGAGTATTTCAAACCAAAAGACCAATGTTTGCATGGAAAACCATATGACCAAAAGATACCAAGAACATGTGTGGGGTTTAATTGATTTTATCTTTATTAATGAATTGATTTTACCACATCCAATGTCTTGTTTAGTTTTCAAATTGAATGTCTATATCTTAATTTCTTCTCATCCCACAAGTTCCATATGTGGAAATCAAGGAAATCAAGGAAATAGTTCCCTAATGTTGACTTTAGTAAGAGAAAATTTTAATATAGATCCAAATACCTAGAAGCCTCTAAGGATGAAATCCCTAGGGACAAGAAGTAGCACTTAGATTTTTTCAAAGGTATTTGCTTCCTCTCAAGGGTTTGAAATTTGATGATCATGTTGAATGTTTATTTTCAAGAATTTTGGATCCAAGCAAAGTGTTCTAATTCCAAGAATATCCACAATCTTAGGATGAAAAATACAATATTTGTTGGGTTCCCACTTGGATAAATCCAACTATGCTTACTCTTAGCAGATGATTAGATTCTTGACCACATAGGCTCCCCCTTATAGTGCACTCTCTTCAAGGGTCAAACAACCATCAATACCTATGAAACTCCCATGGCATACTTCTCATCTCTACAAAGAGCTATAAAAATGCGGGATGTCTTTAGAACAATCATTCTTGCACAAACAAATAGATAAGGATTTTGGCATTTCTAAATAAGGGGTTTTAATGCGAGCATTCCTTTTGTGGGGGACCATCCATGCGAAAAGAGACCATTGTTTCCCTTCTTGTCAAAATGATCCTCGTGATACTTGAAATTTCCTCGAGTACCCACACTTATATACTGGATAGAAGTCACTTGGATTTAGCATGTTATCAGTTGGGTCATTCCCAGGGGTGATTAATTTTTCCAACTAGGCAGGCCCTCTATGGATAAACAAAAGAGAGCAAGCATATCTATAGTTCAATAAATATTTTTTTAGAAACAAAGAGAGAACACACGCGATATGTTCAACTCACACTCGCAAAACTTGTTCAATTTTTAATCCGAAATGAAATGTGTAGGCAAGCATTTACACAACTTAATATCACCAAAATCCTTTTGATCCTCAAGATCATCGTGAGGTGCGAGAGAAGTACATATGTCTTCTAGATGATATTATTTTGGGTAGGTGATTACAAAACATAGAAGCACATGTTCATTTTAATCATTCAAATCAATAACATGAATTATTTTTTAAGCACCAAAAGGAAAAGTGGAAGTTGCTTGTTAAATTGTTAATGTTTAAATAAAATCTAGTAAATTTGCCTAAGGTTCTTTTAAATCCTTTTGTATTGTTCTTTTTAGAGCCCAAATTGAAATCTATTGGGTCCTAAATGCTTGAAGAGATAAAACCCTTAAAATTGGAATTATAATTTCTTCCAAGAGTGTCTAAAGACACTTGATACAATAGAGAAATTATGTCATATGAAGCTTCTCTTTTGTTTCCTCCTCCCCTTTTTTGATTTCCTAACCTGCAAAAGTGCTCAAAATGTTATATGAGATCAAGAAACAAAAAGATATAAGGGTTAGAGGAATAATTAAGCATAAAAAACCCTAAAACTTAGACCAAGTTATAATGTGATTTGACTTTAGATGTAAAATTAAAAAATTTAACTCTATTAAAATTGAGAAACACTTACACCATTGCATAGCTTATGAATTTCTACCCCATTTCAAAAAACAATCTTCAAAAAATACCTTTGTACGACCAAGATATCGTCATTTAAAAATTGACTATAAAAGCACTAAAACATATGTGCTAAAATAGTGCTCAGATGCACCAAAAGAATGCTTAGATGTGCCAAAAGAATTCTTAGATGTGCCAAAAGAATGCTCAGATGCATCGAAAGATGTTGTGTATGCGCTATAACAAATCACAAATGTGCTAGAAGATACCGCGGATGTATTGTAACAGAGCACGGATGCGCCGAAAGATACCATAGATGTGCTATAATGGGGATTAATGAACAAAACTGTCGAAAAACAATGATTTTTTTTTTAAATGTGTTATATTTGTGATTTTTGCCCTCCTTCTAGCACCAAAATGTGCTTGTTGGGCTGCTTGTGCTGCTTGTGTTGCTTGTGCAGCCTATGCAAGTTGAGTTGCTTGCATAGCTTGAGCATCTTGTTGTTTTTGTAGTAAAGCTTGGGCTTGAGTAGCCTGTTGTGCCTGTTGCACTTGTTGAGCAGCCTGTTATGTCTATTGCACTTCTAGCACCAAAATGTGAACCCCAATCCTAGACCTGCACAAACATAGCAAACAAACACATTATTAGATCCAAATGCAAGTTAGAACTAAGATTCCCCATGAAATTCATCTACAATGCTCAAAATAGGAAGGAAATGAGGAACAAAACAAGAAAATAAATTAAATCTTATTTAAGCATTTAAACTCTCAATCCCATGGGGGAATTGGTGCCAATTTGATGTGTAAATTGGCCCTTTCCCAACTCCTTTGTGTGGTTTGATGATTTTGATGAAGATTGATCCACTTGGTGAGGAACAACAATGTGATTCCTTGATAAAATCTGCAATAACCTAGTTATGCTAATACAAAATGCTTATGGAAATGGATGAAATTGCTCTAAATGTGAAGATAATGACTTTGCCTCAAGTTGTCTCTCCTAAATCGATAGAAGAGAACTTCTTATTTATAGATGATAATGATGGAGGATTGCAAAAAATGGAGGATGTAGGACTAAATATAAGCCAATGATAAAGCGCCACTTGTCAACATGTGAGAGGATGAAGGATGAGCACATTTTGGAGAATGTGCAAAGAGGGGGAAATTTGAAATTCAAAAGAGGGCTTGAAAGATGAGGTGAAAGGTGAAGTAAATATCACTTGGATCAAGAAAAGGACATGTAAGAGATTTTGAATGTTTTGTTGGATGTACAAACCCTTTTGGAGGGATTTTTCAAATTTGGGAAATATTCCAACCATTAATGCCTTTTTGAAAGTAATTTCAAAGATTTAGTAAATCAAATAAATTATTCTCATGATCAAGTGGAAAAATCTAGAGGATTTGATGGATTAAGATTGAGATTAATCAAGACTTGATTAATTTTAAGGGAGATTAGCTGATTTGACCATTTTGACTTAGATTTTAGGATTGATTTAAATCAAAATGAAAAGAAAATGATTTAAGACTTAATTAAATAAAGATTTGATTTATTAATTAAAGAAGGATGATGTTAGATTTAAACCAAATAAAGATTAATTTATTTAATTTAAAAGAGATGACTTTAGGGATTAATTAAATAAAATGATTTATTTAATTAAAGTGGGGTTACATAATTAATTAAATAAAATTGATTTATTTAATTAACATGAGATGATGACTTAATTAGATAAAGTTGATTTATTTAATTAAGACATGAAGAGTGATGAATTTAATCAAGTACATATTATTCGATTAAATGACTAGCAAAGGAGATGATTCAGGACAAAATGGTGTTAGTAAATCAGGATCAAGCGTATAGGATCAATTTGTATATTTTTCATGTCTACATGAGCAATCCGGGAATGGAATATTGGAATGCGATAAAATGGATTCTCTGATATTTGAGAGGTATTACTTCAAAGAAATTATGTTTTGGAGAAAAAATTCTACTCTAAAAAAATATGTTGACTCTGATCTGGCAAGTGATATTGATAGCAGGAGGAGTTTTATAGGGTATGTTTTTACCATAGGAGGTACTGCAATTAGTTGGATTTCAAGGTTGCAAAAGGTTTTTACGCTTTCAACCACTGAAGCAGAGTATGTTGCTGCTATGGAAGCTGGCAAGGAGATGTTTTGGTTACAATGTTTTCTAGAGGAATTGGGACGACAAAAATAAGATAGCCCTTTGTACACTAATATCCAGTGTGTCATTCATCTTGCTAAGAATTCAGCTATGCATTCCAAAACTAAGCACATATAGCTCAAATACCACTTCATTCAGTTAGTTTTGGAGGATGGATAGTTGAAGCTGGAGAAAATTTACACAACTGAGAATCCTGTAGATATGTTCACAAAGGAAATTACATGGGAGAAACTGATTTCCTCATCATTTTTTGTTGGCCTTCATGATTGATAATGGTGGATATAAGAAACCTGCCAGACCTATAATCTAATGGGAGATGCAAGTACAATGGTGTCATCCAGGATAAATATCCAAGTGGGAGATTGTTGGTATGTGGTGACTAATCATGCAAGTATTGTACACTTGTAACATATCCTTGTAGGGGTTTAGGGTTTGGTCAAGCCCCGAGCAAGGGTTTAGAGGTAGTAGCCCCTAATTTTTTTTTTTGTTAACACGTCAAGGTTTTCCCACTAACATGTCAGGTTTTTCCTGTTAACACGTCAAATGAAAAATAGCTTTTAAAAACCATAATTCTAGAAGCTTCCAAAAAGCTTGTTATAAGCGGTTGGGATGTATGTTGTGGTATGGTGTTTGTGAGATTGTAATCTATTTTTCACTAGATAACAAAATCATTGGGTGGATGAGTTATTGTGGATGTAGCCCATATTAGGTGAACCATGTTAAATTTTATGTTGATCTCTTTTGTGTTATTCTTCATTGCTATTTCTAGGTAATTTAATCTGCATATAATTGTTAATGTTTATTGCTCCAATCTACCTAAATCCTATCAACATGTGTAACCTTCCTTTATTTCTTTGATGTAGATAAACCTTCTTATTGTTGAATATGATTATCAAGTTTCCTATTTAAGCCTAGAATTACATTAACACATTTCTTCCTCAAATTTCCTTAGTTGCTTTCTTCAACAGACAAAAATCTTGGTGAAATTTTCTCCTACCTATTAATCTTTGCATGCTTGGTAAGACCCTTCATAGCAACCACCTTATTCATGGTCTAGTCTGGATGGTCACTTGAGTCTTTGAAGCTATCAAAAGTGACATTTATTATGTTGACCTTTCCATGTGATGCACTCGAATATCTAGATCTTGTGGCATTTATATTATAAGAGTCACTAGTTTGCAAATGGGGTATATGACTTTATATTTCAAATGACATTTCAAACACTTATGTGGAATTTCCTGTGGTGGCACCTCATCACTATAATTTGTTCAATAGACTCTTTGTAATAATGCAAACTTTCTTGTTTCTCAATTTATCAGATTATGGTCCATACGACCTTGCATGCCTACAAAAACGATGAAATTTTTTATTGTAGCATGGCTTGTGTTGTTTTTCAAATGTGGTAGGGTGCTACCACAATAATGGGTTACACTTTCTGGGACATCTTGTTTTTTTTCTAAAATCGCATATTTTTGGAAAATATAATGATTTAAGCCTTTAAAGGTTTCATTTAAATGATTTTAATTAAAGAGGGTTTGATCAAACCCCCTTTTATAGAACCCTGTTAGTTTTAAACCATACCTATAATGGAGTCTCCTGTACACTTATCAAAAATTTGATGAAAAACAACTTTTAATTTACCTTTTGGATGATCAAATGAATTCATTTAAAATTTATGTTTTGTAAGTATGTAGCCCTTATTATAAGCTTCCCAAAAAGTATAATTTTAAATATATTTAATTTGGTTATTATATTTATTTTTTATTTCTTGTGAATGTAGGTTTTTCAATGAACATCAAGTTCTTTGTTTCACACATACGAAAAAATAGGAAAATAGAGAAAAAAATTCTAAAAAATATGTGTGCACTAGGTATTGATGTCCTTATTCCAAAAAAAGGAATAAGTTAATTCAAATGCATACAAAATAATTTATGCAATTCGAAGTACACCTCTATCCAAATTATAATTACTCTGACTTGGAAAATTAATTTTAAAAAAATATGTAACAAAAAATTATAAAAAAAAATCAATGCACTAGACATTGATGTGACAAATTTGTACTTTTAAAATTAGAATTGTATCCTTTCTATAAAAAACAAATATGTACTCTGAAGTAAAAATCACTTTTTAAAAATGTTGTTTAGTAGAAAAAATAAGTTATTAAAAATTAAATTAAAGGATTCATAATTTATTTTTTAATTCTTTTTAAAAAATATAATTAGAATCTACACACAAAATCTCACAAATCACTATTTTTATTCTTCTTCAAATTCTTAATGGTTTAGCTACTATAGGTGTAAGAAAGCGAAGATCTGGTGAAAAATGTTGATTTCAAAGTCAAGTTTGGCCAAAAAGTGTAACCCATTATTGTGGGATCACCCGATATCACACAACTAGAGCTCAAAGAATCAACTCCATGAAAATCGTTACCATCATGTATCAAATTTTTTGAAGTATTTACATTTTCATGTATCCAATTATGATCTTGAACTTTTATTTCACTAGAAAATAATGCATTGCTTATATGCTTATGCTACTTACCCTTACCCTAGGAAGAATCAAGGACTATACTGTTTCTCATGTGTATTCTCTCCTACAATCACCTGTTCACTTACATTCTCAAAATTAAAACAAAAAGTTCTTTTGATACCTATATAAGCATAAAATTTATGATCATCAAAAATCCCACTCCCTTTATTTATGATATTTGGAATCAAGTAAGCAAAATTACCAACAATTTCATTGTTAATAGAATTTAATCCACCCTCTCCAGTCTGTAGGGTACCACAATCTTCTACTTCAAGCCAACCACTATGGAAAGGGCTATAATTTTCAAGACTTCCAACATTTTGTTGATCCCTAAAAACCCATTATCCTTTCCATTAGTATTATAAGCATTGCTATGAAAACCAACTCTATTTGTAGGAATGTCAAATTGCTCTTGCTCCAATTCAACTTTTGAGTTAGGATCTAGGCTAAATTTTTCTCCCTTTCTTTCCTCTCTCACTGAATCGAAGTGTGCTTGTTGTCCATTGATAAGACATGCCTCACTATGATGAGCTTCATTAGTAATTTTAATACTTGTGCAAAGAGGAGCTTCAATAGTAGTATTTAGAATTTTTTTCATTCTTTTTTCCCTATGAGGACCTAGGTATATTATTTTGTGAGCCCATAACCTCAAAAATAGAAATATGATCTTGAATTAATACCTCAAAATCAGTGACAAAATTGTCTATAGTGTTTAATTTTTCATCAACTAGTTCATCCATCTTACAAGATTGTGATGATATAGGTGGAATATGAGGAGTGTTGGCAGCTACCTTATTCATGCTAGAGAAGATTGCCTAAATCATCAACCTTCATTAGGAATATCCCTACCTGATGCAGACCCAAGAGGCTCAATTATGCTGATTAGGCCTATTTTACAAAGAAACATTACTTTAAACCTATCACAGGACCATGAAACCTTGGGGCAGCAATTCATATGCCTTCAAACCTCCAAAATCACAAAAATATTCCATTGGTACAGAAAAACACATGTCAAACTTGAAAAACTTTGTTTTAGGCACAATTCATGAGGGTTTATTGAAAATGACACTTACAAAGCCTCCCAGACCATGCCATCCACTTAGACACTCATATTTTATCCCCAATATGCTCAAAAGTTCATAAAATAGCCATCCCTAACTTCCCATTGTCCAATTCAAGACTATACCCATCAAACCATTCACCTTTCCAATGGAATCCACCCCAGAGGCTCTCACGAAGTTATGAAAATCACTTAACCTGCACAATAAAAAGTATTAACATGTTTATCATGACTATCTAAGCCTATCCTCTGAGTTACAAGTCTTCACAATGGGTGGAAGGCTTAGAATGGCATTTTGACTCCTCTCACAACCCCCAAAATAGTGTAAATAGGCAGTTTCAGAAAAATAATGATTTCTCCCTCAATATGAATGTTAAAATCCTCAAATCAAATGAATTTGAAATTTAACTCATATTTATACACATTCCAAATGATTTTTAGAGCCAAAAGATACTGTACGGATCCATACCAATCCTGCAAAGTTCAGGAAAACAGGAAAAACATGGGCTTTGAGACCACCCGGCAGTAAAACAAGGATATCTCACTCAATTTTTAATGAAATCACACCATTCAAATTCCAAAAGAAATTTTATTCAATTATATATCCAAAATTAATAGGATTGTAGTGTAAAAAAATACATACAGGTCATACAATGCATGGGATCAGCAATTTCTTAATGGAAAATACAAAAAAAATAGCAAATTTCTTATTAGAAACTCATTCCAAACTTCTTCAACAGCCTCCCTTCGAAATATTCCCACAATGTGTCATGTTTCCATCTTCAAATAACCCCTTGAACCGACCAACTACCATAACCACCCTTTGTTAGAGTCTAAGATGACAATTTTTTGCCAATTTTGCTCTTAATCACTATCCCATTACAACTTGATCAACTTGATTTTGCAAATACCACCTAACTGACCTATTAAGCCCTCCAATACATTTAAAATGGTCATTGAGACCTTATTTAACATGGAATAAGACCCTACTCCCCATATCCCTTAAAACTCATGATTTCACATGGCTTTTGCATTATGAATCAAACTGACAAATTCAACTAAATGATTCAAAACCTTTTCAAATTACATTATGACTGGTCCTTTAGACATTATTAAGCATAAATGAACACAAGACACACCTAGGTATCAACTTAGACTTCACAAGGTGTAGGTTCTCTTGCACCATACACCCCCCCATAAAAAGGACTCTTGCCCCAAGAGTGGAAACTTGTTCTTGGCCTTCTCATTGCTGCTTCAAGCATCTTCAGACTTGGTACTGATCTCTTTAGTCCTGGATCAAAATTTGGTGTTGTTCTAAGCCTTAGACCTGCAGAAAAACAAACATTAGAATCATATAAACCTACTCTCTTTCTTTCTGCACCCATACATGGATAGCTCCTCACCATTCCTTGCACATTCTGCCTTACTGGCTTTGTGATCAGACCTGCATGCCTCTGCTTAATTTGTTCTTTTTGTAATGCCCCTAGACCTGCCATGTCACCATCCTCTTGTACCCCTGCACTAACAACTTTATCCTCTTTTGCATTACCAAATTTCACTTGGCTTGCAACAACATTCATAGTAATGGGACACACCATGGTCCCAACAACAATTTCACCCTGTCCTTCATACTCCCTTGCACACTTAGCACTTACCTTGATCAAATCAGACTTAGGCTTGAGTTCTCTCTCTGCCCCTTGCAAAAACAAACTACATACTGCCTTAACATCATTTGTGGGTGCCTTCCCTATTGTCACAACACCACCAATCTGTTCTAAACCTGCAACCATATCAGACTTACTGTCCTTAGGCCTTAAAGGCTCCTTCTTGCCAAACAACACTACCTTAGACTTACCCTTATCCCTTACACTTGTTTTCAAGGGAAGCAACTTAAAAGTTTTGTCCTCCTTCTTGATGGTGTATGTGTTCTCCCAGCCATCATATATAGACCTCCTGTCAAATTTCCAAGGCCTCCCTAAGAGCACATGACAACAATCCATTGGAAAAATATCACATAGAACCCTATCCTTATACTCTCCAATCTGAAAATCAACATATGCTTGCTCTTTTACCACCAAAGTTTGATTATCATTGACCCAAGAAACTCTATAAGGTGATTCATGAGGAAAATTTTCCAAACTCAACTTATCCACCATCTCCCTAGACACTAGATTATCTTGAGAACTAGAATCAATGACAACTTGACACGCTTTACCTTTGCTTTTGCATGTAGTTTTGAATAGGCTCCTTCTTTGACTTGAATCTTCCTCCTTGGATGCTTGCAACACAGTTCTCCCTATCATGAGTGCCTCTCCTTCTTCTGATGTAAGGTTGACTATAGGTGAAGTCCCACTCTCTTCATCTTCATGCACTAGTTGATTCCTCCGTTCTCCACCATAAGAGCTTGAGCCTTGATTTTCAGGGCATTTAAAGGCTAGATGTCCTGGCTGATTGCAAGTGTAGCATCTTCCTGAGAATTGATAGGAACCTCTTCCTCCACCAAATCTGCCTCTTGAACCTCTCCATCCACCTCTGGAATCAGATTGATCTTGGTCCTTCTTGTCATCTCCTTGAATCTCATTGTTTGCCTTGAAATTAGGATTGAATCCTCTTCCTCTAGAAGTGTTGCCTCTTCCTCTTGCTACTTTGTCTTGCCTTCTCTTAATTTTCTCCTCCACCCTGATAGCCATTTGATAACAATCCTCTACACTCCTAGGGTTAGCCAAAACCAATTCATCCTGTATATTAAGCCTTAAACCACCAACATATCTAGCAATCTTTTCATCTTCATTCTCATGGTGACCAGATCTTAAACTCAATTTATAAAACTCCTCAGTATAAGACTTAATATCCATTTCCCTTTGTCTTAAGTTTTGCAATCTCTTAAACAATTGAACTTGGTGATCCTTGGGTAAGAATTTACCTTTGATTTTTGATATCATCTTATCCCATGATGTGATCTTGGACTTTCCTTGCTTCCTCCTCTCAAATTGAAGGTAATCCCACCATACCAAAGCATGACCCTGCAACTTAGTTTTTGCAATCTTGACCCTTTGTTCTTCAGGAACCTCATCACATTCAAAATGGTTATCAATTGCAGCAATCCAATCCAATAGTTCTTCATCATTTAAACTACCACCATACTTAGGAACATCAAGTTTTACCTTAGGCTTGTCAGTCTTCACTACTTTCAGCAACATTGCAATTCTTTGATCCTCTAGAGTAAGCTCTTCTTCCACATCTTCAAACTCCTCGTCTTCCTCATCTTCAGTCTCAGTCTCTTCCACTTCCCTTCTTTTGTTTGTCTCCAAGGCTATGAATCTTTCTTCCAACTCTCTGAGTTCTCTTGCATGCCTATCTTTCATCTCCTTCATCTCTTTAGCCATATCATTCTTCTTTGGAGGCATCTTGTCAACCTTGTCTCTTCTTCAACCCTGCAAAATGAAAATAGATCTACTTCCTGATGCTCTTATACCACTATGATGCAGACCCAAGAGGCTCAATTATGCTGATTAGGCCTATTTTACAAAGCAACATTCCTTTAAACCTATCACAGGACCATGAAACCTTGAGGCAGCAATTCATATGCCTTCAAACCTCCAAAATCACAAAAATATTCCATTGGTATAGACAAACACATGTCAAACTTGAAAAACCTTGTTTTAGGCATAATTCATGAGGGTTTATTGAAAATGACACTTAAAAAGCCTCCCAGACCATGCCATCCACTCAAACACTCATATTTTATCCCCAATATGCTCAAAAGCTCATAAAATAGCCATCCCTAACCTCCCATTGTCCAATTCAAGACTATACCCATCAAACCATTCACCTTTCCAATGGAATCCACCCCAAAGGCTCTCAAGAAGTTATGAAAATCACTTAACCTGCACAATAAAAAGTATTAACATGTTTATTATGCCTATCTAAGCCTATCAACTGAGTTACAGGTCTTCGCAGTGGGTGGAAGGCTTAGAATGGCATTTTAACTCCTCTCACAGCCCCCAAAACAGTGTAAATAGGCAATTTCAGAAAAATAATGATTTCTCCCTCAATATGAATGTTAAAATCCTCAAATCAAATGAATTTGAAATTTAACTCATATTTATACACATTCCAAATGATTTTTAGAGCCAAAAGATATTGTACGGATCCGTACCAATCCTGCAAAGTTCAGGAAAACAGGAAAAACATGGGGTTTGAGACCACCCGGCAGTAAAACAAGGATATCTCACTCAATTTTTAATGAAATCACACCATTCCAACGCCAAAAGAAATTTTATTCAATTATATATCCAACCATAATAGGCTTGTAGTGTAAAACAATACGTACAGGTCGTACAATGCATGGGATCAACAATTTCTTAATGGAAAATACAAAAAAACAGCAAATTTCTTATTAGAAACTCATCCAAACTTCTTCAACAGCCTCTCTTCGAGATATTACCACAATATATCATGTTTCCATCTTCAAATAACCCCTTGAACTGACCAACTACCATAACCACCCTTTGTTAGAGTCTAAGATGACAATTTTTTGCCAATTTTGCTCTTAATCACTATCCCATTACAACTTGATCAACTTGATTTTGCAAATACCACCTAACTGACCTATTAAGCCCTCCAATACATTTTAAATGGTCATTGAGACCTTATTTAACATGTAATAAGACCCTACTCCCCATATCCCTTAAAACTCATGATTTCACATGGCTTTTGCATTATGAATCAAACTGACAAATTCAACTAAATGATTCAAAACCTTTTCAAATTACATTATGACTAGTCCTTTAGACCTTATTAAGCATAAATGAACACAAGACACACCTAGGTATCAACTTAGACTTCACAAGGTGTAGGTCCTCTTGCACCACTACCCCCCTCAATCTCACCCCTCTCTCTCCCTATCTAGGTATAGGATATAGGGTGTAGGATATAGGGTTTAGGGTATCGATATAGGGTTTAGGGTACAATATTGATGGTACAAGGTTTCAGGTACATAGGGTATAGGGTTTAGGGTTTAGGATTTAGGCTATTGGTAAAAAGAGGCATGTGACATGTGCTTCAAGCTCATATTCTCTAATTCTATCTAGTTTTTGTGTATTATCCAACAAAGAAATGCTTTTTTATGGTGTTGACATCTTGTACAAGCATATTTTGCATATTGCATCACCTTTTTGTTCATTTGACAATGTAGAAGATGAAAATTTGAATTTTTTAGATCAGATTTGATTATATGCGGTAATATTTTCATGTTTCTAGAATTAAATTGTTTATTATAAGTTTTTTGTTTAAATTTGAGAATATAGACCCATTATGTTCTTAATTTTTACTATTGAATTCAAAGTAAGTTGTGTAAAAAGTCAAAAAAATTAGGAGTTTGAAGGAAAAAATGAAAGAATATGACATAATTTTCAAATTTTAAGGTGTATTATATTTGTCTTTATGTGTTTTGTGATTTTCACCTTCTCACATAGTTCAATTACAATCATTTTCATTTGATTTTGTTTTTTTTGTATTTTTTTCCTTAACTTTATGATTATGTTACCATGTTCCTACTTAATATATCATTGATATGTACACAACATAAGTGGTCCATGTTGAAACAAGTGAACATATGTTGCATTTCTATCTCATATTCCTACATTGGTTCATTTTGGCATACCTAAGAACATATGCATGTCATAAATATCTTTAGACATTCCTAGGGATCCAATATGACCATCCTTGATTCTTATGGTCATACAAATCAAAGATTACCGATTTTGAATAATAATGAAATGGAATTTCAGTATTACTTAAATTTGGTCAACCTTTCTTAATGGTGCACACATGTAGATTTCATCATCATGTCAAGGAAACAACCAAAGATTCTAACATCAGAGGAGCATGAAGCCAAGAATGAGGCAACTTCATTAAGGGAATTAAACACCATAAAAGAAGGCATGCATATTCAAGAGGAAGATAAAACATCCATGCAATGTCAGAGAGATGTAGAATTGGCATCATAAAGACAATGCATGCAAAACCTTTGTATAATAAAACAATTGAATACTGAAGTTGGGGAACATCACCTACCATAAGTAAAGTCAAAGGAAGGCCATCTACGGTCATGTCATGTTGAAATTACATAAAAAAAAAATTGGTTTGTTTTTCATTGATGTCAATTGATATCAAAGTTGCATTTTGTTAGTGTGTCAAAGTTTATTCAAAGTAAAGGTTTGATGTTGGTGTTTATGCTTGTTCAAAGAAAAGGTTGATGGTGTAGGTTGATGGTGCAAATTGATGGAGTTTTTTTATTTGATGTTTGATGTATCTTCAGTGAGTTGTTTTATGGTGTTGATCCTCTTTACTCATCCATCTTTCAATTTGTCGTATTGATCACTTCATGGTAATTGATATGCCAGCCATACAGCTTGTGGTTCATCTTATGGTATTGGTGTTCTTGATACATCTACCATTCATGACAAATGATATATTCATGCTCTGTGCATTCAATTTCTAGTGTTGATGTTCAGTGCTTATTCATTATCCGCTTCATTGTAATAGTACACAGAGTTGTTTGACATTGGTCTCAAAATGGTGTTCTTTCTAATTACTCATCCTTCCCAATTCATGGTTTTGATATTGATGCAAAAGTTTCAAAGGTAGTAGTGTTGCAAAATTCTATCACATAGTTGTTCTAGTTTCATCTCAGTACAAAGCATAGAGTGCTTGCCATTAATATCAAAGTGGTGTTCATGATTCATTGGGGTTCATACTTCATGACAAAGCACTTATTTATGATCATGATGCAAATTGGAAAGAGGAGCTTCATTATAGGTTGTTTTCTTTAGAATCTTGTAGAGTGAAGTAACATGGTGTAAATTCCATTCTAAGGTTTTGGTTGTTGAAATCATTATACTCTATAACCTAAAACACTTAGATTTGAAACCCTAAGACTATAGATCTAGGGTTTATGATTTGTGAAGTCCATCAATACAAAATTCATTTTATGTTATATTTGATGGTTGATTGGGTATAAGAGATTGGAATTCACTTAAGTGAAAAATCAAGGGGTTGGAGCTCGTTGGATAACCCACTCTTCATTTTTCATGTTATCAGTCAAGCAAGTTAATAACTTATTTTATGCCACTTATTATGAGATCAATGGTTACTTTTCAATTATGAATTTTGTGGGCTATGTAGATCAAGGGTCCTCATTTAAAACTAGTAACATTTCTTTCCAAAATTCTGCACTTGATAGGTATGGGAAGTGTCATCGGCTTATGTTTGGTTGCTCACAATTTTGTAATTATTTGGAAGAACAATGGAATGTAGAATGTTACCTGCACTGATGTGTTTTGATTTTTGGTGTGCTTGATGAGAATTTTCAGAGTCAATGATACCATTTTTAAAAATATATATACATAGAGAGAGAGAAATTGAAATAATAGAACATCAAAGAGTTATATGATGCCTATGTTTTTATTGTAGCTATGAGTAGTGTTTTCTCTACATAGATTGGAATAATCTGAATGTGGTCATAGGTGTTTGAATTTTTTTTTGGAATAAATGTCAGTGTGTAAAAGAGATCATAGGTGATTGAATATCTATATATGTATTCAAATAATATTAACAATCAGGGTGTGTGTTTTGAGGTGTGAAGGTAGTTTTCATAACTAAAATTTTTTATTGATGCAATAGTGCTAGTGTATGTGTAAATAATGGAGATGGAGTGTTTGGTCATGAAGATATAGAGAAGTGATTTGTCTAGAAATAGAGTAACCCTTTGAGTTTTGTTTAATTATTCTAGATTAATGTATGTGTATACACTTAAATAGTCCTAATTAATATTATGCATTTGATTCTAATTAATTAACATTAATTCTTCCTAAATCACTTCTACACTAGCCAATTAATTAAATAATCTTTATTATTTAGTTAAATTCATCAACTTCTACTATTAATCATATAATTAAATTTATCAAATTAATTCATCCTCTCCTCACTAATGTTCATCACATTTAATTAAATAAATCAAATTATTTAATTAAATCCCTAAGTCTTCTCATTTGATTAAATAAATCAAATTATTTAAAATAAAAGTCATAAATCTCCTAACCCACATGAGTTTATTAATTCTAAATTAATTAACTTTAATTAGAATCCTAAACTTCATTACTCATTTCTCTATATTTTGACTCTACCTTGGTTGAGTAAACCCATGGTCAACTAATCAAGTTGCACATGAAAACAATTTATTCTAATTAACTAATTAGCCTATTTTCCTCTCAAAGGCATATTCTTTGGAATATTTCCTCAACTTGAATTTCCCTCCAACAGCTTTAAATAGCCTCTTACAAAGGTCTTTAATGCTCTTACAAGAGCCACCTTTTCCTTAAATGGCCTCTTACATGCCATATTTTCCCTCTTACATGTCAACCATTTTCATTCAATTCTCTTACATTATCTTACAAATCCATCTACCATGCCTTAACTCTACACATTCTTCAAAATGTGCTCCACACACATCCCCATGACTTTCTATAGCCTTGTGAAAAGTGTCACAATGCTATTGGCCCCTACTTTAGTCCCAAATCCTCCAATTTCACTCATTCTTCAACCCTTGAATCCTATAAATAGAGGCTTTCTCTATTGAAGATGGATCAACAATCTCATGCAATCTTATTATAGGCAAATTTACTTATATAAATCTCTCATTTTCATCATTTTAGTTAGATTATCAACACATTTGCATCACAATCACATAATTTTGGAATCATTTACATCTTCGAGCTTATCAAAAGGATTGGGAAAGGGTCACTTTCCACATCAAAGTGACAACAATACCCCTATGGGATGGAGGTTTAGTCTAATTAGATAGGTTTGCATGCTTTCATTTTGTGTTATTTCATGTTTTGCTCATATTTTCTTATCTTTGTTTGATCAATAATTTCATAAGGAATGGTTGCTTTTGATTTCTTACATGACTAATCGTGTTTGTTTTGTTTATTTTTAGCTAGTTGTAGATCACCATTCACATTTTGGCACTAGAAAGAGGGAAAAGACTTAAAATTCTCACATTTTTCACTAAAAAATTCACATTTTTTTGCAAATATAGGAAGGCGACTCCACTTTTCATGTCTAGAGCACGACCTTTGATTTCAACACCACCTTTTCTTGTAGATAAATTGTCGCCTCTAATTTTTGTGTCGCCTCTTCATTTAGCACCACTTTTGTTGTCCAACGTTGATGTCGTTATTCTTTGTCACGCCACCTTTATCTTATCATATTTTTTTGTGATTCTGCAGGTTCACCAAACTGCCACTTTTGTTTCAGTGTCTCTTTTTCATTTCCTATGTCACTTTCATGCTCTTTTTCTATTGTAGAGTGCCGCTTTTTATTTTCACCAAAGTGTCACCTCTATCAAACACTGTCACCTTTGTTGTCCAGCATTGCTTTTGCAAATTGGAGGGAAGCATAAACTTGGAAAACTAAAAGAATTTTTTAATGCTCATTGTAATAGCCTAGGATTTCTATTACTACTTTTCATCTTTTGTTTTAGGGCCAACTAGCTTCATTTTGGGTTTAAAATTAATCATTGACTTGAGCTTTTCAAATTGGTTAAAATTGAACTTACAAACTTACTAAATCATTGATATGTTGTGTTAGAATTGAACAAGGCAAACTCACACTTAGTTTGGTGCTTAAAATTAACTCACCATTGCTTTGAGGGTTAAAAAAACTAGTGTCTTCATTGTCTTGTGGTTTGCAACTTATCTTAAGGTGTGTATGCTCTTCTCTCACACCATTTGGTGATCTTGAGAATAAAAAAAATCTTCTGGAATTTTCATAATCACCCACACATTTTATTTTGGGATTTTTTAAAATGAACACCATGCTAGTGTAAGGAAAACACATTATGCTCTCTTATCACTCCTAGTGTGATCTTGGACATTCCAATTCATTGTGTTTTTCTTGCTTGTGGTTACCCTTAGAGGAGACTTCCTAAAAGACACATCCAAAAGGATAACTTGAAGGTGAATCCAACCATTTTTTCTCATGGGCCAATATATAAGTGGATAAGAATAAACTATTGAGTCCTCATGGTATATAGGCCTTAGTCATACAGTGTCATTCAGAATGGGGTACTACCGTAAAATGTATAAGAGCTCCTAGTAGGAGTGATTATAGCCTTTAGTGGCTTGTTGGATGCTTGCAAGGTGTTATGTCACCGAGTAGCAACTACAAACTATTGTTTTAGAGGCCCAAAAAAACCTTTTTACTTGTTGGTGCAGGAATGGTCATTCTAAAGTTGCCCTACATTCCATTATTCATTGTAGAGATGGAAAATCCTTTGGATCTTCTAATCTTCGGATCTTTGAGATTTGAGATTTCATGTGCCTATGTCATGTAAGGGGGAGACAGTGTCACCAAATCTTTAGTTTTGCACTTTGTCTTAGTGTTTGGAGTAATCCAAGAAGGAACTCGGGAAGTAGTATCTCTTCAACCTAGATTGTGCATTCTTACAAGTTAGTTGAACACATTTATTGGTTTTAAAACATTGAAACAAACATTTAACAATCACCAAATTGTAAACCCTTTCAAAAGAGTGAATACCTTTGAAGATTCCAATTATTACTGCTTGTCCCTAAGGATCGCATCCTTAGAGGCTTTTGAATACTTGGGCTCGTATCTCAATTCACTCTCTTCAAAGTAAAACTAGGGAATCTATGGCCTTGGCTCTTTGACTTTCACATAATGGAGCTTGTGGAATGAGAAAGATCTTATACATAGAAATTTAGTTTGAAATTTAAGAAAGACAAGTTGATGTGGTAGAAATAATTCATTAATCAAGATAAAATCACAACCCACACATGTTCTTGTCTTCATGATTTCTCGCAAGGTCAAAATTCCTAAATGAAGTTCCACATGTTTCCACCTAAAACTTAGATATCATAGCCCAAAGGCTATCAAAAAACACATCGTGAAGCTCTACCACAATAGGATCACCTTGGTAAGAAATTTTTATAGACATCTTTTGAGGGATGATCTAGACTTGTATGTCCAATATAAGCCCCTCATTTAGAGCATTGATATTTTTAGTTTGAGTCATTCATAGGGTAAAGAATGTTCTTCAACACCTTGGTCTTGTAAACGAAATCCTTCTAGGTTCATCTAGGATCAAGACAACCCTTCATCCATCTCCCAAAATATTTATCAAAATCCATCTCACAAACAACTTTCTAGAACTTTGGAAACATCCTTATGCTAGACTTTTGGAAAATCACTTAGACCAAAAAAAAATCATCTCTTTTAGTTAGGTGTGTGGGAATGAATCATTTGTCATGCACTCAGTTGAATTGCAACTCCCTTTTGGACAATTTCATCCTAATTTCACATCTAACATCTTATGGTTTACAAGTTCATCATCCAAATCAAAACAAATCAAAATCAAAATCAAATTCCTAAATTCTAGAATTTATCCAAATTTATTAAAGGATCAAACATCCATATCACTCATTCCTTCATCTTTCATATCATCTTGATCTTAAAGCACACCTTAGAGGTTCTTTTTGTACCCAAAATTAGATTAACCCAAAAGAGTTGATCCCAAATTTTATGGTCCAAACAAGATCACAATACAAGAAGAGCATGGAGAAAAACAAGAAAACTTCAACCATGAGTGATTTGAGTCAAACCAAATTCAATCCTAGGGAATCTACCAACCCTCCACCTAAACCCCCTCAACTAACTCAAGATGCTCAAGATGGGGGATGTTAAGTGAATGAAGTCACAAACAAATTCAAAGAGATGTACCATGACGAAATACTTGAACTAGTACAAAATACAGACACCCACAAAATTTTCAACACAGTCATGAGACTAAATCCCACCCAATACATGTTGGTATTGGAAAAAGAAGGGGCTAAACTCCCTTCCAATTTTGATGTGAGGACCATTGTCGAACAAGCTTTGGGGAACATCCCACAAACATCATTTTCACCCTCATTTCCAAGCATCATCCAACCAATTTCTCAACCATCATCATCTCACACACCAAGTCAACCTATGATCAAAAAAAGGAGTTCACTACATCAAGCCCTTCAAGGGCACCCACTCACCAACAATCAAAACTTGGAGGCCAACAAAGTCTTTAGTATGAAAATACCATCCCACAAGACCCCCAACAACCATATGTGCCACTTGTCTTCCATGACATAAATAATCCATCCTCTTTTCATGTGTCACCTGCCTTTTCCCTTGATACACAAGGTTACACTCCAAATGTCTCACAAGGACAAATGGACCTATTTGTACAAGTGGGCACCTTCAATGCTTCATCTTCACTCCCACAAGGGAACATATCACAATCATACCCACAATTCCCTATCATGACACCATCACCTACACTAATTCAAGGTATAGGAAAAATCACTTCATTGAGCACATCAATCCAAAATCAACCAAACCAATTCAATCCCAAAAAAGAAAATCAAATCAACAAATCCATCACATCAAACCCTCCAAATGTTCCACTGATATTGTAACACCAAGTAGCATCATCCCAAATATCTCAACCACTAATCACATCAGCAACAACACCTCAAACATCTCAAAATCTAGTCTCACAAGGGCTAAGCATGTCAAATACAATTCCAAATCCACCATCTATCACCCAAACCCTCGTCATTACACAAAAACTGCCTCAATGACCACCTCAAAAACCACCTCAACAACCACCTCAACAACTACCTCAACAACCACCACAACAACCTCTCAACATAATATCACAAAAAAAATATACCACCCCCACATCAAAATCTTAACACAATGAATTATTATAGCATCACATTGCAAGGAGCACAACAAGCATATCAAAAGGCATTACAATAATTTCAAATGCAGTAGGCACAAAAAGCAGCCCAAGCGCAAGCCTTGCTACGATAGCAACAAGAACAAGCTCGATCCCAAGCACAATCTTAAGTGAAAGTCCAAGAACAAGCTCAATACCAAGCACAAAAAGAATAAGAGTAGGCCTATCAACAAGCCCTACAACAATATTGACAACAAAAAGCATTGATAGCACAAAAATAACAAGTAGTACAGTAATAGGCTTAGCAATAGGCGTTATTAGAACAACAACAACAACAAAAACAACAAGCCCAACAAAACTAGTTATTGGCACAAAAAAAAAAACAACAAGCATACCAACAAGCATTGCTTGCACAACAAGGCTTCCAAAAACCCTTCATGAACATGCAAAAAAATTCCTTGAACCTTAATACATAAGTAACATATGCCACCCTGTCATTTACCTAGCAAACCATACCACCTTAAAACATGCACATTTCACCACTCAATCCACAAATTGATCTTTCCACATAGGAAATTCAATCTAGACAAGAAAAAATATAATACACCCAATGGGATTTGTTCCCCTATCCATTTGATAGGAACATCACTATGGTTCCTTTCTCACCATGATTCAAAATTCCAAAATTCGACAAATATTGAGGAAAAGGCAATCCCGAGGACCATATCAGAGAGTTTCACATACATTGCATGGAAGTAGCATATGATGATTCCTATCTGATGCAACTCTTTCCCTGAAGCTTGGCTAGTCCTTTAATGGAATGGTTCTCCCACTTGCCTCCTAGAATCAAAAAGTTCCAAGAAGTCGTGGACCTATTCATAGAAAACTACTCATCGATTCTAGACATGGAGGTAAGACTAGAGGAACTATTTGGCTTCAAACAAGCTAAGGGGGTGACATTTGCAGGTTTCTTACAATGATGGGGATCTAGATCCAACAAAAAAATTTAGTCCATGTGAAAAGAACAACAAATTGGAACCATCATCTCTAACCTTGAAGGGGAATTGTCCTTCCATCTGAAAATGCAATGCATCATGACATATGACCAATTAATCCCCAAAGCTCTCAACATTGAAAAATCCCTCATGGCACAAGGGTGCACACCTATATACTAAGACAATAGACCATCGACTAGATACAATGATAAACATCGCACTTGGGCTAAAAATAAAAATGTTATCAATGATGGTTTTTTTGATGCCAAATTTTTTATTAGTGCTCCAAGGAAAAACACACAACAAAGCACTCATCAACTACAAATAAACATGCAACAACCCATTCATCAAAACACCCCACAAACAAACCCATCACAACAATATCTAAATAATAAAATAGTCAATAATGTCAATGCTCAAGGAGGAACACCCCCAAGGAATAAATGTCCATAGAAACACAAGTATACGCTCTTGGGGGAACCCATCGAATTTCTTATGAAAAATTTAGTGCAAGCAAATCTCATCATGCTTCCCATTTATGAAAATTACCCAAGAGTCCCAAGTCTAACCCCCTTGGTATAATGAAAATCACCTTTGTGACTATCACAAAATCAAGGGATGCACAATGGCTAGCTACATGAGATTGAAAAACCTTATCCAAGATCATTGAGAGCAGAGATATCATTGTTGACCAACAAGCCAAAAACTAGGATTTAAAGATATACACAAATCTGATGCCCAACCATAACAAAGGAAAAGACAACTAGGTAAGGGAAAAAATTACACAAATTTCAACCATGTCAATGACCATGTTGTAGCATCCTTGGATGAGTTCATAATAGTTCTCAACATCAAAGGGCTTAGCATAGAGTGTGGAGTCACCACACGTAGAGGCATGGTAACCATCCAAGGACCATCACCATCACCTAGAGGATCCTCTATTGTTCCAAAATTAAATCCAAATGATTACAGTGTCTTAGACCAATTGAAGAAAACCCCCACTCAAATCTCCATCTTGGAGTTGCTAAAGATATCACCAGCACATAGGTACATTCAAGAGAAGGCTTTATCTACATCCATTGTTCCCACTAACTTTGATGTGAACCAATTCCAAGCTATGGTCAAACACATCACTACACCCCATCTTCTCACATTTTTGTAACATGACCTCCCAATGCAACCATACCATAATCGCATGCTCCACCTTGAGGTATTGGTCCACAAGAACAAAGTCAAAAGAGTCTTGGTGTATCGGTGTGTAGGCTTAAATATTTGTACTTTACAGCTAATCAAGAATTTGGGATTTTTTGAAGATGTCATTGAAAAAGGAAAGGGCATTACCATCAAGGCATATTATGATCAAGAATGGGTGTCCCAAGGCACCATCCAACTACCCATTCAAGTGGGGCCATCCATCATGGAAACGACCTACCAAGTCCTTGACCTTAATCTTCCATAAAATATCCTCCTAGGGAATCCATGGATCCATGGGATGAAATCCATTGCATCTACCTTTCACCAATGTGTAAAATTTCCTTATCAAGATAAGGAGGTCATGATCCATGGCGACCCCAAGCCATTTTACTATTGTAAAAATTAGAAAGCCAAATACTAAAAAATACCACAAGTTCCTAAGAATGATGAAGGACCCACACCTTCCTATGTTGATCCATCCACCTTGTCCTTCACATCTAAGACAAAGACACCCTCCATCTAGAACATCCTGGGCATCAAAGCTATAATAAAAAAAAATGGTTGTGGGGACTATAAATTGTAGAAGGGCACATTTGTTTTAGGAGAGCTACTACAATCTCCTAAATCTCATGGGAAACCACAACCTAGTGATAGCTCATCATCCCAAACATTCATAGCATCACCTACCACTTTCAAAAAGTGGGGAGATTTAAGCAAAGAAGTGGTGGTTGAAAAGGATGTATCAGACTTGCTCTAGCAAGATGATAGACCTGTACCTATTCTTCCCATAGAAGATGACAAGGATCTATAGCTAATGTTTGGTTGGGGATATAAAAAAAGGGAGAAACTAGGGTAGAATAACAATGGCTCACTATAACCCCTCATTCTTGAGAAACATTTAAAGAATCTTGGCCTTGGTTGTGTTACTAGTAAGGTGACCATTCTTGGAAAGCGTACCCGTATCAAAATGGTCAAGGCTTCCCCTCAGTTGTTGGTATCCATTGGCCTCCCCCTTGATAACTATAACTTTGATATAACTAACCTATACCAAGAGGATTCTGATTTTTTCATGATAACCACCACATCATTTGAACCAAACCCTCATAATATCAAGTTACACTTGTATATCCCCAACTCATAAATTGGGACCAACAAGAACCACCAATCTTGGATTCATTTGAGAATTATGAGGCTCTCTTTGAATTCATGGGACTAAGAAATAGCATACCCTATGTCTATCACAAGGTAGGGTTCAACATTAATCTATATACGCATGTGTACTATGGGGAAACGATTGAATCTCTTAGTCACAAAATTGAAAATCTAAGAGTAACGTCTTGATCCTTAAGTGAAAACCACATTGTGGCATTTACTGATCCCAAAATAGTAAAAACAAAGGATGTATTTTATGGTGAAAATATCTTTGAGGCACCAAAGGATGAGGGATTTAATCTTCCCCCTAGTGCTATTCATCAAGAGAAATCAGAAATCCTAGCATAAAAGTGCAATCTAGTGAACTTGGGAACCGAAGAGGCCCTACACATCACCTTCTATGTAGAGTCACTTTTGACTAAAGAACAAGAAAATCTATCAGCATTTCTAAAAGAAATGAAAGTGAACTTTGTGTGGACATATGCTAACATTCCATGCCTTGATCTGGGATTCATCTGACCCATCGATTATCTAGAATGGGTTTCTAATCTTGTACCTATTTCCAAGCCCATTGGGGGCATCCAAATCTGCACCAACTTTAGAGACCTAAATAAAGCATGTCCCAAGGATGATTTCCCTCTACCCAAAACTCATATGAGTGTGGATCTCACTATAGGACATGAAATGTTATCTTTGATGGATGGAATTTTCAAGATACAATCAAATCATGATCGCCAAACAGGATCAACATAAGACAACATTTGCTTGTTTTTGGGACACTTACTATTGGAATATGATTCCATTCACGCTAAAGAATGCCAAAGCCACATACCAAAGGGCCATGACTTTGATCTTTCATGATATGATCCACAAGACTATAGAGGATTATGGGGATGACATATTAGCCAAATCAAGGAAGCATCAAGACCATATATGAATGTTAGTCCCAATATTTGATAGACCAAAAGAGTATAAGGTACAGCTCAATCCCAAGAAGTGTGTCTTTAGTGTAACTTCAAGAAAACTCTTGGGATATATTGTGCCAATGAGGTTAATCAAGATTAATCCTACAAAATAAAAATAAATCCTCAATATGGGAGCATCATAGACACTAAAACAACTAAGGGGTTTACAAGGAAGGCTTCAATCAATCTGAATATTCATAGCACAATTGGTGGGTAAAAACGCCCCTATTCTCGTTTGCTTCACAAAGGGGTAGCATACAAGTGGGATAAGAAGTGAGATGAGGCATTCAACCCAATCAAGGAATATATACTAACAATGCCTATCATTATGCCATCAATTCTAAACAAACCATTAATATTATACATCTCGGCTATAGTAGCAGGTCTTGATACTATTTTGGCTTAGCATGATGAAATAAGGAAAGAGAGAGTTATCCACTACATCAGTAGAACCTTAGTGGGACATGAGCTAAACTACACTTTCATTGAGAAGGACTACCTTGCAATTGTGTTTGCATCATAGAAGTTTAGGCACTATATGCTATCCCATCAGGTTAAGCTCATCACCAAGATTGACCCCTCAAGTATCTTTTATCCAAAGCAACTCTCACAAGATGGATGGCCAAGTGGGTGATGATCTTGACAGATAGATTATGGCATTGAATATGTGGAGTGAAAATCCATTAAATTATAAGTAATTTCATATCAGGTAGCTAAAGCACCTATATATGCAAAGAATCCACTAGTATAATAATTTCTAGATGATTCAATCTTCCTCCTAGACACAGCAAACCATTGGAAATTATATTTTGATGGTTCTTTCACACAACATGGGTCAGGAGTATGTATTCTTTATATCATTCCACAAGGGGATTGCATTTTGAAATCCTATCACTTGTCCTTCCCATGTACCAAAAACATTGCAAAATATGAAGCTCTTATTATAGGACTCAGAATAGAAACACAATGGAAAATCATCACTCAAAGTGTTTGGGATTCATAGTTGATCATCAATCAAGTAAATGATGAGTACCAAACCAAAGATGATAAGCTTACCCCCTATGAGAATTTGGTTGAGGATCTCAAAGAATACTTCATTGACATAACCTTTGAGTAGATATCCTAAGAAAATAATAGAGTTGTAGATGCTATGGAAAAAATCAGATCCTTTCTATATATCCCAAAGAACACACCCAAATGTGAGTTTCTAGTAGATAACTTTCTCATTCTATCTTTTGAGGTACCAGAATTAGATTTTGTGTGTGAATTCATTGGTCTCGGTGATCCTTGGTATCATGACATATTTGCCTATTTAAAAAGAGGAATCCTCCTCGATAACATCACTCCAAACCTAAAGAAAACCTTTGCTAAAAATCATCCCCTTTTGTTATCTTGGGGGAAACCCTTTACGGTAGAAGTATCGAGGGCACCGTATTGTGATGCCTTAACCCTAAGGAAGCCTTGACTGCCTTTATAGAAGTACACAAATGTATTTATGGATTGCATTCAAGTGGTATGACCTTGGCCAAGAAACTATTGAGGATGGGGTACTATTGGCCCACCATGGAGAAAGAAGCTCACAACTATGTCAAGAAGGGTTTGTTGTTTCAGCAGCATGGAGACATCATCCATGCACCAACTCAAGAACTTCAACCCCTCATTACACCTTGGCCTTTTTTACAGTGAGGACTCAGCCTCATAGGAAAGATCACAAAGACCTCCTCCAATGGCCATAAGTTTATCATCATCGCCAATAAGTACTTTACGAAGTGGGTAGAGGCCATTCCCATGACCTATATCATAGGGAAGAAAATCTCCAATTTCATCCTCAATTACCTCAAATTTTGTTATGGTGTTCCACAAGCCCTTATCTTAGATAATGGGACACCTTTCAAGAATTAGGATGTTCTTGAGTTGTGTGAAATATTTAATATCCAACACTGGTTCTCCACCCCTTATTACCCCTAAGGAAGTGTCAAGCTGAGGATATGAATAAAACCATTTTAAAAATCCTCAAAAAGACAGTCAATAAATCTAATCATTCGTACTGACAATTAAATCCTACCTTATGGGCTTACTGAACTAGTATCCACACACCTATAGGTGAAAAACCCTTCTCCCTTATATATGGATCTAAGGTCATACTACCCATTGAGTTTGAGCTCCCATCCTTGAGAATATCATTGCAAAACCTTATCATTGATGAAGAATACAGAGTATCATGGTTGAATGAGCTGGAGTTACTGGACGAGCGTTGCCTATATGCCTTGAATCACTTATGAGTTTATCAAAACTATCTCAAAATGAGCTATAACAAGAAGATCAAGAGTCGGTCATTCCAAGTCAGAGAGATCATGCCGAAATAAAATCAAAAGAATGTACCAAATCCAATTAGTAAGGGTAAGTTTGAACCCAATTTGTTGGGACCATTCATCGTCACAACTAGCTACAAATCAAGAGCAAATCAGTTTTCCACACCTAAAGGCGAACCCTTGTAGCAGCCCATCAATAGCTCCCATCTCAAAAAGTTTTATTCCTAAGCTTGCAAGGTATAAATCCAAAATAAAATAAAAAAAAATAAAAAGAATTAGAAAATATCAAAATCCAAAAAATTATTAAAAGGATTGAAAAAAATTAAGAAAAAATTATCCTCTAGTGAAAACCACTTCGGTGGCACTTTGGGCAATTACCTTGGTGAAAACCTAGAAATCAGGCGCCTTGTGTAAATAAATCACTTCCCATCTACCATGGATTCTTTGGCGTGTTCTACATCACTTTCCATCGCATTCACTCATCGTAGTCCATTATTATTTCCATCACCCATCCACATTTGCATCATGGCTCGATCTTGTGTATGTATCATGTTCCATCCTAGCACTACTTGGCACATTCCTAAGGTCAATTTTTTGCATCACACTAGAGGAATTTCCCTATACCTACATCGGATCAGATTTTTGTATATCCTTAACATTGAAAAATCTAAAAACATTCATAAAATCATAAAATTAAAAAACATCCAAAACATCTAAAAAATCCAAAAAAAGGTTTAAAATAGAAAAATTCAAAAAAAATAGTAGCCATTTCAAACTACGAGGCTTCTACGTGTATAAAATTGGAATATATTGTCTTTGATCAACCCTCGAGGCCCCTAGGATAGGTCCTTCAGATGTCCATCATAATAAACTAGATATCCATGCATGTTCATACTTCGTCAATAAACGAGTCTATGTCAGTTGCACTACGTGGTCTTTGAATGTATAACATAGGCAAGGTTAATATTTGATCAGTCCCCAAGGCCCCTAGGATAGGTTCTTCTATTAGATTCTTTGTCAAGATCTTAGAAAATACAAAACATTAGAAAATTTGAAAAAACAAAACATTTGTAAAACATCTCAAAAATCCCTAAATAGCCTTAGAACATTTCAAAATACCAAAAACATTTGAAAAACCAAAAACCATCCATACCATCTCACTTTCACTTGCAATAAACATCCACCCACAATAAACTTATCATCACCATCAACCTTTGGTAAGGCAAGTAGAAACAAGTATAGCAACTTTTGGATAAACTTAAACATCAGGGTCTTGAGTCTAGGTTGGTAGGTAAACAAGTTAATCAATTCTTGGTATCAATAGCCAATCATCATGTTAGTTTCAGAATCATCTATTAACTCATGTCCTAGGATATATCCTTCCTACAATAGACATCAACATCAGGCATCACCGTAGTTTAGTCCTGGCTAGAGGTATGAAGAACAGTTTCTTGTTTATTGATTTGATATTTTCTTATAATGTATCTTATTGCACCTATTTCAATGACCTCTCAATGGTGTCTATCAAAAATATTTAGAGAGAAAGGAATCGAGCATTGATCATTATCATTTTTCTTGTTGTGCTTGTTGGAAGTCCTTTTAATATAACCTTGGTGAATACTTGCTTTGTTAGGTATGTATGGAGGGTGTTTTGGATAGCTTGTTGACTATTACATTGGGAGGTTTTACCTTTCTATGTTTTGGTCCAAGGTGTTTGAAGCATCTAAAGTACATACTAGCAAGGTTTTCATATGTCAAGTGTGAACAAGGATACTCCTATCTATTTGTAGAGTCAAAGTCCATTGCACTAGATACCTCACCATCATGGTTGTTTATACCTTGATGCATCATCTCTACATGTGTTATCAAACATAAGGAAAGTTGTACTATTTATGTCCTAGTCTCTTAATAAGAAAAGCATCATCATCATTCATCATCATATCTAATAAATTCTTGATGACTCATGGACTTGTTGGACTTCTACATCTTCTTGAAATCAAGGGTTTATCCCTCTCGTTATTCTATCTTTTATTTGCGCTAATATGGTATCATGACATTCAACAAAAATAAAATATCCACACATCCATCTTGCATCCACAAATTGTTAGCATCCTGCATAATCATGGCATATCATCATAATAGTCAACATCATTGACCATGCATTGCATTATTATTCAAGTTGTTTAGGATAATATAAATTTGTTATTCTAAGCATCTTAATTCATTTTCATCATTATCTTTTAAGTTGTTTGGGATAATATAGATTTTTTATTCTAAGCATCTTAGTCCATTTGCATCATCATAATATAGATATGTTAGTCTAAGCATCTCATAACATAATCATTTATTGCATCCATGGCATAAACATATAAATGCATCCATGTCATACATCCATAATATCCCATGCATCACATCATGAATTATAAAACTCATAGCATAATAATAAACCACATATACATATATCCATCACATGTCATATGCATCCATACATCCATAAAAGCATAAAATAAAGAAACATCACATCATATAATGCCACATCAAAGTCATCTCATATATATCAAAAAAATTGAATGTCATGATACAAATCAGGATCAGTGTGTAATATCATCAAAAATAATATACAAGAGGCTATCAATACTTATCCAATGAATGTATATCCATCAAATAATTAGGTTGTACATCCAAAAAATTAATATCATAAGAGCATGATATCCTTCACTATTTCACTCATCCCAATGGGAGCTTGATGCATATCGGTTGACTAGTGGGCCTCCTCAAGATCTACTTGACGCAACCCTCATATGTGAAAAATTTGGCTCTCGTCGCTCTTGCAGGAATGCTCTGTAGTATCACATCTTATAATAGGCTACCTCCTACATGGATAGCACATACATGTGTGGGGACCATAGGTTGTCCTTGTGCCTGTTGTGCCATAGCCTCCAACTGCTATTGGTTCCCTACCTCCTGTGCCAATGCCAAATTTGAATCATGCCACAACTGGTGCTTATTATCAATCTATGTCCTAGTATCTTATAACTATTTCTTGGCCTAGTCCCTCTCCTATGTAACCTTTTGTAAATGGCCCATTATTTGTTTAAATTTTTCCTGTAGTGTTGCAATCTATGCATCTCATGGATCAGAACTTGACGATGGCCCCTGTGGTGATAGCTGGGGCACTCTCTAGTCCATCGGCTATACCAATGGAACTCCTCCATCCTACTAATTGGGCACTTTTCCATCATGCCCGTCATGTCCCCCATGTTTCCCATGTGTTGGTTGTTGCTGACCTATCTGAGGACCTCTTGGTCATCCACTACCTACCATTCGAACAACTTGCAATGTGAGTCAAATAGGAGTGTGGGCCTGCTAGTATACATAATAAACCAATGTGGTCTTAGCATCCTATGGACCATCAAAATAGACCTAGGGTTGGGCAACCAAATGTATAAAATCATCTATCACAACCTAGGGCTAGATCCACTGTCTCCAAATGGTCTAGTGAGATCTCTTAGAAAATATGGCTATGTAACCATCTTGAGGTGCATCCTACACCTCTCTGAACTATCTAGCTACCATGTCAGAAAGGTACCACTCAATCATTAGGTGATCTCACCCCTACATGTACCTCGTCTGTCGGTTATAAAAAATCTACTCATCATCATCATTCCATTGACAAGCATGTATCCAAGGCCTCCATCATAAAACTGTCATCTCATCAATGACCTACCTCCAATTTGGGATGCTTGTAATGCCTATGTAGTGAAGTGTCAGCATCACCCTGTATCTATACATGGCAGGCTCATTGTAATCTATCTCCACCAATGTAATAGTAGGCCGCAAAACGATAATATGCTTGTAAGCCTTAAATGGAGTAGAGTGACTCCGACCCCAATGGTTTGTGCACCGCAATATACCACTTAGTACATATCATGGTACAAGGATGCAAGAACTACCGGGCCCCATGCATAAAAATTCATCTCACTCATCATCCAGGCCCAAACAATTCCCCATCTGACATTGCATCCTTGTGCCCATCTGTCCAGTACTAGCACCCCTAAAATTAGTGCACCCATGAAAAATGATATATCTGGGTCAATCCCCCCATACTAATCAACCCTAAGAATCTCAAAAATAGCATCAACACCGGCCTCTACATCATATACTATCTGCTCGCCATCGATGAGGATTTGGAGAATCCTCCAAATTTAATTAAGGGTGATAGTGGCCTCCCCAATTGGTAAGTGAAATGGTGAGGTCTCACTCAACCATCACTCAACAAGCACTATCATCATAGCCAGGTGTGTGTGGATGGCCGACATCTGCACAACATGTCCAAAACCAACCGCACCAAGGAAAAACAACGTATCATCAGACAAATTTCTTGCCCGATGTAGGATTTGGCATCAACGCTCCTTCAAATGGAGCACGTGAAGAACCTCCTACACTCGAAATGCACACCACGTCAAAAATTTACAAAAAATGACACAAATTAAAAATCAAAATCATCTTAATGCAAAGGTGGGTCGGTATTAGCAAAGGTAGCACTCTACTTTTTAGCAAAAGCAATGCCAAAATCAAAAGTGAAACTTCTCCTCAAACATGGGTCAACATTTGAGGGCATCCCCAGATTTTTTGGACCTGCGCAATGATTCATTGCAAAGACAAGTCGGCATTTTCCAGCAACACTCAACCCATCCTAGGTCATGTGACACTTCATTGCAAAGGTAGGTCAGAATTGTATGTGTGACCCTGGAACCTAACTAATTTTTTCAATGCTATACCACAAAGGTGGCACTCTAGCATCAAAAGTGACACCAACCAGAGAAAACATAACTCTCTATAGGGCCGCTTTTGTCTGACCTAATTAAACTCTAATAAATGCATTAAAAACATGAAAAATGAGAAAAGTTTCAATTTATGTATCAGGGGTGTTGCGTCTGGCAGTCGTTAGAACTCATGAACCCAATCCATCTGATTTCTGGGAAGCACACACTCAGCCATTCTTTTATCAACTTAGAGAAAAATTACAAGAAATCTCTAAATCAAAGTGCACAACTGAATTCAAAATGACCCAAACCTACCTATTTAAGCTTCACAATTAGGTTTTTTTATGGGGAAATTAGGTTTTTTTAGCCCATTCATCCGTTTTGCAAGCTACAAAGCCTATCTTGACTGTTTTTTGGTGTCTTGAGCCTTTTTTCATGTCTTGTAGCCTATTTCCTATAGTTGGCCCATTGTTGAAACTTTTTCACAAGCTCAACCTAAAAATTTGAAATTTTCGTCTGATCTCTTGAGGGGGCAGTGTAACAGTGTAATTCCTTCCATTGGGGCAATAGTGGGGTATCCAAAAAAATAAACATAAAATTGATATTTGATATTGGCAGCGTCATTCTTTGAACCAACGCAATGGGTACATTGCTTCAAAGAGGCCCAGAAAAATGTAGACACTTAAGTAGTCATGATTAATATTATGCATTTGATTCTAATTAATTAACATCACTTGCTCCTAAATCACTTTTGCACTAACCAATTAATTAAATAATCTTTATTCTTTAGTTAAATTCATCAACTTCTACTATTAATCAAATAATTAACTTTATCAGATTAATTCATCCTCTCTTAAATAATTTTCATCACATTTAATTAAATCCCTAAGTCTTCTCATTTGATTAAATAAATATTTTTTTTTAAAACAAATGTCATTAATCCCCTAACCCACTTGAGTTGATTAATTCTAAATTAATTAACTCTAATTAGCATCCTAATCTTCATTACTCATTTCTCTAGCTTTTGAATCTACCTTGGTTAAGTAAACCCATGGTCAACTGACCAAGTTGCACATGAAAACAATTTCTTCTAATTAACTAATTAGCCTATTTTCCTCTAAAAATCATATTCTTTGGAATATTTCCTCAACTTGAATTTCCCTCCAAAGGCTTTAAAGAGCCTCTTAAAAAGTTATTTAATGCTCTTACAAGAGCCATCTTTTCCCTCTTACATCTCAACCATTTTCATTCAATTCTCTTACATCATCTTACAAATCCATCTACCATGCCTTAACTCTACACATTCTTCAAAATGTGCTCCACACACATCCCAATGACTTTCAATGGCCTTGTGACAAGTGACAATTCTTTTGGGCCCCATTTTGATCCCACATCCTCCAATTTCACTCATTCTTTAACCCTTGAATCCTATAAATAGAGGCCTTCTCTATTGAAGATGGATCCAAAATCTCATGCAATCTTACTATAGGCATATTCACTCACAGCAATCACTCATTTTCATAATTTTAGTTAGATTATCAACACATTTGCATCATAATCACATACTCTTGGAATCATTTACATCATGGAGCTTATTAAAGGGATTGGGAAAGGGCCACTTTCCACATCAAATTGACACCAATCCCCCTATGGGATGGAGATTTTTTCTAGTTAGATAGGTTTGCATGCTTGCATTTTGTGTTATTTCATGTTTTGTTCATGTTTTCTTATCTTTTTGTTTTCAAGAATTTCATAGGGAATGGTTGCTTTTTCTTTCTTACATGATTAATCTTGTTTGTTTTGTTTATTGTTAGTTAGTTGCATATCACCATTCATAGTATGTTAGCTAGTGAGACTTTTCCAATGAGGCACATTGTGTAGCCAGTGAGGCATAGAGTGTAGGCAGTGAGGCTTTGCGAATGAGGCATATTAGGTATTCAGTGAGGATTTGCAAGTGAGGCATAGAGTGTAGCCAGTGAGGCTTTTCTAGTGAGGCATATTGTGTAACTACTAAGACATATAGTGTAGCCACTAAGGCTTTTCTAGTGGGGCATACAATTTGTAACCAGTGAGGTTTTTGGCCAGTGAGGCATAGTATGTAACTAGTGAGATTTTGGCCAGTGAGGCTTAATGAAATTTATTTTTATAGTTTATTTTCACCCTTTTAGGGTTTTCCACTTATAAAAGTTGTGTTATATCTCCTCTTGGTGGTTTTTCATATTTTTCTTGATAGGTCATATTTTTTCAAGTATCATGATTTGATTTACATATCATTTTGATTCCCTCAACATTCAATACTCATAATGTTTGAAGTGTTTTCAATGGATCTCTTTGCATAATACAAGTGGGTTAATTATTATAATTTGATTTCTCATTAGACCACTGCTTCACCCCTCTCTCAGTGGTCCTATACAAAAAAAATTGGTATCAGAGAAGTAGGTTCCCTAAAGAAGTTTAATCAGCTTTGATTGATCTTGGTGGTGGAGGTCTATGGAAAAAATAAAAGGACAAAATCGTAAAAAATGTTAGAGCTAAGAAAACAAAATTCAACAAGTTCTAATCAAATCAAGTGATGTTTTGTTGCAATAAACATCCCTAGAAATTGACACAATATTTGATATATTTGAAAGAGACAATTTTGTATTTGAGAATGTTGATAAAGAAGGAGACCACATTGTGAGTGAATGTGGATGGGAGTATGATGAAGATGAATGTGAAATTGATCTTGAATGTGAACTTATTTATGCCCTAGATGATATCAAGAAACTTAGAAAGGAGAACCAGAGATTAAGGTTACACCTTCAAGAAGAAAAGGAGTCCAAAGCCAAAACACTTTCAGCTCTTGAAGAAGCAAAAAAATGATGATAGATTTGAATGCACAAGTTGCAGAATTTAAGAAAATAGAAGAAGTTATAAAGCAATTTAAGGCAAAAGAGGTTGATTTTGAAAGATATGAATCAAAGATGGTTTCTATGAGAAATTAACTAGAAAATGAATCTTCTAAGTTACAAAAATAACTTTTGTTTGAAAAGAGAATTGAATTCTTAAATGAGATGTTAAGCAAGAAAAAATGTCATAAGGATACTACTGGTTTACACTTTGAAAAGGGGTAGAGTTCTAAATTCAGAGAAACACCAAGGAAGAAAATAGATCTAAACTATTATTATGCTACTCCTAAGATTGAATACAGTAAGAAGACAAAATAAAATGCTCCTGCAGAAGTCAACAAGAACAAGTTTAGAAGATCTTTTCATTCAAGACAACATCAGATGACAAGGTGTGAAAAATATTCTCATGGTTATTGTCATTCATGTTATAAATTTCATCATAGAGCAATAGAGTGTTGGATGCATGAAAGAAAATTTGGATGGAATAAGAGTCCTTATGAATGGTCAAATAGAAGAAGAAATATCCTATGTTATAAATGCAACCATCTAGGTCATAGTGCAAAATTTTGTAGTACACAACTAAGAAATGACGTTTTTGGTTGTTGAAGAAGATATAATTATTTTGTACCTCTAGTTGGTTACGAGATAATTTTTTATGTTTAATAATCTTGGACATATAGAAAGGTTTTGTAAAAGTAAATTGATGGAATCATCTAGACACAACAAATAAGAAAAAACCCTAGTCAAGGAGAATAAAGGTACTATGAAAGTTTGGAGAAGAAAACAAGAGAAAGAGAAGGAAGAACCTAATCTTGTGCATACTGCACAAGAGACATCTATAAGTGCTTAAAGAGCATCATGAGGTTAGGTGGGAGATTTTTATTGTTTTATTATTCAGCCCCATAGACAACAAAAAAAGAGGGATATGAAGATAGGTTAAGGAGGTTGAAGAATTGTATATGACATAGATTAGTAAAGAAGTGATAGATTTGAATGTTGTTATATCATGTCCATGGTTTTCTTGCTTTATATGCTCACATGATCGTTTAGGAAAAACAATGCCATTTTGAGAAATCCTTTAATCATTACATATCATGTGTGTATACCTTCATAAGCCTTGAGGAGAACAATGATGTTTGGCTAATACTATTTGTCAAAACAATGACCTTGTTTGGGATTTGATCTTTGCATTTGGGGAAGTGATCTTGATGATTTGTTTTCATTTTGTATGGAAGTTATTTAACACTACATAATGCTCCATTTGTGTGTCATTGTCTTGACAATCTTATTGTTTGGGTGTATTGTCAACTCTTTGTATCAAAGGACAGTGATTCAACAATCACATGCTTTATATTCTAGTGACAAGATGATAAGGATAGTAAGGAGTTAATAAGGAGATGACTATCACCAAAACCTAGCATAGTCAAATCAACAAAGAAGTGCTCAAGATAAATCAAGGATAATGCTCATGAATTAACCAATGAATGGCAAACTTGTTTACACAAGTAATCATGAGACAATTAGAAGGTCAAAGCAATCAAGATGAAGTAATTTTATCAAATGTGCCTAACGCTAAGGGTTTCTCAATATTTTTTTCATTGACCTAAGGTTAGTCACATAACAACCTATTATGTTTGTAGCTTGGATAGTGCTTTACATGCATGTTTTTCACAGTGATGTTTACCTTGCAATCACAGTGATATGTCTTCAACTGCCATGAGAATTTTTTGTTGCAAGGGTACTATGAGAGAATTTGGGTTTGGTACAGTGTCTATATAATCTTAGACTTGACCAAATTGATAGTTTTATTATTATGATAGGGACTTCTCTATGTTTATCCCAATCTTGATATGATAGTTAACAGTGATTAGATAATGAAGAATAGGGAAATGATGATCTCAAACTATGCTAGAGTTATGAAAATACTTTAAAGGATAGTCCTAAATGAAAATAAAGTGTTCATGATAGATATCTATACACAATCTCAATGACAGAGATATGTATGCCACATATGACTCTTGCATATGCACAGTGGAGTATGATCTTGCAAAGCATAGTGGGGTAGTGGAGTACTTTTCATAATGATCTTGATAGTCTTGTAAAATGATCTCTTTATCCTCTTTTAATGCACAGTATGCTCTATTATGTTATAGTGGACAATGAATTGGTCAATGAGGTTTGGAAAATGATAGTGGATAACATTTTGTGTGGTGCATCTTGAAGACAACATTTTGCAAAGACAATGACAACAAGTTTACAAAGTTATCAAATGGACAAAATAATATTGTCATCTAAGGAGGAAAAACTATGAAGGAACTATGGTATCAAGAAGTATTATGATGCTAAGATAGTCAAGATTCAAGGGAAAGAAATTAAAAGTGTGAAAAATTCAAAATTACAAAGATGACAGTACTCTTGTTTCACAAATCAAACATCATAGTGGTATCAATTTTTTTCTTATGACAGTGGCTTTCATTGACCTCTAGGTTTATCTATTTTGCAAAAGTATTTTATATTTTTTGTCATTTCTGTCAAAGAGGGTTCAATGCTCTTGTTTTCTTTGATTCAAATCTTAAATAATAATAGTATAGTGACAATATAGTGAAAAAAATGATAGGATAGTGAAAAATATTATTAGTATCAAAGGAGTAATGCTTTACATTGATGCACTTAGAAAATTTTATGCAAACCTTATCTTCCTTTTGTGGTTTTGATGTCAAGTTTTGGTATGCATCAAGGAGTATATATGCAGATGTTTAAAGTAATTGTTGTGCTATTCTTAGTCAGAGTTTGTTCATGCTAATAGGGGTCTTGGAAAATTGATAAATGATATTTTTTCAAGGATATAGTGACAGTGATCTATGTGTTGCTAATTTTTGATAGTTCATTCAATCCACTTACATTGATTGTATTATGATTACAGTATTGATATTTCATTGATAGTAAGTAAAAAAGGTGTTTTTTGTTTTTCTATGGAGCTCATTTGCAGGAGGAGTGTTGCTCTACAACCCAAGGTCCTTTATCATTTGATGTCAAAGGGGGAGATATTGATTTGAAAATCAATGGAATTGCCATCAATGACAAAGGGGAAGTTTGTTGGGTTTTTTTCATTAATGTAAATTGATTTCAGAGTTGTATTTTTTCAATGAGTGTTAGAGTTGATTCAAAGTGAAGGTTTGATGTTGGTGTTGATGCTTGTTCAAAGGAAAGGTTGATGGTGTAGATTGATAGAGTTTATTTATTTGATGCTTGATGTATTTTCAGTGAGTTTCTTCATGGTTTTGATCCTCTTTACTCATCCATCTTTCAATTTATGGTATTGATCACTTCATGGTAAATGATATGTCAGTCATACAACTTGTGGTTCATCTTATGGCATTGATTTTCCTGATACATCTATAATTCATGAAAAATGATATATTCATGCTCTTTGTTGGGAAATTGTGTCTCAATATTGTAATTATAACGGTTATTGTTGATAGGTGAAATTTTTTTGTAACTTAAGTCATGAGGTTCCAATTTTTCTTAACCTAAGTCACAGGGTTCTAGATTTTCATAACCTCCTAACTTAGTGAACTCTTTGTTGTCAGAAAGTCACAAGTTTTCAAAACTTTGTAACCTCCAACAAGAGGTTCTGAGGTTCTATTTTTTAGCGACTTAGTGATCTCTTTGTTGTTGGCATGTGACGACTTTTTAGAACTTCATAACCTTCGACATGATTTTCTGAGGTTCAGGCTTTTAGCGACTTAGTGATGGAGCGATAAGAAGGAAGTAAGCGCTCCAAGTGGGACCCAACCATGATGACCATTGATGAAGAAGGTGGGACCTAATAGGCTGAAAATGGATTTTGGTGATGTGTGATGACAGGTGGTGAATGGAGTGATGATCTATTGTGTCATCGATAGGATTTGATACATTATAAATCTAGACTATTAATTATTAGGGTTTAGATCTAACAGTGGATATTTTGTTGGCATGCCTTTCCCTAGAATGTAACTCTATTTTATGAGGGCACTGCATTCTGGTTCCGATACAGAGAGACGGTGATGTATTCTGAGAGTATGTGAGCAGCCATGTTTTCTCTTGATCTTTGAGTGGTGATACTCCTATGAGAAGCTTGCTTTGCAAGTATATTGTAATCTTTGTGATTTGCTGAATAATATATTGCATGGATTTTGGAGTGTGGGGTTTTTCTCTCAAAAGTGTTCTCCCCATGTAAGTCATTGTGTCATGGTATGCATGATATTTATGTTTACTCTTGTTTAAGTTTGTGTAACTATTAAATATATGTAAAAAAAATTCCTTATTCTCCTCTGAAGATTAGTGTAGGAAGTTGTTCTACTACCTTAGCTTCCTTACAACTTGTATTAGAGCTTGATCATCTTTGGTTTCAGTTGAGGGTGTTGATTATGGTGATATATTTTCTCCTATTGCAAAAATTACATCCATTATATATTTACTTTATATTGTTGTTTCTTATGATTTAGAGGTTGATAAAATTGATGTGAAAACTGCTTTCCTACATCGTGATTTGGAGGAGGATTTTTATATGACACAGCCAGAGCACTACATGGTGAAAGGTAAAAGTAAATTGGTTTACAAATTGAAGAAATTTCTATATGGCTTAAAACAAATTCCTAGGATGTGGTACCAAAAATTTGAGACATATGTGTTGATTTTGGGATTTGAGCATTTTAAATCAGATCATTGTGTCTATTATTAAACTGATGGTGATCATTTCCTATTTATTGCATTATATGTTGCTGATATGTTATTTATTGGGAAAGGGAAAGGTATGATTTCAGAACTGAAATCACAACTTGTTGCTAAATTTGAAATGAAATATATTGGTGCAATGAAACACATTCTTGGGATGGAAATTAAAAGAGATAGAGTGAACAAAAAGTTATGGCTTGGCCAAAGTAAGTATGTCAATTCAATTTTACAAAAATTTAACATGTAGGATTGTAGACCATTGTGTGTTCTTGTTTAAGTTGGAACAAAGTTATCTATTTCAGACTATCCAACATCCCCATCAGAGATGACATGAGTAGAGTGTCTTACCAGAGTGCAGTTGGAAGTTTGATGTATGTTATGGTTTTTACTAGACCATACATTTCCCAAGTAGTGGGAGTTCTTTCCAGATATATGTCTAATCTGGGTAAAGTTCATTGGGATCCAGTTAAAAGAGTCTTCAGATATTTGTGTGGTACCTCAAATTATTCCTTATGTCATCATAGTAATATGATTGAAGGCGAGATTTCTCTTGATATTCATGGTTATGTGGATTCAAATTGGGCAGGTGATGTTGACAGTAGATGATCCACCAGTGCTTATGTGTTTACATTATTTGGTGGTGCAATCAGTTGGATGAGAAAGTGACAAGTTTTGGTTGCCTTGTCCACCTACTGAAGCAGAGTATATGATAGCTACTCATGCTTGTAAAGAATCCATTTGGCTTAAGATATTGTGTTATGATATTGGAATAAAACAAGGTGTAGTGAATATTTATTGTGACAATCAAAGTGTGATATGTCTAGCAAAGAACCTGAAATTTCATGCTAGGACCAAGAACATTGATGTCCAATATCATTTTGTTTAAGATATGGTTGAAGATGGCAAGGTTAAATTGGTTAAGGTAGAGACTATGATGAATGCTTTTTATTCTTAGTAAGCTAGTGAGCATAGAGAAGTTTAGAAGGTGTTCAGAGATGTTGGGCCTTTTGGCCCCTAGCAATTAACAGACAATGTTTACTCCCTCCCATTTATCTTGCAAGGTGTTTGATAAGTGGGAGATTTGTTGGGAAATTGTGTCTCAACCTTGCAATTATAATAGTTATTGTTGATAGGTGAAAGGGTTTTGTTACTTAAGTCGTGAGGTTCCAAGTTTTCCTAACCTAAGTCACAGGGCTATAGAGTTTCATAACCTCTTGACTTAGTGATCTCTTTGTTGTCGAAAATTTGCAGGTTTTCAAAACTTTCTAACCCCCAACAAGAGGTTCTGAAGTTTTTGTTTTTAGTGACTTAGCAATCTCTTTGTTGTCAGCATGTTGTGAGTTTTTAGAACATCATAACCTTTCGCATGAGGTTCTAAGGTTCAGGTTTTTAGTGACTTAGTGATGTAAGGAGGAAGGAAGTGCTCTAAGTGGGACCTAGCCATGATGATCATTGATGAAGAAGGTCAGACATGATAAGCTAGCGATGGAGTTTCATGATGTGTGACAACAAGTGGTGAATGGAGTGATGATCTATTGTATCATAGATGGGATTTGATACACTATAAATCTAGACCATTAATTATTAGGGTTTAGATCTAACGGTGGATATTTTGTTGCCCTATCTTGCCCTAGAATGTAACTCTATTTAATGAGGGTGTTGCATTATGGTTGTAGTACAAAGAGAGACGGTGATGTATTATGAGAGTCTGATAGTATTTGTGTTGTCTCTTGATCTCTGAGCAGAGATACTCTTATGAGAATCTTTCTCTACAAGTTTATTATAATCTTTGTGATTTACTAAATAATATATTGGGTGGCTTTTGGAGTGTGGGATTTTTCTCCTGAAAGGGTTTTCCCCACGTAAATCATTGTGTCATGGTATGCATGATATTTATTTTTATTCTTGTTTAATTTTATGTAACTATTAAAGATCTATAAAAAATTTGTATTGTTCTCCTCTCAAGATTAGTGTAGAAATTTGTTCTGCTACCTTAGCTTCCTTAAACTTTGAGCATTCAATTTCTAGTGTTGATGTTCACTGCTCATTCATTATTTAGTTCATTGCAAGAGTACATATATTTGTTTGAAATTAGTGTCAAAATGGTGTTGTTTCTCATTACTCATCCTTCCCAATTCATGGTGTTGATATTGATGCAAAAGTGTCAAAGGTAGTAGTGTTGCAAAATGTTATCACAGAGTTGTTTATGTGTCATCTCAGTACAAAGCACAAAGTTCTTGAAATTAATATCAAAGTGGTCTTCATGATTCATTGGGGTTCATAGTTCATGTTAAAGCCCTTATTTATGATCATGATGCAAATTAGAAAGAGGAGCTTCATTACAGGTTGTTTCATTTAGAATCTTGTAGAGTGAAGTAACATGGTTAAAATTCCATTCTAAGGTTTTGGTTGTTGAAATAATTACTCTATAATGTAAAAAACTTAGATTTCAAACCCTAAGACTATAGATCTAGAGTTTATGCTTTGTGAAGACCATCAATACAAAATTCATTCTATGTTATATTTGATGGTTGGCCAGGTATAGGAGGTTAGAAGTCACTTAAGTGACAACTCAAGGGGTTGGATCTTGTTCGATAATCAGCTCTTCCTTTTTGTTGTTATCAGTCAAACAAGTTAAGAAATTATTTTATGCCACTCATTATGAGATCAATGGTTACTATTCAATTGCAATTTTTTTAGGTTGTGTAGATTGAAAAGGTCCTCATTTAAACTTGATAATGGTTCTTTACAAATTTTTCACTTTGACAAGTATGTGAAGTGTCATTGGCTGATGTTCAATTTCTCATAGTTTTGTAACTGTTTGGAGGAATGGTGGAAAGTAGAACCTTACCAATGCATTGATGTGATTCAAATTTTGGTGTGCTCAATGAGAATTTTTAGAGTCAGTGATACCATTTTTTTTAAAATATATACATAAAGAGAGAAACTGAAATAACAAGACATCAAAGAGTTATATGATGCCTTTGTTTTAATTGTAGTGATGAGTAGTGTTTTCTCTGCATATATTGGGATAATTTGAATGTGGTAACAGGTGTTTGAAATTTGTTTGGAAGAAATTTCAGTGTGTGAAAGAGATCATAGGTGACTGAAGCTCTATATGTGTATTCAAAGAAGATTAACAATCAAGATGTCTATTTTGAGGTGTGAAGGTAGTTTTTAAAACTAGAATTTTTAATTGATGAATTAGTATTGATGTATGTGTAAATAAGGGAGATGGAGTTTTTGGTCATGCAGAGATAGAGCAGTGATTTTTTTGGAAATAGATTAACCCTATGACTTTTTTTTAATTCTTCTGAAGTGATGTATTTTATCTAGTGAGGCCTTACCTATGAGGCATATTGTGTAGCCAGTGAGGCTTTTCCAGTAAGGCATAGAGTGTAGCCAGTGAGGCTTTTCTAGTGAGGCATATTATGTAGCTAGTGAGGTTTTGATAGTGAGGCATATAGTGTAGCCAGTGAGGATTTTCCAATGAGGCATACAATTTTTAACTAGTGAGGTTTCAAGCCAGTGAGGCATAGTATGTAACTAGTGAGGTTTTGGCTAGTGAGGCTTAATGAAATTTGTTTTCATAGTGGTTTTTCACCATTTTAGGGTTTTTCACTCATAAAAATTGTGTTATGTCTCCTCTTGGTGGTTTTTCATATTGTACTTGATAAGTCATTTTTTTTAAGTATCATGAGCTGATTTTCATATCATTGTGACTCCCTCAACATTCAATACCTATAATGTTTGAAGTTTTTTCAATGGATCTTTTTGCATAATACGAGTGGGTTAATTATTAAAATTTGATTTCTCATTAGACCACTAATTCACCCTCCCCCTCAATGGTTCTATACTCCAACACATTCACATCTCAAGTTGGAGACACTCTATCTTTCACATCTCAAGTTGAAGTTACACCATTTATACCCAATGTTGTTGACATTCCTAATGTTGAGGAAACTCTACCTTAGAGAACACATCTTAGAGTTTTGCATAAAAATACTAAGTATTTGATTGATATTGATGCTAATATTTTGAAACCAATGGTTGATAAGTTTCAAAAGTGTACTTGTGAAAGATATGCTAAGAGGATATGGAGATTATTTTTGAGAACTTAAATGAGACCTTAAGATGTCAACTATTTGTTGAAATGACGAGGCAGCTAAATTTAGGCCCATCATGAAGATTCTTGGGCTAATCTAACATTGGATGATTCAAGTGAGAAATATATTGTAAATAATATAATGAGTGCATATGAGAGTGTGTGTTCTACCTCACACATGAAAGATAGTAATGTCACCTAATGTGTCATGACATAAACATTTCTAAGAAATCAAACCAATAAAGTTTGTCTCATCACATAGACAAGAAAATAAATGAAAATACTTGTAGATAATCTCTAATGAGATCCATGGGAAGGTTTCAAAGAGTGGAGGATCCAAATAACAATGAACTATGGGTATTATCTGATAGAGTACCATAGAAAAATAAATCAATTGTTGAAGCCTTGAGATCCCTAATTGAAGAATTTTGGAAGAATAACACAAGGTTCTCTCCCAATTAAAGAGTTGTTTTAAGGAGGATTGGTATTCAAATCCATGAGCCACATCCAAAGTATTTTTTGGATATGACTCAAACACATTTTATTTCCAAATTTTAAGAGATGTGCCCTCAAATTAAAATTATTCAAATATATTTTGAAATGGTAGTATTTTATGTCAAAATAAATCACACATGCACAAATTTTTGTTGTAGAGTACATATTGAATTTTATAATTATTATGATGTTTATCGACATATATGTATAGATTTGCATACTAACAATGTTTTACAGGAATGTAACATAAGGGCTTCACCTAGATCTTCAAGGGATTTCATATCTAGAATTTTATGTGAAAGAGTGGATGGTCAACTTTTTTACAAGAAATTATGCTTGGATGGCATGTGTATTCATTATGGTGGCTTGCAATATTTTAAAATTTATGAACATATGGATAGTACACATGCAAATGGAAACAAACTAGTGGAATGTGGAAAACATAAGACAATGGCCTATAGTCTAAAAGATAGCAAAGAAGAAAAAATGTGTGAATTGGTCAGTGAAAAGATTCTAGTGTATCAGTTTATGGGAATTTTTCATGAGAATATAGTGTATGAGTATGCAAGGCATACCCATAAATCTCAACAGTTGGACTCGTAATTCAAGTTATGTAAGGAAATGTTTCCACTTCATACCATTTTTTTGTTGACTTTGTAGAGAACTACACACTACAACCACAAAACGAGGTACAATCGCAGTATTACTTCACATAGGTTGCTATATTTGTACATGTAAAATTCATTCATGTAGGTGATAATATAGAGGATAATAGGAAGATATTGAGAGAGTATCATTTTTACATCAATAATGATCACACACATTATATAGAGATTATGCAAGGTTGCTTTCAAATGTTCTACTATGATTTGGCTAGAAGGGGCATATCATTTCATCAACATATCGTATGGTCAAATAATTGTGCATCACAATTCAAGAACTCCCAATTTTTTTATTTCTTGAGCAGGATGCATACTCGATCTCAGTGGTGTTTAGTATATGTGGAATTTATATAAGGTTGACCATGGAAAGAGGGAGCATGATGGTGTAGGAGCATGTATTAAAAGATATTTAGCACAAGAAGAGTTAAAGTACAAAGACAATTCAAAGCTGACAAATGTGGAATATATTGTTGAGTGGTGTCGATACATTTTGACCCAATTTCCGACGAAAGTTCGTCGAAATTTCGACGGCCGTTCATCCAAAAAATTTCGTCAAAAAATCGACGACATTTGAAATGTCGATTTTCCGACCCAGGGTTGTCTGCAGGGTCAGAAAATTGACGTTTAAAATTTCATTGATTTTTTGACGAAAAATTTTCAACGAACGGTCGTCAAAATTCCGACAACCGTTCATCGAAAATTGGATCAAAATCTACCAGTGATACTACAATGGGTCCAAGTAATGAACATAAGTCTTAAGTTTGTAGATATTTTTGGTTGGTAGATGATAATATCATTGTAAAATATAAGGATTGTTGTACATTGAGGATTGAGTGAGCTACACCCTTTTAAAATATCTAATGCAGGTTCATCGAGTATTTATATGCAATGGATGGTATAATTTTTTTCTTCATGTACAGATCAATCTTGGAATAAGTATGAGTCAAAGGAGTGGGTGGATGAATGGTGTACAAGAAATTTGAGCCTACTTGAGAAATATTGGCTCCCAATAGCACTAAAACTCACAAAAATGGAAGCATCAATTGACTTTGACTACGTACCAGATCTAGTTCAACTAGGTAAATTATCCACATGTAATTTTAATAAAATTTATTTTTTTATCTTAATCGTTCAATAAATTCATCTCATTCAAGGCACATATCATTACAAGGCATGTCTATGTAGTTATTGCAGCTAAAGACAATGAAGAATGAATGGAATATTATCTCTTTCATGTTGAGGAAAAAAGAAATTAGAATCCCGTATTATAGATGGATAAAATGTTGAGTACCCTACAGGATTAGTGGTTGTTACTATAACATGGCTCAGAAGGTACCTAGTGAAAAATTCAAATCTATTGTTGTTTGAGGGCTTTGAGAAACACATGAATATTCTTCATTATTCTAACCTTTTTGTGGCATCAAAAATTCATTTGATACAATATGGGGGTAGACCATTGAAAAAGAACCTATGAAAGGTTTGTGAGTTTGACCATGAGGAAATACTTGACATGATAAAGAGTAGAGCATATCCAAATGGCATATTGGATTGATTGTAAATGTACAAAAATTTAATGTCAACCTTATGTGTATGTATGTACATATGATTTGTATATTTTTACAAGTAATATTTAATACAATCTAAAAAATATATTTGTGTAATATTAAAATTATACATTGTACAATGTTGTCTATGATATGAAATTGGGCTTAAATGAATGTAATGTGTTACTAAATTTTTTGTATGCTCTCATTGAAATGAAAATAATGATTTTTGTTAGGAAAGATATGAAATATCATTAATGAGTGTAGCATCATAAATTTTCACTCTTGACAATTTTGCACTATATTTTTCTCCCCCTAAATTATTGAGCCTAACTGGGTCCCTAATTTCCTAAATTATGCATTCTATAGCCCATTTGTACCATTTTTTTAGAGATTGAAAGCATTGAACAAATACATCTAATTGATATTTTTCCCTTGACACTTAATGTCCTAGAAAATAGGGCCAAGACCCATTCACCCTAGGGCATATGGGTCCCCCTATTTTACCAGGGAACAATTTTAAATATGTCACTGTCATTATTTTAACATTAAATATTCAATTTGCAAATGTCGGCTACTGGGATTTAATTTTCAAGAAATTAGAGAAATGTCTACAAATACCTAGTTATTGCATCATTTGAAATATAAGTGAAATTACCTAGCAAGAGATGAAAATTAAGAGCATTCAAGAGAAGTCAAGAGCATAATTTCAATGATTTATTGTAACAATTCAAGATCCAAACATCATTTCAAAGTGTATTTGAGTTCATATTGTCATATTATCATTGTTTTGTGAAGGCTAGCCCCTTTTCTAAGTCTCCAAAGCTATTTAAGCAATAATGAAAGTAATATCCAAGACCTTGAGGTTATGTGTATGACTTTAGTCCTTCAAGGAAGTCATTTAAGAGTGGTGAGTTGCAACACTTTATTGATTCGTCATTCCTTTCTATCATTTATCCATTTTATCATTAGCATTGCCATTGTGGAAGTGGAAACACTAACGCGGGGTTTGACTAAGGAAAGCCCCTAAATGGCACAAACCTTTCCTTCTCTTTGAATTTCTAGATTTCAAGTTTGAAGAGGATTGAAGGAAGCTTGAAGACAATTTTTTCATTATTGTAATTGAAGCCCTATATCTTGTAAACTCATGAAAAATCACCTACAAAATTATCTGACTATGTTCTGAAAAATTTGCAATCAAAAATACGAATATCAGATCTAACATCAGAGGACCTCAAAAATAGATAAGGAAATTTTTACAAGGACTCATACACCCTAGGATTACTATGTCCCTATATTCATATCAATACCAACTTTTTTGGGTAGGTACATAGTCCTCTACACTTCCTAGAGTTGCTTGTAGTTTACTGTTTTAGTCTATCAATTGTCACATTATTGCATTTTGCATATTAGGTCATATAGCCTAATTAGGTCAATGAAGTAAAATCAATTATAATCCATTCCAATCCCCAAATTGATGAATAATCAAGTTTTCTTGGCTCACCTTCATGGTTGAAATTCAATCTATACACCTTGTTGATCTCCATCTCAATGAAACCCTAGGAAAAGGCCTTGAATCCTATTGTTCTAAGAACTTAAAACTTAGGTATCACCTTTTTCTATGTTTCATTTTGGTGAACCTAAATTGTTAACATCATAAACCTTTTGAAAGTGAACATCTTTCAAACCCTAGATCTAGGTTTTTTTTTGCATTTCTCATTTAGGGTTTGATTTTTGCATCATAAAAGTATAAAAAAGTCAAAAAAAGTACATCTCATATTTCATTATAGGTTGCATTAGGGTTCATTTCAGTCATTTAGGTCAGATCTATATTCAAAAATTGTATTCAAAATTGTCACTTATTGTTGTATATTTGCATTTGAGTCACATTATCTTAAATTATGGAAATTCTAGAAACATATTCACTTGTAGACCTATTTGCACACAAAAGTGGGATGTTTAGACAATCTAATATACATTAAATTTTTTAATTTTAAGAACCCCTATCAATAAATCAGACGCCCTTGGGTGCCTATGTCCTTGTACACTTGCATCAACAAACATTTTCACACATATTTGTCTCTGTGTCTTCAATTTTTTTGTGCTTGTAGATCTCTAAATTACAATTCTTAATTGCATGTATTTATACATCTTTCATATAGTTAAAAAAAATAAAAAACATTGCATTGTTTGATTTCAAAATTGCATTAAAATCATTATTTTTATGTTGTGGCATCTTAGAATCAGTCAATTATTGCATCTCACCTCTAAAAATCGCATTCAAACTTGTTTAAAAAAATCAACTTTGTTTCACACTTGCATTTTGAAGCACATTGTCTTAAATTGAGCAAAATCTAGAAAAATATTCACTATTAAACCCGTTTTCAAGCAAACCCAAAATCCTTCAGTAGTGCCTTACATAGTCAAACTTTGAAATTTCAGAAACCCTATCTAGGACATAGGCACCCTTGGGCACCTCTATCTTTTTTTGGATCCTTTGTCCTGATATTTTCTACTTAAATTTTTGTGACAAATCTCTCTCAGTGTCCTTTGTCTAGATTTGATGTCTACTTTTAATTATGTTTACATAACTATCTGATTTAGATGATTTGATCCATAAGGAAAGTAATAACATGTTTCCTTTTCAAAGATGTGGCTTTGATATGGTAATGCATGGCTTGTATAATTATAATCTCCCTTCTTGTAAGTATAATCTAAGGAAATGCAATGGAGTCATTGATAAGAATTTTAGTCATTCTCCCAATATCTCTCCTAATTGTGAGAGTATCTTGGCACTAGAGAATAAAACCATTGAAACATTTTTTAATATCACTTTTTTCTAAACTTCATTCATCTCCCAACATCTCTTCCACTTGTGAGAATGTATTGGTGTAAGAGGATACAATCATGTAAAATCATGACAATCATAGTTGTTCTTCTCCTGATACCTCACCTACTTGTGAAGAAGGTATCTTGGTGTTAGAAGACCCAATCATTGAGTGTCATGAGAATATTTTTCATTCCTCTCCTAATACCTCTCCTACTTCGAAAGATATTATGTCACAAGAGGATGAAATCATTGATATATTTCTTTCAAAAGATAGTAAGAGGGATTACATAAATGAAGATGCTAAGGTAACCTTAGATCCCCCCTTGATAGAAGATCATCAACAAGAATTAAAATCCATTGAGGTTATGAATTCATAATTAGCTATTAGATCTCCTTTGATTATTGGACCTCCTAAATCTTATGGCCACATCCTAAACTTTGCAAAACAACTCACTAGTAATCATGTGTTGTAGAAACCAAGCTATCACATAGTGGCTCACACATATAATACTAGAAAAAATAAGCAGCCAAAAAAAAATCCAACATCCATTTCATTACCTCAACCATACTCCCACCTACACCTAATATCCAAAAAAATAGTGGTAAAGAACATGATCTTGTTGAACAACTTCATAACACTCCTGCTAAGATATCCTTGTAGGATTTGATTTAAACATCACTTGTTTATCATGGTATGCTTCAAAATGTTTTAAAAAAAATTGGTGTACCTCCTAATGTGCAACCAAATGATGTGGTAGCTCTAATTAAGAGTATGAATTCACCAGGTATGTACATTATCTTTCATCAAAATGAGTTACCCCCTTTAGAAACACAAAAAAAAAATGATGCTTTGATGATATTGGTTGTTATTGATAAGGTTGGGATTAGGAATACCCTTATTTACAATGGTTTAGGGCTTAATGTTTTTAGTGTAAACATTTTGGATATGATTGGGGTGGATAAGACTAAAATTGAACTAGATTCTTTGTCTATCCATGGTTTTTCCAATGTGGGAAAGCAACTGCTTGGTATGATAATATTACCTATCAAAGTTGGTAAGGTTACATTACAAACTCTTACCCATTTCATGCCTCATGATATTCTATATAATATTCTCTTGGGTAGACCATAGATTCATGGAATGAATGGAATGCCTTCAACACTTCATCACTTAATAAAATACACAGTTTAAAACAATAAGGTTTACATGATAAAAGTTGATCCTAAATCTAAAAATTATTTACAAACTGAAATAGGAATGAAGAATCCTCATAGAACATTGGCACCAACTACAAAAGTGGAACCTTTACAATTTGAGGATAAAGATAAGTGTCTACCATCAGTGACAAAGTTGTTAGATGGTGAGTGGGGATCAATATATTTCACACCTACATTCATGGGGGAGTACAAGATTATGCAATCAAAATAAAAGAAAGAGAAAGAAGCAGAAATGATATCAAACTAATCCATCACTAAATCATCTAAAATTTCTAACAATGAGGAAAAAATAAATTACACATCCAATTATGATGAAAATGACTATGAAAAACCACCTTATTGGAAATAAATGGAAGCAATTTGTGGAAAAGGTTATGAACTTTTGAAATAAATTAGCTATAATGGAAAAGGATGTAGTAAAAGAACAAGTTATTTGTGTCCTCGTAGATACTAACACACAAGAAACAATAAAAGGTCTTGGTTATTGTCCTTCAAAAATAATGAAAACATCTTCACTTAATCATACAAGAGACGAATAGCATTAGTTGTTGCTCCTTGCCATGTGGTAGTTGTAGTATCACATCATTCTCACTACCATGCATGGGGGTATAAACTAGGCTTTATGCAATCATATTTCATTTTTCAAGGAGTGACATATCATCATCCATCTTGTCTTGTCTTTCTCCCTACACTTGGGGGGAAAGGGGTTAGGTAGCCTTATGTTAGGTGCATTCCTTCTAGCAAGGGATACATATTTATCTCCTTAAAACATTAGTGTATCAAGTACACTAATATTTTAAGGGAACATATAGTCCCCCACTCATCGTTTGCATATGAAATGTTCCCTTTTTAGTGATGATAGTATACATCTCCTAGGAAGTGTGACCTTGTCAACCAAAGTGTGGCCTTCTTGATCTATGTGAGTATCTCTTTGGTGATATTATTATTGATATCCCTTAAGAGTGTGACCTTTCTTGGAATATGGTGTTCCCATTTGTGGTAATAATATGGTTAGTATGCCCTAAGGTGATATTTTATATTTCATGACTTGTCCTCTCTTAGTGGTGATGTTATGTGTGATATTCTCTAAAGTGACATTTCATGTATTGAGCAAAGCCCCTTTGGTGTTTTTGTAAATCACCTTTTGTGGTGGTGTTGTTATAACACCCCTTGAGGTTTTAGCATTATCCTATAATCGTTTATGCACCCCCTCAGGTGAGTTTTTTTTTACCCCCATGACATTAAACTTTATGCACCCCCTAAGGTGAATTTTGTTCATCCCCCATAATGTTAAACTTTGTGCACCCCTTGAGGTGAGTTTTGTTCATCCCTTGTGATGTTAAACTTTGTGCACCCTCTAAGGTGAGTTTTGTTTGTCCCCATGATGTTAAAATTTATGTACACCTCGAGGTGAGTTTTATGTGCTCCTTGAAGCAATATTTTACAAGATAGTTCATGGATTCAACATAATGAAGCATGTTGATCATGAACTTTAGCACCTCTTTTCAACATGGAATCCTAGCATAACACACCTTGCTTTCCAATAGATCCATGTGTTTCATGAGTTTTTATCATAACACATCTTGCTAACCTTATGGAACCCATCATCTTCCATGGACACCTAGCACAATATATCTTACTATCCAATAGATCCACATGGCTTATGAGTGATGTGGCATAACACAACTCACTATTCCTCATGAGAGAACCCTCTTTTCTAACATTTATTTAATAGATGATGTTTGATATTTGAGACACTTTAAGACTAAGGTCTCTTTGCCTTCCTGACTCAAATATCTTAGTACTAACCTTGTGTTTTTTTTCATGTCTTTTGTGTGTTTTCTTCATGTTTATATCATGTTTTTTTCATTTCATAATCATCTTTATGTTCCATCATGTCATGTGTTTTCATCATGCATGCTTCGTGTTTTATGGCATGTATGTTTGTGTATGTTGTCTTGTTACATTTCATACATGTGTGTCGCTTTTTGCCGATGTTATCTTTCCATAGGGTCTTGAATCATGGGGGATTTATCACCCACTAGATTCATTATCATCCTATCTCTTCAACATTTGGACAATTGGACCCCTCTTGACATAGATTTTCTACTTTAGTGTGAGTCTGAGCGTAATTTCATACTCTCACTAAACTGGGGGATAAATGTTTCTTGAATCTCTCTTGTGCCAATTTGTCCTTGATGACAATATAAGTTACTCTAGTATCTTGATGGTTACTCACTCAGTTGATCTTGTTTTCTGATTGTAATTTCTACTTCACTTTTTATACTATATATGGTGGTACTAATAACTTGACTCCATGTTCAGATCTCAGCTGAGGCATTCTGGTTATAGGTTCTTTGTTCCATTGATCAGGTGACATGTTTCTGATTTGATAATATGTGCTTCAATGATTCTCTTGATTACATATTTTTGGCATATTATAGGGGTTTCATCATTATTGTGTTTATGGCTTTGAGATACACTTTGATCATTCCTTCTCATTTCGTATAGGGTAATTGGCATGGGAGTATGCATTTGTGAACTTTGCATGAAATTAGTCTTTATCTCTTCACAAGGTTTTGGATACTATTTGACACATTATATAGCATTGGTTATATCGAGGTGGCAATCGGCATTGATATTTTTGGATCTCTTTTGGCATTAAAGTTGTTTGGCACACTATAGAGATGCATATTATATTGCATTTGGGTTAATGATAACAAACAATCAAGGCTTAAAAGCTGACAACAGGTATAAAGCTTGTCTTTGGTAAGACCGCGGACATCTTAATGTGGTACCGCTGATAGTTAGGCTGGTAATCGCGGTAGTGCGGTGAAAGATGTTAGCGGAAAGAAACACAGCTACTGCTACACCATGGGCTGTCAGAAGGGAAACCGCGGTAGTGCGGTGAAAATGGTTAGCAGCAAGCAAGAAAGCTACCGCTACATCACGGGTTGTTAGAAAAGTAACTGCGATAGTGTGGTGAAAGCGGCTAGTGGCATACAAGATAGCTACCACTATATCGTGGGTTGTTAGAAGAGTAACCGTGGTAGCACGGTGGAAACGGTTAGAGGTATGCAAGGAGCTACCGCTATACCATGAGTAGTCTGAAGGGAAACCGCAGTTGAGTGGTAAGGAAGAACATATCAAATAATGCATGTCGGCATGCAAGTCATTGATCTTCCTATGAATTTCAAAGAGTATTATGAGTTTTTGATTTATTAATCACTATCCTTTCGGACTCCAAATGCTATCATACTTTGCAAAGGATTTTGGTTTGCTTGGTTTGGAAGTTTAGCTCAAAACTCTATTTCTCTGAGGGTTTGGAACCCTATTCTTGCCACCTCCATGGAATCTCTCTCTCGATTGTTTCATTGTGTAATCAACTTATTTTTTGCAACTCTTGGACAACGAATGGGGAAGATTGAAAGACCATCACCATGGTCATTTCTAATGTCAGGTTCTTGGTATCAGGTGAATGCTCAAAATAGCAATGTGGCATGGGTTGCTCAGCTACTCTGCAGATCCAGTAAATTGCTCATGGAAAATTCTATTTTGGTCTTCTTGGGTATTCTTTCAGTTTGCTTAACAGATCTGTTACTTCTCAAGCAAGGTTATTTCAAGTTAAGTTTTCTATGCAAAAAGGAAAGTGGAAAATGTTTAGCCCTTTCATGATTAGATTTGAAATGCATGATATTGGGTATGGAAGCATTGTTCTTTCAATTACTTCTTTTTGCAATAGTTTTTCAGTGGCCATTATTTGAAAATTACATGCATGCCTTGATGTTGTTTGAATAAAGCACTGTTTGTGCAGGTTGCTTGAGAGGACAATTTTTTAGTCTACCTTCTATATTTGCACAATGCTTGATTACTCTTATCAGAAGACCTTATTCAGATTGATCTTTCTCTCATGATCACGGTATCATCTAGCACTATTGCTCACAAGTAGTATGGTAACTTGATAATCATCTTTGCTTTATTCTCCGAAATAGAAAATTGAGAAACTATTGTAACCTTCCTTGAAAGTAATGATGAAATTTGTAAACAGAAGAAAACATAGAGATTAGGGCTTTAATATTAAGGAAAAACAAAAAGAGAAACAAGAGGGTTAACTGTTTTGAAGAGTATCATGTAATATTGATGAAAAAGAGTGTGAAAAAAAAAGGACATGCCACTGATAATACAGTTTGATGGGAAGTTGTATTAATACTGTAACTAGATTTTCCTCAAGCTGTCTTAAGGCTTGATAATGGGTGGAACTCTAAAGAGTCATTCTTGAATTTTGAGAATTCTACACATTGTCTGTCAAGAGGCACTTGACATAAATCAGGGAAATAGAGAGATCCTTTGTATCATTGTATGTTCCATTGTTAAACATAAATAGGGTTGGTTCTCCTTGAGATTGGTGTCTCTAAACAGAGGGGTTGGTGCTCCTTGAGTCAGTGCTCAAAAATCAGCCTTTGAGGCATTTTCAAAATAATTATTGAAATGAAAGCCTGAAAAAGGCAGCAGGTTCAGGAGTGGTTTTTCTACCCCAAGAGGGTTTTTCACTCGGCATATCTTGTGTCTATTTGAGTATTTTTGGTTCATTTGTTTCAATGATTTAATGCTTTAAAGTGTTATGGTTTTCTATTCTCATTTTAGTTTATGTGATTACATTCAATACATGAATGAATTTATCATTGATAAATGAGAATCATACATCTGGTTTATTTTAGTTTCAGTTAAATTTGGTAAAGAAGTTAATAAAACTGATTCACCCCCCCCTCTTAGTGTCTTTTCACTCCAACAATTGGTATCAGAGCCTAGGTTCCTTTGATAGGTCTTTCCAACCTTGGATTGATTCTGGACTTGGAGTCTATTCAAAATTTCTCAAGCTCATGAAGGCAATTCCATGACTAGAGCTCCATTATTTGATGGAACTGATTATGTATTCTGGAAAATCAAAATGGAGACTTATTTAACTTCTATTGACCTCAATGTCTGGAGCATAGTATTGTCTGGGTACACTGTACTAGCTACTTTGCCTACTACTTCTGATGAAAATAAAAGATATCAAACCAATGCAAGAGCAAAACATTCTCTTATGTGTGCACTGACTAAAGATGTCCTGATAAAATTCATGCATTGTAGCTCTGCTAGGTAAATCTGGGTTAAACTTGAAACTATCTATCAATGAAATGAAAAGGTAAAATAGTCTAAAGTCCTCACTTTAAAACACCAGTTTGAATATCTAAAAATGAGATATGATTAGAAATCTGTTGACTACTTTTTGAGAGTTGATGAAATAGTAAATGCCATGAAGGGTCTAGGAGAAGAAGTCAAGGAATTTGATGTTGTAACTAAGGTCATCATAACCTTGCCAACAAAATTTGAAGCTAAGGTTGCTATTCTAGAAGAGAAGAAACATTTTTCCCAACTTACCTTTGATAGCCTACAAGGCACCCTGACTGCCTATGAAATGAGGATCACTAAAAAAAATACCTCTACAAAAGAAACTGCTTTTAATACTGAAAGGAAAGATAAGAATGAGCCCATTGAATCAAAACTTTCTGACTCCAAAGAATCCCACTTTGTGAGGAAACTGAAAAAGGGTTCTGGAAAGTATAAGGGAAAAATTCCCTTCAAATGCTTTAACTGTGGAAAAATAGGCCACTTTTCTACAAAGTGCCCCTATGGTGACACAAGTAGCGATAACAAAAAATCTGAAAAACTGGCCAAGAAAAAGGCTTATAGACCCAAACAAAAATTCAATTTCAGAAAGAAGAAAAGTTTGTTCAGCAAAAATGAAACAGACTCTAAATCTAAAGATTCATTAGATGAAGAGGATTAAAATCTCTTCATGGCTGAAATCATTCAGCAAGATGAAACTAACAACAATGATGCTAAAGATGGTGAAGTGGATTATGAAGGGGAACTGAAATATGCTCTAAAAGAGCTAAGGAAACTTAAAAAACAAATAAATTCTCAAGAACAAAATATTGCTCAAGATATTTCATAGGAGCAAATCATAAATCTTGAGATAGTCTCATTAAAAACTCAACTTCAAGAATCCAAGAGAGTAGAAGACTTCCTTCGTATTGGCATAAGTTTTAAAGATCAAGAAATTCAAAAACTTGAACATGGTATTGTAGATCTCATAAAGACCATTGAGAAATATGAGAGCACTCTTAAACTAAATGACATGCTCAGTAAACAGAAACTGAACAACAACAAAACTGGTATTGGCTTTGTGAAAGGTGAATGTTCAAATAATAGTGCTAAGAAAAATGTTGTTGCTGGAAACAAAAGTCCTGAATTCAAACATCTAGACTTTGATAAGGATCATGTTCATCCTTTTAGGAGCAACAGAATGGCTTATAATTCCTACCCTCTCTTTTATGGATATTGTTATTTCTGCAACAAATTTGGTCACAAGGTGAACTCTTGCAGATTTATGAAGTCTAGAACTCCTAGATTTGGTTTCAGGCAAAATCATGGCTTTGTAAGAAAAATTAGATGCTTCACATGCAAGTCATTGGGTCATTCTATTAAGCAATGTAATGTTGATCAGTAGAATAAACAACTGAAAACTATCAAGGTCTAGAAACCCAAAGTTGTCAACAACTTAGAACAGACTATGTTAATTCAAAATATTTTCCACTCCAAGAAAAATGACTTATGGGTCTTGGATAGTGGTTGTTCAAACCAAATGATTGGTAACAAAGAAAAATTTACTAATCTAGAAGACTATGTTGGTGGATATGTAAAGTTTGGAGACAACTCTGGAATTCAAATCAAAGGTAGAGGTTCTCTTTTTCTGAATGAAGACACTCCTATCTACAATGTGTACTATATAGAAGGATTAAAACATAACCTTTTGAGTGTCAGTCAAATCTGTAACAGTGGCTATCAAGTCTTGTTCACTTCACAGGGGTTTGAAATTAAAAACCAATTTGGAATAGTTGTTGTTGTTGGAAGAAGGACCAAGGGAAATGTCTACAACTTACTTGACACTTCTGGAAATGAAAACAATCAAGGTATGTTCTAAATGATTCATGTTGAAGAAAGTTGGTTGTGGCACAAGAGACTAGGTCATATTAATTTTGACAATATGGTTAGAATTAGTAAAAATCAGAATGTAAGAGGTCTGCCTATTCTGAAAAAGCCTAATAATGCAGTATGCAAAGAATGTCTCAAAGGAAAGAAAACTAAGGTAAGCTTTAAATCCAAGGAACATTCCTCTACTAAACCTCTATAAATTGTTCATATTGACTTATGTGGTCCTACAAGCACTAGATCTATCAATGGTGGGAAATATTTTATGTTATTTATTGATGAATACTCTTGTATGGTATGGGTTACCTTTCTCAAGAATAAATCAAAAGCTTTTGAACATTTTAAAGTCTTTAGGAAAATGGTAGAAAGAGAGTCAAATTTAAAATTCAAATGTCTAAGATCTGACAAAGGTGGTGAATTCACCTCACAAGAGTTCATTGACTACTGTGGAAGACATGGTTAAAAAGACAATATGTTGCTGCCAGAACACCTCAACAGAATGGGGTAGTTGATAGAAAGAATGGGACTGTAAAAGGGATGGCAAGAACTATGTTGAATGAAGCAAATCTGCCAAACATGTACTAGAAAGAAGTTGTTCATATAGCTGTCTACATTTTGAATAGAGACTAGATCAAAGTGTTGTCAAATTTCACTCCATATGAACTATGGTATGGTAAATCTACCTCAATTGAATATTTCAGAATATTTGGTTGCAAATATTTTATCAAGAGAGACAATGATAACTTAGGCAATTTTCAATCTAAGATAGATGAAGGTATCTTTTTAGGATACTCTACTCATAGCAAAGCCTTTAAATGATTTAACAATAGGCTGAATAAAATTGTTGAATCTATAAATGTCAAATTTGATGAAAAACTGCTTTTAGATGCTAAACCTATGCAGGATGATGAGGAGGAAAAGTTTGAACATGATATAAATACTGAAAGCTGTGAAACAGAAAAGCCTGAAACAAAATCAGCAAGTCCTAAACTAGCTAAAGCAAAATCTAAAAATGCTGAAATCAGCTCTGAAAAATGTGTAAATAAAACTCCTTCAAAATCTCTTGCTAGAAACCATCCTAAAGATCTTATTATAGGAGATAAATCAGCAGGAGTTCAAATAAGGAAAATAACACTTAACTATGATGAAAAAGCTCACATAGCTGAGCTCACTGCTTTTTGTTTAATCACTCAATTTGAGCCCAAAAATTTGATGAAGCTCTAACTGATGAACGTTGGCTTAATGCAATGCAGGATGAAATCAATCAAATTGAGAAAAATCAGACTTGGGAGCTTGTCCCAAGATTGGATGAAAAAAATTTCATAGGTGGTAAATGGATTTTTAGAAACAAACATGATGAAAGTGGCCACGTTGTTCGCAACAAGGTTAGATATTTCTGCAAATGATATGCTCAACAAGAAGGTATTGACTTCGGTGAAACATTTGCACCAGTAGCTAGACTTGAATCAATTATAATTTTCTTGGCATATTTTGTTTTCAAGAACTTTATTATATATCAAATGGATGCTAAAACTGCCTTTTTGAATGGGTATTTGGATGAAGAATTTTACATAGAACAGCCTGAAGGGTTTACTTGTAAAAACAAACCCAATCATGTCTACAGGCTAAAAACAGCTCTATATGGCCTAAAACAAGCTCCTAGATCTTGGTACCCCATATTGGACAGTCACTTACTGTCAAAAGGTTTCATTAGAGGAGGAGTAGACAACAATCTGTATGTTAAAATTGAAGGGTATGATATTCTTGTTGTTGAAATTTATGTTGATGAAACCATTTTTGGTTGCAACAATATTGCCTTGAGTCAAAAATTCTCACAGATAATGGAATTTGAGTTTGAAATGTCTATGTTGGGAGAACTGTCCTTCTTCTTAGGTCTTCAAATTTCACAACTTGAATCTGGTATCTTTCTATCTCAAACAAGAAATGTAAAAGAAATGTTAAAAAAGTTTCAAATGGATGAATGTCATCTAGTTAGCACTCCAATGGCTACAGGCTGTAAACTTAGCAAGGTTGATGACTCTCCTGTTGTCAACCCAACTAACTATAGGTCAATCATAGGAAGATTTTTATATCTAACAACCTCAAGACGTAACGTAATGCAATTTTTTTGCATGGTTCTCGATTTCAGGCATCTCCTAAGGAATCCCGCATTAATGTTGTTAGAAGGATACTTAAATATGTACAAGGCATAATTGATTATGAGCTCTGGTATCCCAAAAGCAATGATTTCTCATTAGTGAAATATATTGATTATGACTGGGCAGGTTGTCTGGATGATAGGAAAAGCACCAGTGGTGTTGCTTTCTTTCTTGGTGAACGTTTAGTGGCTTGGCACAACAAAAAACAAGAATTTGTTTCACTCTCTACTGCTAAAGAAAAATATATTCCTACCACTTATTGTTGTACTCAGGTAATTTGGATGTCACAGACATTATCAGACATGGGTATTGAAATTCCAAAACCTATTACTATTCTATGTGATAATACTAGTGCAATCAATATCTCAGAAAATCATGTTATGCACTCTCGAACTAAACACATAGCTATAAAGTTTCATTTTCTTTGTGAAAAGGTGCTAGCTAATGAGCTATATGTTCAATAAGTTCCTACACAAGCAAAGGTTTCTAAAATCTTTACAAAACCGTTGGCTAAAGATATTTTTGAAAGACTTCGGTCTAGATTGGGAGTTGTCTCTCAATCTTTGTTATCTTAAATAGTCTATCTTGGTGATAGGGGGAGTTGGTTAGCTCTTCTTGTAGCTCATACTTTGCTGCTCAAAGGTTACATCTGCAATTTGTTGAAATTTCATAATTGATTCTAGTTTATCTATGTTGACTTCCCTTTATCCTTGTGACAAACAAGGGGAGAATTATGAGCATTCGGTTCTTGTACTTCATCTTGGCTTGGTGGCTCAATTTTTTCCATCAAGGAAAAAGGGGGAGTTTTTTTAATCTCTCTTGTGCTAATTTGTCCTTGATGACAATATATGTTACTCTGGCATCTTGATGTTTACTCACTCAGTTGATCTGCTTTTCTGATTGGAATTTCTACTTCACTTGTGATACTATATATGTTAGTTTTGATAACTTGACTCCATGTGCATATCTCAGTTGAGGCATTCTGGTTACAGGTTCTTTGTTCCATTGATCAGGTGACATGTTTCTGATTTGATAATATGTGCTTCAATGATTCTCTTGATTACATATTTTTGGCATATTATAGGGGTTTGATCATTATTGTGTTTATGGCTTTGAGATACACTTTGATCTTTCCTTCTCATTTCGTATAAGGTAACTATCATGGGAGTATGGCTTTGTGAACTTTGCATGAAATCAGTCTTTATCTCTTCACAAGGTTTTGGATACTATTTGACACATTATATAGCATTGGTTATATCAAGGTGGTAATCAACATTGACGTTTTTGGATATCTTTTGGCATTAAAAATGTTTGGCACACTATAGGAATGCATATTATATTGCATTCGGGTTAATGATAGAAAATGCTCAAGGCTTAAAATCCAACAACAGGTATAAAGCTTGTCTTTGGTAAGGCCACAGATGTCTTACCATGGTACCGCTGACAGTTAAGCTGGTAACTGCGATAGTGCAGTGAAATTTGTTAGCGGAAAGCAAGACAGCTACTGCTACACCACGGGCTATCAGAAGGGAAACCAAGGTATTGCAATGAAAATGGTTAGGGAAAGCAAGATAATTACCCCTACACTACGGGCTATCAAAAAAGTAACCGCGGTAGTGTAGTGGAAGCGGCTAGCTACATGCAATACATCTACCGCTATACCATGGGCTATCAGAAGAGTAATCACAGTAGCACGGTGGAAACAGTTAGCGGTATGCAAGGAGCTACCGCTATATCGTGAGTATTCCAAATGGAGACTGTTGTTGAGCGGTAAGGAAGTAGATGTCAAATAATGTTTGTCGGCATGCAATTCATTGATCTTCCCGCGGATTTCAAAGAGTATTATGAGTTTTTGATTTATTAATAACTGTCCTTTCGGACTACAAATGTTATCATACTTTGCAAATGATTTCGGTTTGCTTGGTTTGGAAGTTTAGGTCAAAACTTTGTTTCTCTTGTTCAAGGGTTTGGAACCCTATTCTTTCCACCTCCATGGAATCTCTCTCTCGGTCGTTTCACTATGTAATCGACTATTTTTCTGCAACTCTTGGACAGCGAATGGGGAAGCTTAAAAGACCATCACCATGGTCATTTCTTTGGTCAGGTTCTTGGCATCAAGTGAATGCTCAAAATAGCAATGTGGCATGGGTTGCTTAGCTACCCTGGAGATCAAGTAAATTTCTCATGGAAAATTCTATTCTGGTCTTCTCAGGTATTCTTTTAGTTTACTTAATAGATCCGTTACTTCTCAGGCAAGGTTATTTTGCGTTAATTTTTCTATGCAAAAAGGAAAGTGGAAAATTTTTATTCCTTTCATGATTATATTTTAAATACATGATTTCGGTTATGGAAGCATTGTTCTTTTAGTTACTTCTTTTTGCAGCAGTTTTTCAGTGGCCATAATTTGAAAATTACATGCATGCCTTGATGTTGTTTGGTTAAAGCACTATTTGTGCAGGCTACTTGAGAGGACAGTTTTTTATTCTGCCTTCTATATTTGCACAATGCTTGAGTACTCCTGTATGAAGACCTTATTCAGATTGATCTTTCTCTCATGATCATGGTATCATCTAGCACTGTTGCTCGCAAGTAGTATGGTAACCTGATAATCATCTTTTCTTTATTCTCTAAAATAGAAAAATGAGCAGCTATTGTAACCTTCCTTGAATGTAATGATGAAATTTGTAATCAAAAGAAAACATAGAGATTAGGGCTTTAATATTAAGGAAAAACAAAAAGAGAAACAAGAGGGTTAACTATTTTGAAGAGTATCATATAATATTGATGAAAAAGAGTGTGAAAAAAAAATAAGGACACACCACTAATAATATAGTTTGATGGGAGGTTGTATTAAGACTGTAACTAGATTTTCCTCAAGCTATCTTAAGGCTTGATAATGGGTGGAACTTTGAAGAGTCATTCTTGACTTTTGAGCATTCTACACATTGTCTGTCAAGAGGCACTTGACATAAATCAGGGAAATAGAGAGATCTTTTGTATCATTGTATGTTTCGTTGTTAAATAGAAAAGGGGTTGGTGCTCCTTGAGATTGGTGTCTCTAAATAGAGGGGTTGGTGCTCCTTGAGTCAGTGCTCAGAAAATCATCCTTTGAGGCATTGTCAAATTAATTATTGAAATGAAAGCCTGAAAAAGGCAACAGGTTCACGAGTGTTTTTTGTACCCCAGGAGGGTTTTCCACTTGGCATATCTTGTGTCTATTTTAGTATCTTTGGTTCATTTTCTTCAATGCTTTAATGCTTTAAAGTGTTATGGTTTACTATTCTCATTTTAGTTTATGTGATTGCATTCAATACATGAATGAGTTTATCATTGATAAATGAGAAGCATACATCTGGTTTATTTTAGTTTCAGTTAAATTTGGTAAAGAAGTTAATAAAACTAATTCACCCCCCCCTCTCTAAGTGTCTTTTCACTCCAACAAAATGTAGCATCGTAAATTCTCACCCTTGACAATTTCACACTATCTTTTGCTCCCCTTAAATTATTGAGCCTAATTAGGTCCCTAACTTTCTAAATTATGCATTTTATAGCCCATTTGTGTCATTTTTCAAGAAATTGCAAGAATTGAACAAATACATCTAGTTAAAAAATTTCCCTAACACTTAATGTCCTAGAAGATAAGGCCAAGACCCATTCGCCCTAGGGTGTATGGGTTACCCTATTTTTCTATGGACCAATTTTGAATATGTCGGTGTCAACATTTTTATATTCAAAATTCAATTTACAAATGTGAGCTATCAGGATTTAATTTTCAATAAATTAGAGAAATGCCTATAAATACCTAGTTATTACATCATTTGAAATCTAAGTGAAATTATCTAGAAAGAGTTGAACATTAAGATCATGAAAGATCAAGTCAAGAGCATCATTTCACTAATTCATTATCGCAACTCAAGATCCAAACATCATGCCAAAGTTTATGTGAATTCATATTGTCATGTTATCATTATTTTGTGAATGCTAACCCATTTTGTAGGTCTCTATAGAAATTCAAACAATCAAGCAAGTAAAATCCAATACCCTAAGGTGATGTGTATGACTTAAATCCTTCAAGGAAGACATTGAAGGGTGGTGAGTTGCATCACTTTTTTGATTCATCATTTATCCATTTTATCATTGATATTGCCATTATAGAAGTCAAAACACTAACCCGAAGTTTGGATAAGGCAAGCTCCTAAATGGAACAACCCTTTCCTTCTCTTTGACTATGTAGGTTTCAAGTTTGAAGAGGATTTAAGGAAGCTTGAAGAAATATAATTTTTCATTGTTGCAATTGAAGCCCTACATCTTGTTAACTCACAAAAGCTTGCCTACAAAATTATTTGACTATGTTCTGAAAACTTCACAACTAGGAATCAGAAGCTCAAATTTGTATTGGAGGACCTCAATACACTTTCAGATTAGGCCAATACACCCTATACACCCTAAGGAAACTTTTTCCATATATTAAGATCAATACCAACTTTTTTGGGTAGGTACATAGTCCTCTACACTTTTCAGATTTGCCTGTAATTTACTATTTTAGTTTATAAATTTTTGGATTATTGCATTTTTCATATTAGGCCATATAGTCTAATTAGGTAAGTGAAAAAATCAATTCTAATCCATTCTGATCCCAAAATTGATAGAGATCCAAGTCTGATTGGCTCACCTTCATGGTTGAAAGTTAATCTATACACCTTGTTTATCTCCATCTCAATGAAACCCTAGGAAAAGACCTTGAATCCTATTTTTCTACGAACTTAAAACATAGGGACCACCTTTTTCTATATTTCAATGAGTAACATAAATGTGGTTCTAAGAAAATTGACTATTCATACAAGAAAATAGTGAATCTAAGAAAATTGGCTATTTATACACCATTAGTGATGTCATTTTGTTGTTCTTAGTCTATTGAATTGATATATTTGGAATAATCCTTCATAGAGCATTCATTACTTTTATGTGACAACCAATTCATGAATATGCATATGTCATTACTATGATAATCCTTCATAGATCATGTCGTAAAAAAGATTGCACCAAAATAGGATGGATTTTATATTGGAATTCATGGTACATAGGGTTTTTTTCTAAATTTATAGGGTCATGTAGGGCCCCTCTACAATAACCTCTCTCAGATTTTCAATACTAGAAATCATTTGGCTGTGGTGAAATTTTTTCTATTGCCTTGAAATTTTCATATACATGCAATGAGAAGTTGCAAGGAAGGATAATTTGTATTCCATGCATTGTGGAGCCGAATCGTCAATGCCAACATGTTTGAGTGTGTAGGTTTACCATAGACGTGGTTCTATTTTTCACCCCAGCTCTCTCAAACGTTCTGGACTACATTGTGTCGACACTTTCTCTTAAGAGCCCTTAGTGCAAAAATTATCAAACGTTGAAAAAATGTATCTCAAAATTAACAGTATGTAGAAAAATTTCATTTGAACCCATGGGGTCTTTTAGGGCCCCTCTATAATAATCTATCTCATATTTTAAAGACTTAAAACTATTTTCCCATGGTGAAATTTTTTCTCCTATCCAAAAACCATCAGATGCATGCAATATGAAGTTGCAAGGTAACCTAATTTTTTTGGTGTTCATTGTGGGGCCAAACCATCATTCCAACACATCTGGTTGGGTGGCTTTATGCTAGGATTCTCCTATTTCACTCCCCAACTCACCCGAACGTTCTGGACTACATTGTGTCAACGCTTTCTCTTAAGAGCTCTAAGTACAAAAAAATATTGAACTTTGATGGGATATATCTTAGAAATCATGGTATATAGGAACATTTCATCTAAACCTATTGGGTTTTGTAGGGCCCCTCTACAATAACCTCTCTTAGATTTTGAATACTCAAAACAATTTGGCCATGATGAAAGTTTTTTTGTTGCTACAAAAACCGTCAGATGCATGCAATGTAAAGTTGCAAGGTAGCCTAATTTTTGTTCTATTTGTCATGGGGAAAAACCATCACTTCCAAAGCATCTAGGTGGGTGGGTTTATGCTATACATGCTACTATTTTCTCTTGAAATCTCCCCAAATGTTCTAGACTACATTGTGTCGACACTTTCTCTTAAGAGCCCTAAGTGCAAAAAAATGTCAAACTCTAATGGACTAGAATTTGTGGTACATAATAAAATTTCTTCTAAACCTATAGGGTCTCGTAGGACCCCTCTATAATAACCTCTCTCATATTTTGAAGACTCAAAACTATTTGATCATGGTGAAAGTTTTGTTGTTACACCAAAATTGTGAGATGCATGCGATGTGAAGTTGCAGGGTAGCCTAATTTTTGTTTTTTTCATCATGGGACCAAACTGTCAATTCCAACACATCTATTTGGGTGGTTTTATGCTATAATTCTCTTGTTTTTCTCCCCAACTTTCTTGAACATTCCAAACTACAATGTGTCAACTCTTTCTCTTAAGAGCCCTAAGTGCAAAAATGATCAAACTTTGATGGACTGTATCTCAAAATTCATGGTACGTAGGAAATGTTTTTGAACTTGTACAGTCTTTTAGGGCCCCTCTATGATAACCTCTCTCATATTTTGAATACTTGAAACCATTTGGTCATGGTGAAAGTTTTTTTGCTACCCCAAAAATTGTCAGATGCATGTAATGTGAAGTTACAAGGTAGCCTAATTTATGGTTTGTGCATCATGGGGCCAAATCATCAACCCCAACATATCCAGGTGGTAAATTCTATACTATTAATGATCCTATTTTACACCCCAACTCTCTCAAATCTTCTGGGCTACACTGTGTTGGTTCTTTCTCTTAAGATCCCTAAGAGAAAAAAATTGCCAAACTTTGGCGCACTATACCTTAGAGTCCATGGCACATAAAAATGTTATGTTTGAACCTATAGGTGCATGTGAGGCCCCTCTACAACAACCTCTCTCATATTTTAAAGAATCAAAACTATTTCATTGTGGTAAAAAAAAAAATTCCCCAAAAACCATCAAATGCATGCTATGTGAAGTTACAAGGTAGTCTAATTTTTATTTTGTATGGCATGGGGCCAAACCATAAATGCCAACATGTCTGATTGGGCATGTCTATGCTAAGAATGGTCCTTTTTTTCACCCCAACTCTCCTCAACATTTTTGGATACATTTTAACTATAATGTTTTCATTTTGTAAATATGCAGACACCCTTTGGAAGCTTTCCTAATATTCAAATCAAATAATGTCTCTCATAAAATTTTGGAAACTTTGATGTGGTGAGACATATACCTTTACAAAATCCACACCCACTTGTTGAATGATACTTAATACATTAGATGGGTTCACATCTTTGTCCATATTCTCTAGCAAGATAACATGTGAGGAAGAAAATAACTTGTGTTGGTCTCGCAACTCTGCTTCTCTTCTAGGTCAACAAGTAACATTCATAGAAATTTGTTCCACAACCAACTCTAGGATATTGCATTTAGTTTCTTTTTTAATAATTTCCATACCCACGCAATGTAATTTTTTACATGAATTTGATGGTTGGTGAGTGGAAAGATCTTAATTTCTAGCATGACTGAGTTCACTTTGTGACTTGTAATCAATTAATTCAAATTTTAATGATTCCAAGCAATCATTTCCATATTCAATATAATTAGATAGGCTATTATCTAACTCCTTACACATCGAGTAGCATCAAGTGCATACCACTTGGCTATAATAATAATGAGCTAACTCTTTAAGATACCACCTTCTTAAAGTTTTTATAATAATCACAAAATATACGCTCCACCTGAGCAACAATAATAACCCACTTTTCTTAACTAGCCTTCTTCCATCCTCTTGGGTCATATTACAAAAATAGAACACACTATTTTTTTCATAATTTGAGTACTATTTTTATCATTCATAATGATCCTATGACTATCCTACATTCATTAGGACTATCCTAATGAATTTATTGCAGTCCCAAGTAAGCTATGACTATTGTACATTCATTAGGACTACCCTAATGAAGTTATGATAGTCCCAATGAATCTATGACTATCCTAAGATAATTATGAAAGTCCTAATGAATTTAAAGTTTCATTAGCAACCTTAGCACTACTCAAAATACTCCTAGCTCTTTCCATTAAGGTTCGGTTCACTCTTTCTACTACCCCATTTTTTTGGGTAGTATAAGGAGTTATATTTTGTCAAGCAATACCTGCATGCTTACCAAATTCATCAAATTCTTTGGAATAATATTCACCCCCATTGTCATACCTCAACACTTTTATCTTAAAATTTGTTTTATTCTCAACTAAGGCCTTAAATTCATTAAACTTAGTGAAAACTTCAGATTTAGAATGCATAACATAAATCAAAGTGTATCTTGAGACATCATCAATAAAAGAGACATAATATAGAGATTTACCGAAAGAGTCAAAATCCACTGGCCCACATAAATCTGAATGAATGATATGTAATAATTTCCTTTACTTATTACTTCCACTAGAATATGATGATCTATTTTGTTTTCTAGACACACAATATTCACAAAACTCATTTTTACCAATATAATAATCAGAAATACTATCAACCAAATTTTGTTTAGAATAGTCTTAAGTCCTTTTTCACCTATGTAACCCAACCTTTGGTGCCACAACATACATGCATTTTCAGCATTAGTTACATTGGTAGAGTTACATAAAGTAGAGGCATTTAGCCTAAACAAAGTCTCTATTTTAGATCCTTTAGCTATCACCAAACTCCCTCTTACCAACTTGCAACCAAACTTATCAAATGTCACATGCATTCCAAAATCATTCAACTTGGACACTGAAAGTAATTTTTTTGTAATTCTTGGAATATGCAAAACATTATCAAGAGTTTTAATCCTACCATCACTGAAACACAACTTTACCTTTCTCTTATCAACAATCATCTTTGTGTTGTTATAAACAAAAAAAAATATTCCCCATCATATGCTTTATAATTAGTAAACCACTCCTTGTGAGGAGTCATGTGGTAGGAGCAATATGAATCAATAATCCAAGCATCATCACTAATAGTCTTAGCTGAAATAAACAAAGCATCAAAATAATCATCAAAGGACTTTTCTATGGAGGAATAAAAATTATTTTTCTTATTCCTACATTCCTTTTTCACATTCCCTCTTTTACCACAATTCCAACACTTTACTCTCCTCTTTCTGGGGGTTTTAGAATGTCCTTTAGGCTTATCCCTTTTATTTTCCCCTTTAGGCCCTTTCTCTTTGGACCTACCCTACACATGCAAGGCATATTGGGAGCTAGCATTCATGAACTTCCTCCTTGTCTCCTTTGAAAGAAGTATGGAGATCATGGAGTCCATCTTTGGTTTTTCATTACCACTACTAATGAAAATAATGAAATTTTCTAAAGATTTGGACAAAGAACAAAGAAACAAGATACGTTTATCTTCATCTTCAATTTTAACATCTACAGATGTAAGTTGACTTATAATTAAATTAAAAGCATCTAAATGATTTGTTATAGATTCACCATCTTTCATTTTCAAAGAATATAATCATCTTTTGAGATATAACTTGTTAGATAAACTTTTAGTTTGATAAGTATCACCTATCCTTTTCGACAACTTATATGTGATCATTCAAAAGGATGGAATCTATAAGACAACTGAATGGTTCCTCGTGCCTTCTTGTCTAAATTTTTCCAATCTTCATTAGACATTGTAGTCGGTTTACTTTCTCATGAAATTGACAACCACTGATCTCTCTTCTAGGAGATCCTGCATCTTTAATTTCCACATTTCATAGCCCATTCCATTGAAATTTTCAATACCCTGGTGAGAGTTAGAAGCCACGATATACAATCTTCTTCACAAATCTACAACATACCACAAAAAATATCCCACTATTGAAGGGAAAGGCAACAGGTGCAAAAACGCTTTCCTAATGCTAAAACCACAGAGGAGACGTGCAAAGACCAGTTTTAAAACATTAAAACACTTAATATGAACACATAAAAGGTAACAAGAGTAACAAAAATAAAAAATGATTACAAAGATAGCACCAAATTTTTACATGGGAAAACCCTTTAGGGAAAAAACCCACCACACCAAGAGAGAGACAATTTGTATTATAGTAAGCAAAAGATTACATACAGAGTTATAGTCCTCACTCTCTGATAGTTAACTCACTACAACACTTGAGTTTTCATGCACTCATTGTTACAATGCTATTCCGACATATGGTGAATACAAACTCATCAACCCTTTTTTCTGTATTCTTCTTTTTTCTGATCTCATCGATTTCTTGTACAGACCGACTATTACAAGTCTACATCCAATGACCAATTAGGGTGCATTAATTTTAGTTCTTCACTAACACACCAAATCGATCTTGGATCAGATCCACCTACAATCCCACATCGATCCACCCCTACAATAAATTTGTTGCAGAGAAATTACTAAATGTAGGCTCCGCCAATCGCCAACATCCGATCTCATATGACTACATAATAAATCATTTTTCACCAATCTAGCTTCTGACAATAACTGTTGTTTTGCAACAACAGTGCAAAAGCAACTAATGAGACATTGCCACATGTTGCACTTCTATTTGTTTCACCCCTTGACCAAGTAGTGATCGGTCAACTATCATCGGGCTCTGAAAATCCTTCGCCATCACTAACTGTTTCATTACATTCTGAGCCGACAATAATCCGATATTGCTAAAATACAAAACACTAGCTCTATCAGGTCCCATAGGCCACATGTCCACCAATCAAGAGGTTTTGGGGCATCCATGAGGGAATTGTAAAGATTCCCATGAGCCCTCCTGGAATAAGCTTTTGAAGTTGCCACGTTCCCACCACTCATGCTCTCTACTTGGCTTACACGGAAGCTGCTGGAGCTCCTTCGGGGAATCTTTAGCGGCATCCGCTAGATTCCCTAGGGAACTCTTGAGGCACATACAAGTGTCAATGACCAAACATCCCTTCACATAAATCAACATGGGGCCCACCTTCTCTTTGTTGCGCTCACCTCTTTGATAAGATGCCACACGTCATGCGCATAGACAATTCCGCTTGGTGAAATGGTTAACATTGGTACTTGCCTTCAAATGTCATGGAAAGTAGCCAGCACCGTCGAATGAAACCGATGGCAGTCATTGATACAATACATTAGCACATCAGTGAGGGAAATCATTTCCTTCTGCCGATAGATTACTACTCTGTCGATAAAGTCAAGGCCAACTAACATTTTTCCAACCCTACGCCCATCGGCCCATCATTGTGACAACCCTTGGAGTCTTGCCGATCAGAATAAGTCTCAGCAACCAAAGGGTCAAGCTAACCAAATGAGAACACCATGGTTAAGCGATAATGGCATAAATTCATCAAGCCTCTCATAGAGGTCCAAGCTAGTAAATTGAGGCACATTTTCCAACAAGCTCCCTCTTGATGAAGACTTACTGGCTTCCTCCAAACTTTGAATTTATTGACGATCATAGGCCCCAAGGCCCATTGAACTTGCACACCATCTAAGCTTGTCTCTACTTACTAGCTTTGTCAATGCATCAACAACATTCTTTAGTGTATCCACCTTCTCTAAAGAAACCTTCCATCCTCTACCATATCTCTCATGAAGTGATACTGCACATCGATATGCTTTGTCCTAGCATGGAAAGTTGGATTTTTTGCCAAACAAATGGCACTCTAACTATCACAAAAAATAGTGATCTACCCTACATTAAAACTAATATCAAAACATAAGCGGCTAAGCCAAACAACTTATTTGCAGGCGTGAGTCGCTACCATGTATTTTTCCTTCGTCATGGACAAAGTGACTACACCTTGTCGCTTGCTCATTGAAATGATTGCACCACCATTTAACATGAAAGTATATCCACTGGTGGATCTTATGTTGTTAATGTCCCATGTCCAATCAGATTCCACATATCCATAGATGTTGAGAGTTCTTTGTGATGCAACCAAATTGCCATGGTAACACAAAGAAAATTCTGAGGTACCTCTTAGATATCTAAACACTCTCTTTACAAAATCCCAATGCGTCCTTCCTGGATTTTCCATAAATCTACTGAGTACTCCCACTGCTTGGGAAATGTCTAGCCTTGTACAGACCATCACATGTATTAAACTACCAACAACACTTGCATAAGGCACTCTGATCATGTCCTCCATCTCAGTAGCATATTTTGTAAAATCTTCAACAGATAGCTCTATTCCCTAGGTAACTGGAACAACTAGCTACTTGCAATCACTCATATCAACTCTCTCTAGAACAGTGTTGATGTACTTACTCTGGCTAACCCAAAGCTTTCTACCATTTTTGTCCCTAGTTATCTCCATCCCCAGAATATACCTCATTGCACCCAAATCTTTCATTTTGAACTTTGCAGACAACTAAGATTTAAGATCAGAAATCATAGACTTACTATTTCCTATGAACAACATATTAGCCACGTATAGAGTAATAAAAAGCACACGATCATTTTCAGATTTATAATACGCACAATGATCATATTTTGATCTCAAAGATCCCATAGATAGTACAAAAGTGTCAAACTTCTTGTACCACATTCTAAGAGACTGCTTCAAACCATACAAAGACTTCTTTAATTTGCATACCAGGCTTTCTTTACCTTTTTTAATGAAGTGCTCAGGCTGGGGCATGTAAATTTCTTCTTCCAGCTCTCCATGGAGAAATGATGTTTTCACATCCATCTGCTTGATCTCTAAGTCATACGCAGCTACACGTAACAGTAGAAATCTAATAGATGTCAGCTTAGCTATAGGAGAAAAAATTTCTCCATAATCAATTCCCTCTACCTAGGAATACCCCTTTGCAACCAACCTTGCTTTACACTTCTAAGCACTACCCTCAAGACTAGTCTTCTTCTTAAATACCCATTTACAACCAATAGACTTTCTTCCTTCAAGCAAAGGTACCAAATCTCAGGTTTCACTTTTCCAATGATTCCATTTCTTCATTCATGGCTTCCAACCAAGAATTTGCATTGGGAATATTAATTGCCTCTTTAACAGTCCTAGGCTCCTCAGTGCTAGTAATTAGAGGATAGGCATAGTTTGAATCCAAAATGGAGAAACCATACCTATCAGGTTGTTGTTTTTGATGTGTAGACCTTCTCACTGGTTGAGGTTGTGGTTATTCATCTTCAAAACTCTCAGAGTTGCTAGAGCCTCCTCAGTTTCAGGTACACCATGTAGTTCTCCCTTTTCCTGGGTTTGGGGAATCTCAAATGCATCATTCTTCTTTTTTCTTTGATCTAACCCTAGCTATGGATTAGCTGTAGAAGGTTTTAGCTCACGAAATATTACACTTCTGCTATACAAAACCTTCTCAGTATCAGGATTCCAAAGCTTGTATCCCTTCACACCAACACCATAGCCAATGAACATACATTTAACAGTTTTGTTCTCCAACTTAGATTTTTTTTCATTTGGCACACATGCATATGCCTCATAGCCAAAGACACGAACATGTCTCAGAGAGGGCTTCTTACTAGACCATGCTTCCAAAGGTGTCTTATCAGCAAGAGCAGAGAAAGGAGAATGATTCACCTGGTAACATGTTATAGCCACTACCTCAACCCATAACTTTTGCTCTAGACCAGTACTGCTCAACATACTCCTTGCCTTTTCCATCATCATCTTGTTCAACCTTTCAACAACTCCATTCTATTGTGGATTATAAGGTGTAGTTTTATGCCTTTTAATCCCATGGTCTTTGCAATATCTATCGAAATCTGCAGAAAAAAACTCACCGCTATTATTCGTCCTCAAACATTTTATTTTCCTTCCAGTCTGATTCTCCACCAAGGTTTTAAACTCTTTAAAATGACTTAACACTTCTAATTTACTTTTAGGAAAGTATATAAATTCCCTTCTTGAGTATTCATCAATAAAAGAAACATAATATCTAGACTTTGATAATGAAGAAACATTCACTGGACCAAACACATCAGAATGAACATAGTCCAGTGCACTAGAAGATTTATGAGAACTTGAGGAAAAAGAAACACGTTGCTGCTTTCCATAAATGTAGTGTTCGTAGAAATCGAACTCAAGATTACAATCTACAAGCCCTTCAACAAGATATTTATTTTTCAAGGTTTTAAAACCTTTCTCACCTATGTGACTGAGTCTATGATGCCACAACATGGTCTTCTCTGCTGGGAGTTTCACCTCCATCGCACTTGCAAACAGAGAAGCATCTTCATCTTCCTCTATAAGAACAACTTTTCTTGACTTTACAGAGGTGTTGTTGCATTGAATAGGACGTGCATCCAGCTTGTACAAAGTGCCAATACGTACACCCTTAGCCAACACCATTGCACCTTTATCCATCTTACATCCTTTACTCAAAAAAGAGACTTCTAAACCAACATCATTCAGCTTATTGTAAGAAAGTAAGTTATGAGCTAGACCTAGTATGTGAAGTACGCCACCAATCCCTTTAATTCTACCGTCAGGGAACTGAATCTTGACTCTACCTTGACCAACAATCTCCAATGTTGAGTCACTCACCAGGTACACCTTTCCACCATCATACTTCTAATACTTTGTGAACCATTCTCTATGAGACGTCATGTGAAAGGATGCACCCGAGTCAACCAGCCAGACATCATCCAATACCTGAGTTACCAAGGCTGCAATGAAAGCATCTGCATCACTCTAAGAAGAGTCATTGTGTGAAGAGTTACTCTTCTTCTTCTTCTCCTTACAATCCTTTCGAATATGACCAGACTGCCCACAATTCCAACATTTCACCTTGGATTTTTTACCAGGATACTTCGATCTCCCCACAGATTTAGATTTGGACTTCTTGTCCTTTTTATTTCCTTTCTCCTTCGATCTACCTCAAACAACAAGGGCCTCTTTATCCATTTTAGAAGACTTCCTCCGTATCTCTTCAAACAACATCGAAGCAACCACATCTTCCATCTTGACAGTAGCAGTCGTACTTCCAATAGCTACCACTAGATGATCCCAAGTGTCATGTAATGAACATAACTGGAGCATACAACGATCCTCCTCCTCTATATTTACACCCACAAATGCCAACTGAGAAACACTCATATTAAACGAGTTCAGATGGTTTGCAACAAATGCACCTTCTTCCATCTTCAAGGAGTAAAACTTCTTCCTTAGGAATAACTTATTTACCAGAGATTTTCATTGATAAATATTGCCAAGCTTATTCCATAACAAAGTTGCAAACTTCTCCTCATGGACATCCAGGAGTACACAATCAGCCAGACAAAGTCTTATCAGACCTCTCACTTTTCTATCTGCGAGGTCCCATTCTTCTTGCTTCATACCTTGTGGAATAGTTCCAGACACTACTACCCAAAGGTCTCTATCCAGCAACAGGTCTTCAACTTTGAGTTTCCAGAACTCAAAGTTGTTGCCATTGAATTTATCAATATCAAGTCTTCATGATGTACTCGCCATCTTAGACAGAACTAGGTTCTAACTTTGCAAGACTCCCACTAGAACAGTATTAGCACAAAAAACTAGCCTAACTAACAAAGATAACACAACAGGCCAACCTCTAATACCACTTTGAAGGCAAAATAAAGAGGTACAAAAACACTTTCCTAACGCTAAAACCATAGACGAGACATGAAAAAACCAGTTTTAAAACATTAAAACACTTAAGATGAACACATACAGGGTAACAAGAGTATCATAAATAAATAAAAAATGATTACAAAGATAACATTAGATTTACGTGGGAAAACCCTTTCGAGAAAAAACCCACCACACCAAGAGAGAGACACTTTGTATTACAGTAAGAAAAAGATTACATATAGAGTTACAGTCCTCACTCTCTGATAGTTAACTCACAACAACACTTGAGTTTTCATGCACTCATTCTTACAATGTTATTCCAGCATACAGTGAATACAAAATCATCAACCCTCTTTTTTGTATTCTACTTTTTTCTGATCTCATCGACTTCTTGTCAAGACCGAATATTACAAGTCTGCATCCAACGACCAATTAGGGTGCATTAATTTCAGTTCTTCACTGACACGCCAAATCGATCGCAGATCTGATCCACCTGTAATCCTGGATCGAGCCACCCCCACAATAAATTCATTGTAGAAAAATTATTAAATGTGGGTTGATGAGACAAAATAATGACTCATCTTTTAGCCATATAAAAATGTATATTTTGCCTAATTATAAAGTTATCAAGACTGGGCATGATGATGAAAGTAAGATATTTTTAGTTGTAGCAGTCAAAGATTTCATCATATCTTGTAAATTATGATCTGGGTTTTGTAGATTTGTGGTCTAAAATTCAAAGACAATATGGTGACAAAACCCATTAAATTTCACGAAAACCCAGTTCATGGTTGGAGAGAAAAATTCACCAGAACCTGTTGCTCTGGAATTTGTGGAGAGTTGCTCCGGAACTTGTGGGACAACACTTGAAGTTGTTCCACAATTTGTGGGTTGCTTTAGGAATTTTCCAAAATTTGTAAAAGTAACTGTTGTTAGCACTAAAATAGATTGAAGTGACTTGGACAAAAGTTGAGAGCATCTAGGGGGAAATTCCAAACATTAAGGCAAGTTGTTGGGTTGTGCAAACAAATGGAGAATATCTAGAAAACATTTTTGGGTAGTTTGAATCGTTTTGCAAGCATCTAGGAGTTGTTTTATGAGCTTTAATGATACACAAGGGGAAGACATGAATTTTTCAGCAGTCAAATGCCTTTTTGGAGCTTGTTTAGGGGTTGCAAAATAGGCATATTTGTTTTGGACGACCAAAGAAGATTGACTTAGCAAGATGAAGAAAGACTTATTTTTTTCCCTTAACACATGTTCCTATCTTCTAGCAAATGGTTGCACAATCATAAAGTTTATCTTTCAAATTAGTTGAAGATAATAATTCTATAAATTCATTGTAATCAATAAATCAAATGGGGGAAGAGTTTATAAATAATATAGTTCAATATTTTAGCAGCAATCTCTTTGTTTGTAGCTTCATTTCTTAGCAGTCATTTCATTTCAAGCTTTTTACATTTCTAATATTCCCTTTTACAAGTTTCTTAGGATAGATTTGATTCAAGAATTTCATTTACAAGTTCTTAGATTAGATTTGATTCTAGCAATTTCTTTCATGCATTGCCTTTCAATTCTATTTGTAGAAAAAAACATGTCATGCAAATTATTTCTTCTCCCTCTTACATATAGCCATGGACATCACCTAGATTGAAAGTTAAATGATGAGGATTGCAGCGACACTCATCACACGCTGATGCCAACCGCCAACATCCGATCACATATGACTGCATAATAAATCACTTTTTACCAATCTAGCTTCCGAAAATAACTATTGTTTTACAACAACGGTGCAAAAACAACCAATGAGACATCACCATGTGTTGCACTAATATTCATTCTACCCCTTGATCGAGCAATGATCGGTCAACTTTCATCAGGCTTTGAAAACCCTTCGCCTTTGCTAACTGTTTCATTACATTTCGAGTCGGCAATAATCCGCTATCGCCAAAACACCGACCGCCAACTCTATCAGGTCCCATAGGCCATGTGTCTTCCGCTCAAGAGGTTCCAGGGAATCCAAGAGGGAATCACCAAGATTCCCATGAGCCCTCTAGGAATGAGCTTCTGAAGCTGCCATGTACCCACCACTCATTCTCTCTACTTGGCTTACGTGGAAGCCATTGGAGCTCCTTCGGGGAATCTCTAGCGACATCCGCTAGATTCCCCAGGCAACTCCTGAGACGCATACAAGTGTCCACAGTAGGAAAAACCTTCACATAAAGCAGCTCGAGGCCCACCTTCTCTTCGTTGCGCTCACCTCTTTGAAAATTTTCCACGTGTCATGCGCACAGACAATTCTGCTTGACGAAAAGGTTAACAATGGTACTTGCCTTCGGATGTCGCAGAAAGCAACCAGCACTGTCTAATGAAACCAATAGCAACCATTGATGCAAGACATCGACACATTGGCGAGACAAAGCATTTCCTTTCGTCGATAGACGACTGCTCTACTGATAAAGTCAAGGCCAACTAACATTCCACCAACCCTATGCCCGTCAGCCCATTGCTGTGACAAGCCTCAAAATCTCGCTAATCAGACTAAGTCTCAATGACCAAAGGGTCAAGCCGACCAAATGAGAACACCATGGTTAAGCGATAAGGGCATAAATTTGTCAGGCCTCTCATAGAGGTCCAATCCAGTAAATTGAGGCACACTTTCTAACAACTACAACCAAAAAATCCTCCAACACTTAAGGGAAAGGTGTCCCCTTCTAAACAAAACCATTAGCTTTAATATAAAATGTTGAAAACAAGGTGAAACTAAGCTACAATATTAACTTATGTATGTATATTCAAATCTGAAAACAAGATTACCAAATTACATTATATGTATTTGATTTCACATTCACCATAATAGAAAAAATCAGCAAACGAAAATGACACCAAATTTACATGGAGAAACCCTTTTAGGGAGAAAAATCCACATGAGAAAAGAGGGAAAGTATATTATTTACCTTCAAAAGAGAGGTACACCACAATACACTTACTTGTTGTTCTTCTACAACCCAGATGCTTTAATACACCTACAAATAATAGAAAATTCCACTACCATCTCAAGGCTCCAATTTATGGAACTTGTGGGAGGCAAAACCATAGTGGTAAACTAAAACAAGAGGTGCCAAAACTACTTGCAAAAACCCATGCACCATCATTGTAAAACCAAGAGTCATGATAATACATTAATTAATGTGCACAAAGATCCAACACGAGTTCCTAACCCATAGCATTTTCATCTTCTACCTTCAAGAAGCTTTGGTGACTATTTAGCTTCCAAGTAGAACACCAATGGACACCTATTTCCCTCCAAACATGGATGCCCCCCACTCAAGACTCTTCATATTCCCAATGTGGATGCCTAGTAGGGAGAATGTTTCCTCTAGTGATGTGTAACCTCCACCAACACTAAATTCCCTCTTGAAAATACAATTATAATATGCCAATATTAAATACATTTCTCTTATATCCCTTAGGACACTTTCCAAGAAAAATGAAGACATAAATTTGACATAGGTTTCCAAGGCAAATGTCACCTAACCTAACACTACATATATTTCCATAAGGTTTTGGATTGAAATCTTCAAAAGTATGGCTTAGAACACCCAACTTTATTGTGACAACTTTCAACATTGACACGGGGACACTTGTCTAGAGTTCAAATATATTCACATATATTGATCTATCTTCATTCATATTCCTTTCGGGAATGGGAATACATACTACATAAATTCTTAATTTTATTTCTTCTTGAGGGGAGTAGTGTCGTTCAATGGGATTAAATCATCTTAAGCATTCACTATCAGGTATCTACCATCATTGCATGGCATTCTACTTTGAGGGGGGACACATGATCTATATTCTTCTTCTCTCATATGGGAAGACCCTTTCCTCTCATATGGTTTTTTTCTTCTCATTTTATTCTTTGAGAGCATTTTGTATTTTCTTTTTGGGGAGGAAATGTGTCCCATTAGGTTTTCTCTTTTTCTTCATTTGTGAGATTCATTTTTTATGAGTACCTAGCATGGCCTCATAGCTAGGACCCATCCTTGCATATTTACATCAATGCATCTTGTATATTCTACCTATGTTGCACTTAAGGGAGGTGTTGGCGTGAATGAATTTTTTAATTCAACTAGTTCATCACTTAGGTCATATTCAAACTAGTTAGTAAAGTTAAATTAAGGTACACATAATATACTTATCACTTTATGTCTTAATTCATAAGATTAATTCTAAACATGTCATAATATTATGTCTCACATTAGTCTATATAACCAAGGAGTTCTCTTTATATTTTTAATCTATTATCAGTGTATATTTGCATCCTTTGATAGAATAACATTATTCTCTCATATTTGATCTCTCTTGTTCTTTCATTGAAGCTCCTAGATCTTGGGTTATTACATCTTCAACAAAAATTTAATTAATGTGACTATGGTTAGAATAATAAGTGGTCTCACACTATAAGGAGAATCAAGTGATAATATTCAAACCTTAATAATGATGAGTAATTAACAATATAAAGTTTTCAGTCAAAGAGTCAACTTTAAAATTCACTTAGGAGGTTAATATTACCAAATGTATAATTAGACACATGGATAAAAAACTCACTAAAGGGTTCAACCAACTAATAATATTAGAGTCTTGAAAGGTGGAAAATTGTAGTGCTTTTCTAGGGTTTAGGACCTAGAATGACAATCTTCACTCTCTTTCATTCAAGAACAAACCCTTGAGATCGTCATGCAAAGGAGAAAGAGATCTTGCAAGAGGGCTATCCTAGGGGCTAAATATAAACTAATGAGGGGTTCACCACCAAGTATAGACTTGGAAAAGACAAAGAAATGCAAGATAAAATGAAAAACCCTAATATGATGCAAACTTGAACTAAATGGCCTAGAAATGTAAATGAAACATCACAAAAAATACATAACAAAATGTATGCACCTGGAAATCTGGGGATGGTTGGAAAAAGGTCTGAATCACTGTAATTTTTTCCTTTAATGCTAGGTGGGAATCATTCGCCAAGCTGGGCGAATTAGTCCAAAATCTAGGTTTTTGTGCGAGAACAATAATTTTCCAAATAGGTATTTGAATCTGCAAAAATTAGAATTTTGACTAAAACTGGGACTCATTCGCTAGAAGTGATGAATCAGTCCAATTGGGACTTTCTGGAACTTCAAGGTCTGAATTTGCTCTTCTTAGTCTGATCAATCTGCTTCTACAAGTTTTTGGATTTGAATCTATGTAAATTGACCTGTAGGTGTTCTCCAATATTCTCCAATGCTTGATGACAACTTTGACAACTTTTTCCCCAATCTTTCTCTTTGATGTTCTTCAATATAAACCTACAAACCACACTAAAGAGAGGGGAAAATGTTGTTTTGTTAATGGCAAACCCCATTTTGGTAATTAAACCTTGAAATAGAATGAAATAGGAATGGAAAATGATGAATGAACAAAATATGATGTTGTAAAGTTCACCAAACTCTATCAATGAAGTGTTGAAAACATGTATGAGATGGATCCAATGGATGTAGATCTTGAATCTTGCTTGAATAGGATAGATCTTGAATTGAACACTTGTTTGAATCATGAAATCCTACATCACAATTGTTATCTCAAAAATAAACATGATGCATGAAGACTTTGGCATGATGATTGATGCTTGAATGTTGCTCTAAAATGCTTAATAATCTACCCTTGAAGAATCTTGAATGCTCTTGTGAATGCTTGAATGCTCTTGTGAACTCAACTTGCTAGGTCACTTGATTGCTTTCTAGGATGAAAATGAGTGAAAGAGACTTGTATTTATACTTAATTATGCAAGAATTCCTGAAATTACAACACTACAAGCCGACATCATATCTAGGAGAATAAAATACCGTCAAAATTTTGAATTAATTTTGATTTTGGGCCACACAGGACTCATTCGTCCAAGGTGGTGAATGAGTCCCATCAGGCATAATGCATGTGACTAGAATTAAAAATTCTTAGAAATATGTGTAACCAAGTTCAAGACCCAAAAATCTAGGTGGGACTCATTCGCTCGAGATGGAAAATGAGTCCCAGATCACTAAATCTATGGTCATTCAACCTGAAACACCTGAATTATGATTGAGTAATGATTTGTGTCGGGATTATCCTCGAAAAGACGCATCAAATGAGGCTTGTGGATGCAATTTAAGGCCAATTAAAGCGTAAAGAAGCCCAATTATCAATGACAACCCTAGAAAAGTGTGAAAGTGTGTTACAACACTTCACAACACTTTAAATAAGGTATGATTAAGGTTAAAAAGAGGTTCATTAGGTGTAGTTAATTAATAAAAACTTAGAAAAGTGTGAAAGTGTGTCACAACACTTTAGCAAGGTACCATTTAAATCCATTAGTTCAAAAGGGCTCGAGACCTAATGCAAGTGTGTCAAACACATTACAACACTAAATCAAGGCATCATTAGGGTCAATTCAGCAAGGAGGGCCCAAACAAGTGTGAAAATGTCCCGACGACATCTTTCGACACTACAAATCTATAAATAGAGAGAGGTGCTACAAGTATCCAAAAGTAAGGCTAGACCTTACACTATACATAATGATGTTGAGATATTAGGAAAAATATGACATGCTTAAGCAAGGACACTAATAATCTAAGAATATTCAAGGTTATAAATTCATATGTTTTTTTAACCCACATATGAACCACTACCCTAACCCTTACTAACATAACTATAGAATACTTTTAGAAACTAACAATGTGATGCCAAGAAAGACACTTAGGCTCTTATCTGTATTCTCAAGATAGTTTCATAAAATTAAAACCATATAGCTATAAATTTTAAAAAATGAGCACCAAAGGGTTGTAGTTCAAATGGTTGAGTACAATTGGTGTGGGTGATGGTTTGTTCCTTAACTATGCCATCTACGAAGGTTCATACCCCCAAAGATAATGATATATAAAGGATAATGCAAATATCATGACCTAATTGACTTTAATGGAATAAATAACCCTCAATCCTTTGTTATAATAAAATGATCTTGTAAATAACATAAAACCCTCCAAAAAAAAAGAAAAAACAATACAATCATTTTATATAAATAAAAATTTACATATAATATTTAAACTAATATTAAAAAAGGACTCGATATTCCCACACCAAATTAAAAAGTTCTCATGTCTTTATACTAATTTACATAACATTAAAGAAAAAATTATATTACACCATTAATTATAGGAAGATCTGTTTATTTATAATTTCTAAAACTTCTCACCAATAAATTTCTCCCGAAACAAGACAAGTTTGAATATTTAACTCGAATTTTGTTTAATACGATGTGGGAACTCAAACCAGCAAAACCACCTGTATTTCTGTTTTTTAAAATTTAATTATGGAGTTGAATAAAGCTGCTGCTTAATCTCTACCAAATAGATATGAAATCCATAGCTCGTATCAAATGGATTTACATTCAAAAAAAGAACACCAACACCGCCATTAATCTTGTTCACTGGTACAATAAATTCACAGCGTTGTCTTTTCCTTCTCGCGATGTAACAACCGAAAACATTTCACTATCTGTGACAAATTCGAGTGATAAATCTATAAAGATCCCCAGTATTAGAACATTGTGTCAGCAAGGGCAGTTAAGGGAGGCCATGGATACTCTTAAAGCCATGGACATGCGAAGGATTCGTTTAAATTCTTACGAGTATGGTTATCTATTACAATGCTGTATTGCTAATCGATCTCTGGCTGAAGGGAAAAAAATCCACGCTCATATGATTGAAGAAGGATTTAAACCGGGTGGATTCTTGGAAACTAAGCTTGTGATCATGTACGGGAAATTTGGAGTTGTGGATGACGCACGCCAAATGTTTGACAAAATGGCAGAACGAAATGAATATGCATGGACTGCTATTATTGCTGGGTATGTACAGAGAGGTCAGTTTGAGGAGGCATTAAATTGTTTTTGGCAAATGAGACGAGAAGGAAATCGGGTAGATGAGTTTACTTTCGCCACCGTTGCACAGGCATGTGTAGGATTAGGAGACTTGAAAGAGGGTAAGAAAATCCACACCTGTGTATTCAAGAGTGGTTTCTACCACTCCTGTGTTGTTTTAGGAAGTGCACTTGTAGATATGTATGCTAAATGTGGGAGTCTAGAGGATGCACACCAACTGTTCGATGAAATGCCTCATCGAGATGTGGTTGCGTGGTCTATAGTGATTGCAGGATGCGTTCAATGTGGTGACGGAAAGAAGGCTCTAGAATTGTTTTATGGAATGCAGCAGGCTGGTACTAGGCCAAATGAATATACATTTTCTAGTATCCTCAATGCGGGAATGGGCATAGCAGACTTGGAACAGGGAAAACACATCCATGCGTGCATTTTTAAATGTGGATTAGACTCTCATGTTGTTTTAGGAAGCGCTCTTCTTGATATGTATGTGAAATGTGGCAGTTTAGAGGATGCACGCCGAGTGTTTGACAAAATGCCTGAAAGAAATATTGTCTCCTGGACTACCATGATTGCAGGTCAGGCGGAACATGGATGTGTGGAAGAGGCCTTGCGAATGTTTTTACAAATGCAGTGCATAGGAATTGAACCGAATGAAGTCACGTTTACCACGATTCTCAGGGCATGTGCTGGTCGAGCATCATTGGAATTGGGTAAGCAAGTACATGCCTGCACAGTAAAGAGTGGTTTTGAATCAACTGTTGGTACAGGAAGTGCACTTATAGACATGTACTCAAAATCTGGTAGTATAGAAGATGCCGGTTGTGTGTTTGATAGTATAGTCCAAAGGGACAAAATTGTATGGACTGTGATGATCACCGGATATGGTAAGCATGGGATGGGCAAGGATGCTCTTGATATATTTGAGAAAATGCAAATTTCTGGTGAGAAACCAGATCATGTTGTATTCTTAGCTGTTCTTTCTGCTTGCAGTCATGCAGGTCTAGTGGATGAGGGTTGGCACTACTTTGTTTCAATGGAACAGCAACACGGTATTGCAGCTAATGCTGAGCACTATGCATGCATAGTTGACCTTCTTGGGCGAGCTGGCTACCTGGACAAGGCATATGACTTTATAAAAAGAATGCCACTTAAACCGGATTCTGCTGTATGGGGAGCCCTGCTTGCTGCTTGTAGGGTCCACTTTAACATGAAACTTGGTATTGTTGCTGCAGAACACCTCTTAGAATTAAACCCACAAGACTCTGGAAATTTTGTGGTTTTGTCAAACATGTATTCTGCATCTGGCCGATGGGAAGAAGCATCAATGGTAAGAAAAACAATGACAAACATGGCAGTTAAAAAAAAGGATCCAGGATGCAGCTGGATTGAAGTTAACCGAAAGGTCCATGAGTTCATAGTAGGAGACAGATCACATCCTTTAATAGACGAGATTAGTGCAAAGTTGGAGATGTTGTTCGGAGATATGAAAGAAGCAGGGTTTGTGTCAAATATGAACTTCGTGTTGCATGATGTGGAGGAGGAACAGAAGGAAGATATTCTCGTTCATCACAGTGAAAAGCTGGCCATTGCTTTTGGACTCATTAGCACTCCACCTGAGACATCTATCCGAATTTTCAAGAACCTTCGTGTATGTGGTGATTGCCATAATTCCATCAAGTTCATTTCAAAGATTGTTGGACGTAAAATTGTAGTTAGAGATTCCAAGCGCTTCCATCATTTCAATAATGGTATGTGTACTTGTGGTGATTACTGGTGAATTTTGTTTGAGACATGTTGTCATTGCTGTTGTATTGACTATGCTCCCATTCCAGTTATTATCCACAATTGGAGGTTTAAAGGAAATATGGTTAGAGGAGGTCTCCAAATCATTTGCTTGATTTCCAATCATCAGCTTACTACTCTATTAGTATTTTTCGAACATATACTCTAGAACCAGACAAACCCCTGTTTCAAAAGTGATGTGCTTTTCTAAAGTATGTTGCATGAGATTCTAAATTAGTTTCCTCAAAAGATTGGGGACGAATGACTTTGTTTGAAGAGTAAGACCTAGGTAATCCATCAACAACGGTGGAAGGCTTACTTTTCTTTAAAGCTTTAGCACAGTTGATTTAGAAGAGGGTTCCAAAACTAAGATATAGGAAATCCACTGACAATAGTCAAAGGCTTAGAATCTTTGAACATAGTGAAGGATTTCGAACAATGCTTTGCTAAATGCTGGTAGACAGTCAAGACATCTCATGTGGAGACTGAGGTGTTCCACAATTTCAAATTTATATATTGGACACAATGAATCCTATGAACATCCCTGTGAAACTCAAGGCATGGTTTAGAAATTGTGAAAGGCTTACTTGGCTCTGAAGCTTCTATCATGGTAGACAATTCAGAGAATCGGAACAATTGATTTGAAAACTAAGGTCTAAAAAATACATTGACAATAGTGAAAGGCTTACTTATAAGCTTCTAATATGGTAGAGAGTTTTGAACAGTGTTTATTGATGGTTGACAGACCTTGTGGACTCTAAAGTGTTGCAATTTCATTTTCTAAATTGGACGTAATGAAGCCAATAAACTTACTTCCATGTGACATTCTAGAAATATGCTACAAATGTGGAGAATCATGGATGTTGTCTAATAGAATGAATAAGTTCGAATCTGGAATGCATGTTGAGCAAAATTCCGACTAGTTTAATAAAAAATTAAAATAGACTTTAGGAAGCTGGAATCATGCTGCCATTGTTAGAAATATTGTAATGTCCTCTTTTCATTAATCCATCATGTGTAATTCCATGAACCTATTCCTTTATTTCCCAATGGCTGAAGAAATAATTTTAATAAGGGGGCCATGATATGGAAAAATAGGCACAATAACAATTAAAATAATATTTGATTTTTGACATTTCTACATATAGGGTATGGATTTCCATAAAGAGAGATTATGACACTCTCTATTTAATTATGATAGATTCTATGAGAGAGCATTACGAAGGAGTTACAACTTAAGAGTATTATGAAGGAGTTACAACTTAACTTTTAAAAGGACGTTATGATGATCAAAGTGAGGCACTAATTTTGAGGTGGAATCTTTATTTGAATAGCATTTGTTATTTTGAGAACAAAGATGAATCACAAGGGTTTTGGGATTTGAGCCATTTGTGAACTGTAAATTGAGGCATGTTTGACCATTAGGATATTTTTTTCTCATATTTTACTAGCACGGTGCTCAACTTTTGATTCAAGGTTGAAAACCATGAGTCAGAAATTAGAGGACAAAACCCTCATCCAAAGACTATTTGTAGTGAAGATATTCACTTTTCTTTTGGCAAGTTGATTTGTGGACTAGAACAACAATATATAACAAACATCAAATTAGATTTAGGGAATTGCTTGTATGTTATTGTATGTTATTGTAGGTTATTTGCATGTGGTCACATGCTATTGCAAAAAAAATGCAAGCTATTATCCATTGATGTAATCAAGTGTATTTTGTCAATAAAAACACAACATAAGTGTTGTGAAAGTGGTGAATAATTTACGAAAAATTCTCTAGATCATCTAAGTAGTATGTGAGCTAATATTCTTGTTAACCTATGGATCACAAAAAGAAAAAAGAAAAAAATGGCGAAAGATGAAAGTGCAAATATTTTTCAAGATGCCTTGATGGGAATTTAGAGGGGACAAGAAAGGATGGTACAACTAATGGCACAAATTAGATTATCTCAATGGAATAAAAGCTAATTTTCTTATTAGCTTATGAATCATGGAAGCAAAAGAGAGAAAAGAAAAAAGATGCAAGTGTGAATCTTTTTCAAGATGCTTTGATGGAAATTTAGAGGGGACAAGAAAGGATGGTAGAGCTAACAACACACATGTTACATTTTCAAAGTAACATGCAAATTCAAAATCATACTAAAGCAACTTAAAGAGAGGATAATCATGCAAAAGGGGATAGAAATTGGTTTTAAATATTATGTCAAGTGTCAAGCTTGTTAAGTGATAGTTGATAATATGTTGTCAAAAGAATGGCAGGCAAGTAGCAGCAACAAGATGTTCTTGGGCAGATGTGAGACTATGCAACAAAGTTTTCATATGGCAGTCAACCTCAATAACATAGTCACCAAGAAACTGGAGTTAACTATGAGGAATATCATTGTGATGCATAGTAAGGATAAGGCTTTTCAAGGTGCATGAGGACAGACACTTTGAAAAGACCGTGGTAGTCACAAGGAAGTGTATGAAGACATTTGATAACATAAGTCACTTGTTAAACTTTGCAAGGTATAGTAAATGAAAGTCAAACGTAATGCAATGACCTTGAAATGTCTCAAAGGTAAGTCCACAGGTTTCAACACCAGCTTTTAATGCACATTGACCTAAAAGAAAGTGGACAATAGATAGAAAAAATCCAAGGGAAGAGTTTGCAAGTTAAGTGAATCATTTATTTTAGGTGGCAAGGACTAATCAAAATCCCACCCAAAGTATTTAAAAAGAAGGTGCACTTCTTGATGGTTGTGCCATCATATGTTCATGCCAGAGGGTGGAAAAATGGGCATAAGTGCCCCAACGCAAAAAGAAGGTAATATCACAAGATGATGCACTTTCTAGATGGCGTTGCCACACAAAAGTTCCAACAATTGCACTTCTTAGTTGCCATTGCTACCCAAAAGTTCCTACAATCACACTTTTTAGTTGGTGTTGCCACCCCAAAGCTCCTATAATGACACTTTCTAGGTGGCCTTGCCACCCAAAAGTTCCTACAATTGCATTTTCTAGGTGATGTTGTCAACTAAAAGTTCCTACGATCACACTTTCTAGTTGGCATTACCATCCAAAGGTTCTTAGAACTGCACTTTTTGGCTACTTTACTATGGCAAAAATTGTCCATGGTTTCAAAGTTTAGTAGAAAATATGTTTAGTTTCTGGAATAATTCTATTTTTAGAAACTACTATTATAGTAGGTATGCTTTTTTGACAATTGGTGAGAGGAACTCAAAATTGAACATTCTATTTGTTGAAAGTTGCTTTTTTAGAAAATTAGTTTTACACAAAAATGTTTTTTTTGTTAGAGTAAAGGTTTTAACTTAATTATGTTGATTAAGTTACCTTTATTCCCTTCTTAAGATTTCACATTAGTTTGCATAAAGTGACATTTAATATATATTCTCCTTTTAGGGCTTCTATTAGGGTTTTATTAGGGTTTGCATGATCTCCTTTATATAAGGATTGATCCCATTGTATTTCATATCAATTCATTCTCTCATTCTCTCTGATATATGCATTTTCAATTTTCAGAGAACCCTTGCTTGTTTGTCTCCATCTCTTCTTGTGTGACAGGTTATTTGCATGCAGGTGATCTTCGGGGTTTGTGGTGTTGTATTTTCTCAACTCCTACATGGTATCAGAGCTCCAAACCTGCTGCTTCCTATTCTTGTTTTGAAGATTTTTGGAGCTTCAAGGGTTTGGGGTTTGTTTTTTTTATCTAGGGCATACCTGCAATTTTGAAGCATTTTAAGCTCAAATGGACCTTGTCATTGCATCTGCAGTGATCCAAAACCCCTAAATCAACTATTCATTCATCCATTTTGGACAAAGTTGAATTTTGGGGCAATTTTTTTTTTTCTGGTACGGTCGTACGACCGTCGTCTGTGAGCAAATCGGACAAAAATTCCTAGTAAAAAATAATTATTTATTTCAGAATTTTTTTTCGTTAAGAAAATAATATTTTTTCTGCAAAAAAAAATTTTGCTTGTCAAAAATTTGATTTTTTTATTAAAAAAAAATTAAAAAAAAAAAGAAGCAATTTAAAAAAGTCTTTTTAAGGCATGCTTAGGCCTGCGGGTCCGCCTGTAGTTGTAGGGATGGTACCAAGGGTACCGTTGCCTGCCATTATGGCAAGCGGTGTCCCATTGGGTGCCGCCCCCTATGGCGGCTAGTACCGCATGGATACTGCCTTGCCACATTGGCAGGTGGTGGCCCCATGCGGACCCGCCAAAAAAATTTTTTTTATGATTTTTTTAAGAAAAATCAATCATTTTTTTATTATTAAAAAAACATTTTTTTTTGTAATAAGCCTAGTTATGCTTTTGCGGCAACGATCGTTTGGCCATCAAATTTAAGCCCAAATTTTGCTACGACGGTCGTATGACCATCAAATTTTTTTCAGTGCTGGTTTTTTTCATCTTTGGAGCTGTTTTCTTCCAGAGGTCGTAACTTGGGCATACAATATTGTTTTTGAGCAAACGAGATATCGTCGAGAAACTAGTTTTCTCATCTTTCCAGTGGTGTGGGTCTCATCACTTATTTCTTCTGTTGGTGCATTCTACAGTCAGTTTTGTGGTTGTTCTTCATGTATTTCCAACTTTGTCCCTTTTGGACATTTTGAACATCATTTGTAAGCTATCTTTTATGTAAACACACTGAGATAAATGCCACACTATTGTACATGCATTTTTTGGGGATTTTGCACATAACGTTGTGCCATATTTTGTACTCGCATTGTTATTATAAAGTGTCATGAGGGGTTGTGTAGTTTGCCTTTGTTTTGCCATTACATATTTGTCCGGTGAGTGTCCCTCCACGACAACAGTGGATCCATATGATTCCAACCTCATGCATATGTGTTTTGTTTTGCACACCATTTTTTCAGTTGCAGATGCTTTCTTGTGCACTTTCAGATGTTGTTTCTTCTTCCTCATGTACTACAGGGTGTTACACATCATTTCAGTGGATCTGTCAGGCTCTCCCAGTTCAGCATTACGGGGGGGTATTATATTGTTCGTGTTAATGCTTCCTTGGTTTTGCCTTGGAAGGGATCTTCCATTCACAGTTGATCAGTGTTTCAGACTATTGGTTCTTGTGCCATCTGTATCTTTGTTCTAGGTGTTTGTCTTTGTTTGCCATCTGATTCGAGTAGTGTTGTATGGGCACTTATGCAGATTGTTGTCTTCTTGTTCCTGATCATCTTATCTTCAGCAGAGGTTCTTCAGCACCATAGCAGTGATCTTTCGATAGTTGTTTGCAGCTTCTTCTGCTTCAGTGATGTTCTTCTTGGCTTTTTGCATCTTTTTTTGGAGTAGAGCTTTTTCCCATGAGGTTTTCTCTATTTCTCCTCTTTACAGAGATTTGGTTGTATTTGGGTACCTGATCTGGCCTAGTTGTCAGGACCCATGTTTGCCTTCTTGCATTGTAGTTACCTTTGCTTTCTTGCATTTGTTTGTAGCTGCACTATTGCTCATCTTAAAGCGGGGGGGGCGGGGGGGGTGTTAGAGTAAAGGTTTTAACTTAATTATGTTGATTAAGTTACCTTTATTCCCTTCTTAAGATTTCACGTTAGTTTGCATAAAGTGACATTTAATAATTATATTAATTATTAAATGTTTTCCTATTAGGGCTTCTATTAGGGTTTTTCCTATTAGGGTTTTATTAAGGTTTGCATGATCTCCTTTTTATAAGGATTGATCCCATTGTATTTCATATCAATTCATTCTCTCATTCTCTCTGATATATACATTTTCAGTTTTCAGAGAACCCTTGCTTGTTTGTCTCCATCTCTTCTTATGTGATAGGTTATTTGCATGTAGGCAATCTTCAAGGTTTGTGATGTTGTATTTTCTCAACTCCTACATTTTCAAAGGTAGTCATTAGTTTCATATCCTTAGATAGGGTTTCAACAATTTTCATATGCTCCAATTTTTTTTGCGTACTTTAGCGACTCTAGAAGATTTCACAAAGTTTGCAAGTCAAACTTATTTTAGATTTTTGAAAATGACTTAAGTGACAAAAGTTTCTATTCTTCCAAGGTGGGATATATTTGAGTTATTATCAAGATTTTATTTAATTATTTTTATTAGTTTTAGTTTGCTTTTGAAGTAGTTTTATTTCCTCTTTTGTAGATAGGGATAGGGTTACTTAGAGTAGCACTTTTATGGGAATATTATATTATTATTTTAGTTGTAAGAACTAACGCTTAGAGCTTATAAAGAAGTTCTTTGAGCATGTGATTTGTAATAAGGATAGTTGATGATGAGCATATGTTGTAGAAATTGTATTGTTGTGAAAGTTAAAGAATATTGGTGGAATTCAAGCTTGCGTTGCAAAAGCTATTATCATATCAAAGTCATTATAATTGTGATTGTATGACTATAATTTTTTGAAGAGAATCAGAGGTAGATTGTTTTGAGTCAAAAAAATTATTTGCAAACTTTGTCTTTTTTAAATTGTAGTTTAATTATTTCATTCATGAAATTGTGTGGTGTTCATTTGTATAAACCTTTCTTGCTGATTTAGATTTACTAATCTTTGATTTAGCTAGTAATCAACATTTATTTATAGTTTAACATTCTATGTTTAGTTAGATCTTAGGGGGTTGATGTAGTTAAGACTTGAGTGACTAGTGAAAGTTAGGCAAGGTTTTGCAACCTTACACATAATCAAACCAAATACAACTTGGAATGCCAACACTTAGAAATATAGATGGAATAACAATACTTCATAATATTATTACACCAATATTAGATAAAGACATAATGTATTCCCACTTATAGCTTGTCCCTACAATCCTATGAGCACCAATGAAATTTCACTCAACTTCCATATTCTTTGCAACTCATTTTTCCTTGCTTCTTACAAGCCCACGACCTAGACACAAGCATTACATATGACTTAGCTTTCTGTTTTTCTATTCTTTTAGCTTGTGTGCCACATCTTCCATTGCAAGCCAACAATTAGAATTTTTATTCTCCTCTTCACAACCTTGTACTCTATATTTGTTACATGTTTTCTATTATTTATAGAAGATGCTTGTGCCTAGTAAAGGAATTGTCATCGGCCAATTAGAAGCACATTCCATGGTCTTGAAATAAATGAATGAGAGGGAAAACAAAGGTAAAAAACAATCATGCATGGGAAAAGAAAGAATTCTTGTTAGATATTTGATAACCATCATCAAGGACTTTAGTTACATTTATACACTTGTAGATATCTGAACAATGGCATGAACCTTGGCAATTGAAGTCATAAAAAGCTTCATGAGTTAAGACAACCATAGTAAACATGAGATGGAATACAATAGTTGCAAATTAAGGAGCCTATATGGACAAAGACTAAACCATGAAATGAAAAGGACAAACTTATCAAAGGACAAAGTTTCAAGAGTTTAAAAAGGTAGTTCAAACAAGCTAGGAAGAACACAAAGTTCTAAATAAGATGATGACAATCATGTAGGGGGCAGAACATGTAGGGGCAATCTCAAATTCTCTAGGGTATATGTTACCTTTGATGTTACCAAACTAAGGACAGTCACTTACCTCAGTACAATGGTAAATGATAGTGATAAGGTGATAGTCAAAGGTTGCAAGTTGGAAATAGGAAACTTGGTGCTTGCTAAGGGTAGTGACATGAATGCAAAAGGGTTTCCATCAAAGTACATGGATGATAGAATAAAATTGGTATTTGCACTATGGTATGGTAGTGACTAATGAGAATGCAATCTCATACAAAGATAGGATGCAAAGATAAGTGTGATAGTGAACATTATATGCCCATACATGAGCATATCCCAATGAAAAAGGAAAGAAATTTCATTGAAGGATGTAATAGCAAGTAGGTGATAGCTATGGAGAGTATAAAAGAATCATCAAAATACATTATGATAGTGTGAGAGGAATAAAGTAGATTGTGATAGGGATATTTCATAATAGCAACCTAAACCACCAAAGACACATTTTGGATATTTTATGTTATTGTTTAGGGTTTAGGGATAGAGGGGGAGAGGGGTGGGTAATGAGACAAGGAGAGAGAGATAGATATGGATAAGGAGGGATGGAGAGTTAGACAAGGAGTGACTATGAGACCTAGAAAGGGGAGAGGTAGAGAGGTGATGGGGAGAGAGAGGTGGGAGATAGAAGAGAGGGAGAGAGAAAGGGAAGTATTGGTAGAGGATTAAGAAGGGATGGAGGGAGAGGTAGACATGGAGGGAGTGAGAGGCATAGGGAAGGAGGAGTTAGAGAGGTGATGACATAGAGAGGGGAGGGACAAAGAAGAGGAGAGAGAAGAATGAAGAGAAAGAGATGGCTAAGGAGGGATAAAGAGGCTAGGAAAGAGTAACTTAGATACTTAGAGAGGGGAGAGGTAGAGAGGTAAGGGAATAGAGAGAGAGAGAGAGAGAGAGAGAGAGAGAGAGAGAGAGAGAGAGAGAAGTTCACAAAGAGGGAAGGAGGGGTAAGGAGGATGGAGAGAGGTGGAGAGGGAGGGAAATAACTAGAGAACTCAGAGAGATATAGAGGTTAGAGACCTACAACCTAGGGAGATAGGGGTGAGAGAGATAGAGGCTCGGGAGAGAGGTGGTTAATGAGACAAGGAGTGAGAGGTAGATATGGCTAAGGAAAGATGGAGAGGCAAACAAGGAGTGATTGAGAGGCCTAGAGAGGGAAGAGGTAGAGAGGTGAGAGATAGAAAAGAGGGAGAGAGAAAGGGAAGTATTGGTAGTGGAGTAAGAAGGGATGGAGGGAGAGGTAGACATGAAGGGAGTGAGAAGCATAGGGAAGGAGGATTTAGAGAGGTGATGACATAGAGAGGAGAGGAAAAAATAAGAGAGATGGCTAAGGAGGGATAAAGAGGCTAGCAAGGAGTGAATCTGATACTTAGATATGGGAGAGGTAGAGAGGTGAGGGAAGAGAGAGAAGAAAATGAGATCCAGATAAGTTCACAAAGAGGGAAAGAGAGGTAAGGAGGAGGGAGAGAGGTGGTGAGGTAAAGAAATAACTAGAGAGCCTGAAGAGATATAGAGGTGAGAGACCTATAGCCTAGGGAGAAAGGGGTGAGAGACATAGGGGAGAGATAGGGGTGGGAGAGATAAAGGGGGAGAGAGGTGGGTAATGAGACAAGGAGTGAGAGGTAGATATGAATAAGGAGGGATGGAGAGGTGGACAAGGAGTGACTAAGAGACCTAGAGATGGGAGAGGTAGAGAGGTGAGGGGGAGAGAGAGGTGAGAGAAAGAAGAGAGGGAGAGAGAAAGGGACGTATTGGTAGAGGAGTAAGAAGGGATGGAGGGAGAGGTAGTATACATGGAAGGAGTGAGAGGCATAGGGAAGGAGGAGTTAGAGAAGTGATGGCATAGATAGGGGAGGGACAAAGAATTGGAGAGAAAGATATGGCTAAGAAGGGATAGAGAGGTTAGCAAGGAGTGACTCAAATACTTAGAGAGGGGAGAGGTAGAGAGGTGATGGGAAAGACAAGAAAATGAGATCTAGAGAAGTTCACAAAGAGGGAAAGAGGAGTAAGGAGGGGAGAGAGGTGGAGAGGGAGGGAAATAACTAGAGGGACCAAAGAGATATAGAGGTGAGAGATCTACAGCCTAGGGAGAGAGGGATGAGAGACATAGGGGAGAGATAGGCGTGAGAGATATAGGGAGAGGAGTGGGTAATCATACAAGGAGTGATTGAGAGACCTAGATAGGGGAGACATAGAGAGGTGAGAGATATAAGAGAGGGAGAGAAAAAAAAAAGTATTGGTAGAGGAGTAAGAAGGGATGGAGGGAGTGAGAGGCATATGGAAGTAGGAGTTAGAGAGGTGATGTTGTGGAGAGGGGAGGGAAAAAGAAGATGAGAGAGAGAATGGAGAGAAAGAGCTGGATAAGGATGTTAGAGTAAAAGACTCATTACTTAATTATTTAACTAAGTTAGTTTTTATTATTTCACTTAAGATAAACTTAGAATGCATTTTGTAGCCATTTAATAATTATTCTAATTATTAAATGCACCCTTTAGGGTTTACTTTAGGGTTTCTCAATCTCCTTTTATAAGGATTGATATCATTGTATGTTCATTCATTCTCTACGGTAGCATATTCAATGTGGTAGTTGTTCACATAATGCAAATTGGTGTTTTCATCATATTTGAGTTGTATAGAAACAATATCTTGCTTGTTTCTTTATAGTGTGATAGGTTTATCATTGCAGGTGATTCATGGAGCCATGGGAGTACATACATCTACTCTAACATGGTATCAGAGCACCAGATCTGTAGTCGCCTTATCTGCTTTTTTTGAAGAAATCAACTCATGCATTAATATTTGTGATATGTGGTTAGATTTTGAGCATTCCATTGAATCCAGAGCTGTCAGAATAGTCAGATTTGCCTTTCATTTCGTCAAAAAAGTCCTTTGTTTGTCAGATCTGTGAGGGTTTGAATTTTATGAGGGTTTCCAGATCCAGAGCATACCTGGAATTTTAGAGTGTTTTCAGCCCAAATAAACCTCACCATCACGTTAAGAGCACCCTAAAACCCTGAAATCGATTGTCAAATTGTCGAAATCGAACATAGTGACTCCAAGAGGTAAGTTTTTTTCATTTCTGGGTTGTGCGGCCTAGTACGACATGCAATCCGAGATTATTTTTTTTAAAACAGTGTTAAATGGGCGCCACCATCAGTAAACCGCTAGCGGTTAGTCTAATTGCCAAGCTTTCCCCTAAACCTTTTTGGAGTAGTTTTGGTATATTGGCCATAGTGTTTGCATACGAACTCAGTTTTTTTAAAACAAAATATCGTCGGAAAGTTGGTTCCAAGCCCGATCCAGTGGTATATGTGTTATATTCTGGTTTTTCTATTTTTATTCTTTCTTTTTTCTGTCAATGTCAGAAGATTGTTTTTGCACTCTGGGGGGCATAAATTTTGCATCTGAACTCTGTTTTGTGCAAACGAATAGGCGTTGGAAAGGTGTTTCAATGCTCTTTCCGTATATGTAACTTGTTTGATCAGATAATTTACCAGGTACATTTTATTCAGCTTTGTGTATTTTTACACTTTGCTTAATTACTTGGACATTTTAGCACCTACATGGGATCTATTTACATTGGATGGGTTATGTTGATATGATTTATCATTGCTAAAGAGTTTCAGTATCTAATTTTTTTATTTGAGTATCATGGGTTTTTCTACTCACCCTTATGTGATCAAGCTGGATAAGGACAACTATGAGTCTTGGTGTCATGGCATCTTGATACATCTCAAGTGGCTTGGTATTTTGCCTTATTTGTATGGACTCATACATACACCAGACACATCAAAAATTTTATTAGCATGGGTTATTATTCAAGATCATCTTGTAGGGGTTATTGGTTGTAGTGTTGATTTTGACAATTTGTGTGCTTTATCTGACATTTGTTGTCCTCATACACTTTGGCAACATCTTTGGGATATTTTTGGAGACTCTAATATCTCTCCATTCCTAGAGGATCCCGCTGCAAATGTATATTTCATACCCTATGATCATTGTACTCTAGAGGAGCTTGAGTATATCACAAGTCTTGCATGTGTTGATGGTTCAGAGACTTGTATTCGTGCTCCCACTCTTTATATTGAGACTTCATCAACATCTCCTATTGTTCATGATTTAGTGCAGCAGGGCATCATTCATCTTCCAGACATAGCTACTTTGGACTCTTATGTTGCAGACATATCTTTCTTGTTTGTGGAGTCATATATTGCAGATTTGGAGGATTATTTTGAGGACATTCGTCTCCTCTTTGTTGAAAACCACATCACCATTGTTGGCCCATCATGTTCATCATCTTTGGAGCATGTGCTTCATCAGTCTTCACAGGTTTCAAGATTGACATTTTCTCTTTCCGACTTGAGGACGCTTGAGCAGTTTTCAAAGACACTAGCGATTCGGATTTGGATTCCACATTCACCCATGTTTTTGGATTGGCTTCACATTTCATTAGTTGGCCTATTTTTTCCTAAGGGGAGAGATGTTGTTTGCAGGCAGTGGATCATATTTTGTCTTCATATGTTAGCCAGTGATATAGGAGCTATTTCTTTGTGGGGGGATTCATATCCTCTTTTTCTCTTTCTTATGGGGGGAACACATTTTGTACTTTTGTGATAGAAGCAGTTCTTCGGGGGTCATGTTGAGTCCTCCTTCTATCTCTCTTCTTCTTTCACTCTTGTATTTCCATCTTTTTTTGGAAAGGAGTTTTTTCCACTAGGTTTTCTCCTTTAATCCACTTTATAGAGATTTGGTTGTGATTGGGTACCTCATTAGGCCTAGTTGTCGGGACCCAATTTTTATTTCTAGCTTGTAGTTGCATTGTTTTCATGCATTTAGTTTGTAGCTACTCCCTAAGTTCATCTTAAGGGGGGGTGTTAGAGTAAAAGGCTCATTACTTAATTATTTAATTAATTCACCTTTTATTATTTCACTTAAGATAAAATTAGAATGCATTTTTAAGGCATTTAATAATTATTCTAATTATTAAATGCACCTTTTAGGGTTTACTTTAGGGTTTTTCGATCTCCTTTTATAAGGATTGATCTCATTGTATATTGATTCATTCTCTATGGCAACATATTCAATGCGGCAGTTGTTCACATAATACAAATTGGTGTTTTTTTTTCAGATTTGAGTTGTATAACAACAATATCTTGCTTGTTTCTTCATAGTGTGATAGGTTTATCATTGCAGGTGATTCATGGAGTTGTGGGAGTACATACATCTACTATAACAAAGGAGGGATAGAGAGGTTGGCAAGGGGTGGCTTAGATACTTAGAGAGGGGAGAGGTAGAGAGGTGAGGGGAGAGAAGAAAATGAGAGAGCAAAGTTCACAAATAGGAAAAGAAGGGAAAGGAGGAGGGATGGAGAGGGAGGGAAATAACCAAAGAGATAGGAGAGATATAGAGGTGAGAGACCTACAACCTAAGGAGAGAGGGGTGAGAGACATAGGGGAGAGATATGGGTGAGAGAGATGGAGGGGGAGAGGTGGGTAATGAGAAAATGAGTAAGAGGTAGAGATGGCTAATGAGGTATGGAGAGGTAGACAAGGAGTGATTGATAGACCTATAAAGGGGAGAGGTAGAGAGTTGGGAGAGGAGAGAGAGATGAGAGATAAAAGAGAGGGAGAGAGAAAGGGAAGTATTGGTAGATGAGTAAGAAGGGATGAAGGGAGAGGTAGAAATGGAGGGAGTGAAAGGCATAGGGAAGGAGGAGTTAGAGAGACGATGACATAGAGAGGGGAGGGATAAAGAAGAGGAGATATAGAGAACGAAGAGAAAGAGATGGTTAAGGATAGATAGAGAGGTTGGAAAGGAGTGACTTAGATACTTAGAGAGGGGAAATGTAGAGAGGTGAGGGGAGAGAGAATAAAATGACAGAGAATTTCACAAAGAGAGAAGGGAGAGAGGTGGAGAGGGAGGGAAATAACTAGAGAGTTCAAAGAGATATAGAGGTGAGAGACCTAAAGCCTAGGGAGAGAGGGGTGAGAGACATGGGGGGGGGAGATAGGAGTGAGAGGTAGAGATGGCTAAGGAGGTATGGAGAGGAAGACAAGGAGTGAGTGAGAGACCTAAAGAGGGGAGAGGTAGAGAGGTGAGGGGGAGGGGGGGGAGAGGTGAGAGATAGAAGGTAGAGAGAAAGAAAGGGAAGTATTGGTAGATGAGTAATAAGGGATGGAGGGAGAGATAGACATGGAGGAAGTGAGAGGCATAGGGAAGGAGGAGATAGAGAGGTGATGACATAGAGAGGGGAGGGACAAAGAAGAGGGTAAGTGCAAGAATTTGAGTCTATGAAACGTGGAATTTTTCATCTTAGCCAAAAAAATGAAATAGACATTGCAAAAATGGGATCCCGAGCCTAAAATAAAAAAACAGGATCCCATTTTCAAAAGTTTCTAGTTTTAGAAATTGTCCATTTTTGGCAATTTTCAAAACAGGATGCTAAGTGGGATCCCGTTTCGTAAATGCATAAAAAAATATTTTTTTATAAAACGAGATCTCGTTTTTTAAAATTTCAAATGTAGCTCGGGTTTTTTCTTTGTTGATAGGTTCGAGAAATGGTTTGGGGATCCAAACCTAAGCCCTGGACCTAGTTTGACTTGCAAGTTGAAGGTCCTAGAAATGTCACAAAAAAAATACTGACTTTGGGCATACGTCTAAAGGCTTTCTCTGTAGATTTTTTCGATGAATTAAAACCCATTATAGATTAGATAGTTTACATTCCAAATATGTAATTTTTTTTTACAATTGGATTCATTTTTTTTTTTTTTTCATTTAATTTCTAATTAAACAGGTCCATAAACTTGAATTATCAGTGTTTTTTAGTATTTTAAAAACTTTTTATCAACATAACATTTTTATGAATAGATTGCACGACAACAAACTTCAGACAATTCTTTTCAATTTAAAAAAAAAATTAAAAAATGATAAGTTTAGGTCATCTTATGCGTGTCGTATACAATGATTTTTTAAAATGACAAATATGCCTAATAAAAATTTAACAAAAAAAAATTCAATAAAAAATTGCAAAAAAACATCGAAAACAAGCTTCAGTGAGTCACAAATCTTTTCCCAAAAGGATTTAGAAAATAACGATAATTTAGGTCAAAATATGGATGTTGTACACATGCATGGTATGGTAAAAAAGGTGACTTTTAAACAGTGGGTTTTAGAAAAACCTATTGAAACTCAATTTGTACAATCTAGGTATTGAAATAAATTACATATTTGGAAACTAGACTCCGAGTAATACATTTTATGATTAGTGGCTTTTTCGAAGATTTCATTTCTAAGTGCTTCAAATTTTAAGGTCAAATGTGTCAAATTTTGAAAATCAAGGAAAGAATAGTGGACTCAACTTCATGCCAGCACCCAAGAAGAGAGAGAGAGAGAGAGAGAGAGAGAGAGAGAGAGAGAGAGAAGAATGAAGAGAAAGAGATGGCTAAGGAGGGATAGATAGGCTGAAAAGGAGTGACTCATACTTAGAGAGGGGAGAGGTAGAGAGGTGAGGGGAGAGAGAAGAAAATGAGAGAATTTCACAAAGAGGGAAAGAGGGGTAAGGAGGAAGAGAGGTGGATAGGGAGGGAAATAACTAGAGAGCCCAGAGAGATGCCGAGGTGAGAGACCTACAACCTAGGGTGAGAGGGGTGAGAGAAATAGGGGGAAAGATAAGGGTGAGATAGATAGAGTGGGGAGAGGGGAAGGTAATGAGACAAGGAGTGAGAGACCCAAATATGGCTGAGGGATGGAGAGGCCCATAAAAGGAGTGATTAAGAGACCTAGAGAGGGGAGAGGTAGAGAGGTGAGGGGGAGAGAGAGGTAAGAGATAGAAGAGAGGTCCCAAGAGAAAGGGAAGTATTGATAGAAGAGTAAGAAGGGATGGAGGGAGAGGTAGACATGGAGGGAGTGAGAAGAATAGGGAAGGAGTTAGAGAGGTAGTGACATAGAGAGAGGAGGGACAGAGAAGAGGGGAGAGAAGAACAAAGACAAAGAGATGGCTAAGGAGGGATAGAGATGTTGGCAAGGAGTGACTCAAATACTTAGAGAGGGGAGAGGTAGAGAGGTGAGGGGCAAGAGAAGAAAATGAGAAAAAGAAGTTCACAAGAGGGAAAGAGGGGTAAGGCGGGAGAGAAGTGGAGAGGGAGGGAAATAACTAGAGAGCCTAGAGAGATATAGTTCAAAGACCTACAACCTAGGGAGAGAAGGGTGAGAAACATAGGGGAGAGATAGGGGTGAGATATAGAGGAAGGAGAGAGATGGGTAATTAGAAAAGGAGGGAGAGGTAGAGAGGTAAAGAGGGAAGGAGGGAGAGACCTGGAGATGGGGAGAGAGAGAGAGGGTGGGAGGGAGACGTAGTGATCAAGAGAAAGGAGAGATATGAGAAAGAAACAATAATAGAGGGAGAGATAAGAAGAGAGAGGTAGGGAGTAAATGATATAGATGGGGTAAGGAGGGAAGGCAAGGTAGAGAGAGTGAGAGAGACCTAGAGAGGGGAGAGCGAGAAGAGAGGGAGAGAGAAAGTGAAGTATCCATAGACGAGTAACAAGGGATGGAGAGAGAGGTACACATGGAGGGAGTGAGAGGAGATATAGAGGTGATGACCTAGAGAGGGGAGCGAGAGAGAATATGACAGAGAGAAGAATGAGGTCAAAGAGATAGAGGGGGGAGAGGGGTAGGTAATGAGACAAGGAGGGGGAGATTTGGAGATGGGGAGAGAGAGATAGGGTTGGAGGGAGAGGTAGAGATAGAGAGAAAGGAGAGATAATAATAAAGAGGTAGGGAGGCAAGGATGGAGATGGGGTTAACGAGGGAAGGAAAGGTAGAGAGGGTGGGAGAGACCTAGAGAGGGTTGAGAGAGAAGAAGGTAAGTATTGGTTAAGAGGGAAGGAGGTAGAGAGGGAGTGAAAGTAAAATATTGACTATCCATCATTAATAATAAATCGTAAACTCTAAGCCTTATCAAAGTGGGAGAGAGAGAAAAAGAGAAAGTGAAGTTGGCTTTAGTATTTACCAATGCAATCAATTTGGTGAGTGCCAAATTGATTGCTTTGGGAAATACCAACCCAATGGGTTATATTTTTCCTTGGGCATCCAACCCAAAGGTTTGGATGACCATTTCATGCCAAGAACATGACTTATTGAAAGTGTAACAAAATTTTGCATATTTTTGGTTGTGCTATCCATTAGGTTTGCATGTCTTTCAATGCAAGTTTATAAAAAAATTGTGACGACGTCAGGCTCTATCTTACCTATATAACCATATAATTTTTTTAACGTTTTGATTATGTTAAGGTTTTCATCTATAACCTCTCTTGTTAGTGCTTCCATTTTTTTTATCAAAAACCAACTTGTGCTAGTTTTGGTATACATTTTTACTCATTCATCAAATTTTGATAAATTACATTTTTATAAACTAGACTCCATTATACACGTAATGAAAAAAATGATTTTCAATTAGTTTTAAAAAATTTAGGGGTAAGCAAAATCAAATTCATATTTTTAGGATATGTCCACTTTGAAAATCAATAAAATATTATATATTCATTAAATATTTAGTCAAAAAAACTGGGATAAGCTACATGGTGTTAGCTAATTTCTCACTGTAGGGATTTTTTAAATTATAAATCAAAGTTAACTTTTTAGGGAGGCCACAACAGATGCCATGCTATTTTTTTTATAAAAACAGGACTAATTTTGGTGGCCTCCCTTTTTCAAACCTTTAATCCTCATTATTTTAAAAAAGAATAGTAGCTTAGAAAGTAGATTTAGAGCACTACAACTCTTGTTCTTATTGTATCTTCAAATTTTGAGTGTAACTATCTTTATTTTCTCATGAAAATTAGAATTTTCTGATTTTAGGAAAAAAAAGTGTCATCTTAAGAGATATTTTTGTGTCACAACTTGGTGCACATATGCATGACTCTATTTACACTAGCATTAATTACTAGTAAATGAAATTGTAATTGAAATTTAAAATATATGCATCATAATAAAATCATTCCATGGAACAAATAGTTTTCAACCTCATCATGAGAAGATGAAGAATGATCACTAAGCTCATCATTTTAAAATATATCATTAAAAATATCGTGATTCACAAGATGGAGAACAAGGGTCATCATGAGCTACATGGGGGTAAATAACATCATGTGAAGGTGAATGCAAACAAGGTGTATCATGATTAAGCATATAATTAGGGATATAAGAATTCTTATCATCATAAATTTCATCACTGTGATAATAATCACAAATATGCAAATCTCAAATCAATAAGTAAATCACTAGCCATGGGAGAAGGTTTATCATCATTTTATGGGAGTGGATATGAAATAAATATATCAATCAAGTGCACAACACTAGGCTTCTCTAGGAAGGATGGATCAATAGAGGCATGCATATGACATATGTTTTGAGATGTATGTTCCCTAGGTACAAGTTTAAACCCTTTGATGTGTTTCCATTTATGCCAACATTGTTTGTTGATAGTTTTGTCTAATCTGGTAAACAATTTTGGTTACACCTTGATCCGATAATTTTGTCTGGAACTGCTTGTGTTGTAAGATCATCTTATGTGGTTACAGTATGTTGTTTAGGACTACTAAATACATCTATGATAAAAATTTCAATGATTTTGGTTGATCAGGCTGAAAGTTACAAGTAACAAAAAATTGACATACAGTTTTTGGCTTATACATCGGTGCTAAATTTAGTGAAGAATGATGTGGTTATGTAGCTAGCTGGTGCCACATTTGACAAGAAAGAATTAACAACCAAACCAATCACGAACCCTGTTGTGAAATATGCATCTATCATGATTGGCCACAAAATCTACTTCGCCAATAGAGAGAAATCAATATCTACAATTGCAATATATGTTTCTCATGCCATGGTAGTAAATGGGAAAGATTATGATTTGCGTGAGTTTCTCTGACAACAACTTCTAGAGAACTTGAATCAAACCAAAACGAAGAAGTATGCTTTCAAGTTTGGAATGCTAATTGTATGTTTTCTATTCTACTTTTTAAGAGAGCTACCCAAAAGTAAAAAAATTATGTGGGACAAAAGTAGACTGGTGGCACACCAATTTTTTTATTATTTACACAACATTGGAGATTATAATGCCCAAGCTAATGCATTGACTACATTTTTCACAGTATTCCAATGGAAAATGTATGAAAGAGAAAGAATTCCTAAAATTTTAGTGGAGAATTATGCAAATGACATAACCAATCTGGTATCAACTAATGAATGCATAATAGAGGCGGTAGAACCCAAAACAATATGGAGTGAGCCTCTTGGATATGAGATTGTTAAGAATGAGGATGAGAGATATATTGAATTATTGTTAAATAGTCTTAACGACTCCTCTCTACCTAGACATGGCACATATGAAGAGAAATCAATTGAAGTATACTTGGAAACCTCAACATCTGCTAGAACAAAAAGAATGAACACACAAGTTGAAAAAATCTTTGGAATGCATGGTCTTTCAAAAGAAGAAGTTGACAGATTAAGGGAAGTTGCAATAGAGAGGAAAGCCAAGACAGTTGGTAAGTCCTCTGAACCACGTATATCAAGAAGATAAACTTCCACCCCTACCTCTACATTTCCAAAACCTATTGCCACAACTTTCATTAAAGGGAAGAAGGTGGAGCCCAGTGCTCAACAACAGTTGATGTGCCTGCACCCTCCAGACTCTGCACCTGAACCACACAGAGGAAAAATGTACCTCTGGTAGCACCTTCTACTACCTTTGAAAGGAGAAAGAAACATTAAGTTATCTAGAGGATGGAACTTAAGTGATGCTGTGGAAGAGGATATTGAACTTGGTTTAGAAGAAGAAGAAAAATTGAAAAGAGAGAGAATTAGTGTTTCCACCAGGGGTGAAGGTGCTTCACAAGAGGCTAACACTGAATTCAAGAAAGATAAGGTCAATAGTGTGGATACCTCTGAAGAAGAGGAGATAGAAAAGGAGAATGAAGCTCCTATAATACATGTGCACAAGAATCTTGACAAGGAAGAGAAGAAGAAAATAGATGAAGGCACATCAAAGCCTAAGAAGAAGTCCAAAACTCCTTCGGTAAGAGCCCATTCGCCTATAAAGTTGGAATCTTTGGTTAACAATATGTTAGAGCATGATGGTTTATTAGAAGCAACTAACAAATTGTATGATGAAGTTGATGAGGAAGATAAGAAAATAATTATAGATTATATCTTTCAATATATGATCATTTTGGATGCAAACATGGACAACATGAAGAAGAGGGTGACTAATGCTGTATAGAAAGCCTTGGTGCATAGAAGACATGAAGTTGTTAAAGTAGAATACAAGATCAAAACTGATGCCTTGAATGAGATTGGATCATATTTTATCTAAGGATGATAAGGCTACCTTGTTGGAAGTATACACAAAGCAGTTTAGGGTAAAGAAAAGAGTTACCATTCTTTTGGCCAGAGAAAAGGACAACACAAAAAAGTTGAGACAAGAAAAATTTGATACAGTGAGAGATATGGCACAAAAATTTGGGATGATTGTTGGTTTTTCATCTAATATAGCTCAAGTAAAGGAGCTTGATAAAGATAAAGCTACTGATGCATAGGAAAATATTCCTCCCATATCTAATTTACCTATTTTCCAGGAAGTTGTAGGAGAAGTAAATGATCCTTTTACAGAAGAGACTCCGCACTTGGATGTTTCAGGGAATACAGTTGATGATACACATGCTCCTCCAGAGATATCTGCTCCTCCGAAAGACACTAAGAACACAACTAGAGAAAATAATGAAGGTCAGAATAAGAATTATATCAATGATAATGTTGAAGATCACCATGACAAACAAAATGAGAATACTAGAAATGAAGGTGAAGAAAATAAAAATGGAGAAGAAGAAGAAGAAGAAAGTAAAGATGAAAAGAACGCTGATAAGAAATATGATGAAGATAAAAAGGAGGATGAAAAAAAAGACAAACAAACAAAATCCCCTCTGAAAAAGAAGAAGAGAAAGAAGAGAACCAAGAAGAGACTTAGATTGAAAGAAATGAAGAAGAAGCCCAAAAGACCTTAGAGACATCAAAGTCATCTAGAGAATCCTCCGACAACACTCTCAAGGGTCTTCTGACAAGATAAATAAGGATTCAGCCAGTCATTCCTGTTAGGGTAAAGGTCTTAACTTAATTATGTTGATTAAGTTACCTTTATTCCCTTAAGATTTCATGTTAGTTTGCATAATGTGACATTTAATAATTATATTAATTATTAAATGTTTTTCTATTAGGGCTTCTTATAGGGTTTTTCCTATTAGGGTTTTATTAGGGTTTGCATGATCTCCTTTTTATAAGGATTGATCCCATTATATTTCATATCAATTCATTCTCTCATTCTCTCTGATATATACATTTTCAGTTTTCAGAGAACCCTTGCTTGTTTGTCTCCATCTCTTCTTTTGTGACAGGTTATTTGCATGCAGGTGATCTTCGGGGTTTGTGGTGTTGTATTTTCTCAACTCCTACATGGTATCAGAGTTTTACCTCTACATGGTATCAGAGCTCCACACCTACTGCTTCCTGTTCTTGTTGTGAAGATTCTTGGAGCTTCAAGGGTTTGGGGCTTGTTTACTTGATCTAGGGCACACCTACAATTTTGAAGCATTTTCAGTTCAAACAGACATTGCCATTGCGTCCGCAGTGGTCCAAAAGCCCTAAATTGACTATCCATTCGTTCTTTTTGGACAAAGTCAAAATCTGAGGCAATTTTTTTTTGCAAATACGGTTGTACGACCGTCCCTGCTTGGTAAATTTATTTTCGAACAAAAATTTCCGCCTTCTATTTTTCAGCAATTTTCGTCATATCTTTTCAAAAATTAAAAAAAACAAAAGAAAAAAATTCGCAGCTTTAGGGCTTGTCGGCTGAGTACAAGGGTACCCGTAGGTCCCTACACCCGCAGGCCTGCGGGCCCTGTGGTATGGTGGTCGGCGTACTGCCGACCGCCGGCGGCTTAATCCTGACCGATGGTTGACAGTACCGTCAACCGACGGTACACTGTCCGCCCAGGGGTTATGGGGGGTGGGCCCACGTGCCTCCCCTCATCAATTTTTTTTAAAAATTTTTTATTAAAAAATCTGCATTTTTTTTAATTGTTTTTTTATTTAAAAAACAATTTTTTTCTATAATAGTCCAATCGCATTTTTACGGTGACGACTATTTGGCCGTCAAATTTAACATAGTGTTTTTGTTGCGACGGCCGTATGACCGTCAAATTTAACCCAGCACTGGTTTTTTCCCTCTTTGAAGTTGATTTATTCTGAAGGCCGTAACTTGGGCATATGATATCGTTTTTTGGCAAATGAGATATCGTCAGAAAGCTGGTTTTCTCATCTTTCCAGTGGTGTGGGTCTCATCACATCTTTTTTCCGGTGGTGCATTTTACAGCTAGTTGAAGACAAAGGGGCTATTTTCAGTCTCAAGCTCATATCTTTCGATCAGTTTCTCTATTTTTCACAATCTTAGCGACGTTGGAACCGTATTTCAGAGCACTTCAGTTTCATCCATGCCATTTTTCCAAATTTCACTCTAGGTATATTTTATTCAATTATTTGTGTTTTCACACTCTGGTGGATTACCTGGACATATTTGCTCTTGAAAACTTTTGTTTGCATGAGATGCTTTGTTCTTGGCTGTTCTTCATGTATTTCCAGCATTTTGTCCTTTAAAGACATTTTGAGCATCATTTGTAAGCTATATTTTATGTAAACGCACTGAGATAAAGTGCCACACTATTGTACATGCATCTTTTGGGGATTTTGCACATAAGGTTGTGCCATATTTTGTACTCGCACTGATATTATAAAGTGCCATGAGGGGTTGTGTAGTTTGCCTTTGTTTTGCCATCACATCTTTGTATGGTGAGTATCCCTCCACGATGATAGTGAATCCATACCATGGGGGTTGTGTAGTTTCCCTTTGTTTGCCATCACACCTTTGTTCGGTGAGTGTCCCTCCACAACGACCATGGATCCATATGATTCCAGCCTCATGCATGTGTGCTTTGTTTTGCACACCACCTTTTCAGTTGCAGGTGCTTTCTTATGAACTTTCAGATGTTGTATCTTTTTCTTCATGCACTACAGGGTGTTGCACACCATTTCAGTTGATCTGTCAGGCTCCCAGTTCACCATTATGGGGGGGTATTATATTGTTCATGCTAATGCTTTCTTGGTTTTTCCTTGGATGGAATCTTCCATTCTCAGTTGATTAGTGTTTCAGACTATTGGTTCGTGTGCCATCTATATCTTCATTCCAGGTGTTTGCCTTTGTTTGCCATTTGATTCGAGTAGTGTCATATGGGCACTTATGCAGATTGTTGTCTTCTTGTTCCTGATCATCCTATCTTTAGCGGAGGTTCTTCAGCACCATAGCAGTCATCTTTCAACAGTTGTTTGCAGCTTCTTCTACTTCAGTGATGTCTCTTCTTGGCTTTCTTCTTCTTTTTTTGGAGTAGAGCTTTTTCCCATGAGGTTTTCTCTATTTCTCCATTTTATAGAGATTTGGTTGTATTTGGGTACCTGATCTGGCCTAGTTGCAGGGACCCATGTTGCCTTCTTGCATTGTAGTTACCTTTGCTTTTCTGCATTTGTTTGTAGCTGCACTGTTGCTCATCTTAAGGGGGGGTGTTAGGGAAAAGGTCTTAACTTAATTATGTTGATTAAGTTACCTTTATTCCCTTCTTAAGATTTCACATTAGTTTGCAAAATGTGACATTTAATAATTATATTAATTATTAAATGTTTTCCTATTATGGCTTCTATTAGGGTTTATCCTATTAGGTTTTTATTAGGGTTTGCATGATCTCCTTTTTATAAGGATTGATCATATTGTATTTCATATCAATTCATTCTCTCATTCTCTCTGATATATACATTTTCAGTTTTCAAAGAACCCTTGCTTGTTTGTCTCCATCTCTTCTTTTGTGACAGGTTATTTGCATGCAGGTGATCTTCGGGGTTTGTGGTGTTGTATTTTCTCAACTCCTACAATTCCATCATAGTTTATCCAGATCTCATCATAACAAGGTTGCGTAGATCTGAATAAGATCTCACCTCTTCAGAGGATGGAGCTCAAGGATAATTTTATAGTCTCCAAGAGAAAGGAAATTATAGAAACTCATTAGAAGGGGACTGAGCTAATCAATGATACCATCAATACTTTACAGGATGCTACCCTTAGTACCAATATTGATGATTCTCTAACACCTATTGAGAATTTTAAGTTTTTGGTTGATTCACTCAAGGAGCTAGTACACCTCTAATCTAAAGGAGTAGACTACAAAAGAGGTGAAATCAAGGCTTGCAAAGAAAAATATTTCTTGAACTATATAGGATAAATGTGCAACTACACATAGCAAGGTGATGAAATGCTTGAAAAATGTGAAGGAATGTGAAGATGAGGCTCAAATATTATTCTTCTACTACATGAGGTGGCCAGATGCCACTCAAGGCATTGAATTTTTAATGGACTCAATAGAGTCACAATTGGCTAATGCCTTTGAAGCTTACATGACATTACAAAAGATAGAAACTATGCCTCTTGGATTGCCATTTCAGACTTGCAAAATAAGTAAATTTCACTTTGCAAAGACAAAAAAAGGATTTTATAAGGCGGTTTAAATAGCTTGGAGACTTGGTAAAGACCGAGCATATTTTGGTGTCAAGTGCCCTTGTAGATGCAAAAAATCAAGTGAAAAGATAAATCCTAATTTGACCACTCTGAAAGAGGGAGAGGAGAGTTTGGTGGAGTTGGAATGAATGTATAAGGCACTTGCTACAAATAAGAAGAGTTGGGATGAAGGGAATTATGCTTGGGAAGCCATTATCAGGGAGCTTGAAGGTTATTCCTCCTCCAGGTGAACACATTTCATCTTGTATATTATTACTCTGTTTCAGTTGCTTTCAGTTTTTCTTTCTTATACATATGATCGGGTATAATTCTTGGGATAACTCCCTAAGGAGAGATAATCATTTCATTTCAGCTGTCTTTTTATACACGTGTCTCACCGACACACCCTTTTTCCTTGATGTTAAAGAGGGAGAAGTTTTGAGAAGCTAGAAAATGTTTTGGTGCTAGAAACTGTGTGAAGGAGAAGTTTTTTTGAGTAATAGAGATTTTGGGAGAAGTTCTGATGTATGTTTGAAAGGGGGAGTTCATACAATTTTTTGAAGACAGTTTTGAAGTTGAATTTTTAGAGATTCATTTTTGGCACATGTTGCCATCAATAATAAAGGGGGAGATTGTTTGAATAATGAAGAAGAAACCGTTGATGTGTTGTCATTGATGCCAACATTATTTGTTGACAATTTTCTCTTTAATCCGGTAAATAATTTTGCTAACACCTTGATCCGATAATTTGGTACCTAGAATTTCCTGTGTTGTAAGATCAATTTATACAATTACAGTATGTTGTTTAGGACTGCTAAATACATCTATGATCAAGATTTCAATGATTTTGGTTGATCAGGCTGGAAGTTATGATGCAGAGTAGGGGTATGAAATGATCAAACACACTCAAACAATCACTCACAAGAACCTTTGGACATCAATCTATTGGATATCCTTCTCAAACTACCATTGAACCTTGTAGCCTTTCAAAAGGGTCTTTTTGAAAACAAATTTTAGAGAAAACCTGATCTTCAAAAAGCAAGGCCTATTTGAGATACCCTTTTGGCCATTCTTGCACATATCCAAAAATGAGGTAGGGTTTATTTGTACGAAAAGGTTCAAAATTTGGCTATCATCTTTCTTGTTAGGCCTAATGGGGCAATTAGGCTTGGTAACAATTGGATTTTTGGGCTCTAGCATCCCTGATCCTATTCCAACACTTCCAAAACATCACTCATGGCCTCAATAGACTACTCCCTCCTCATAGATATCCTACAATAAACTTACAACAAATTTCTCCAAGTCTCTAGGGTTCCTAGGTATGATACATGGAGATATCAGACCATCAAGGCATCTTCACACGTGCAAACATCCTCTCCTACCTCTACAACTTTGGAACATTAAAATACATGTCAAAATAGTCCATTCCACCAAGTTTGAAGGGTTTCTACTAGTGGAATGGAGAGTTAAGAATTTTTCTTGATCATTGGTTACCCTACCTAGGGTTTCAACCAGTTAGGAAAGAAATGAGCACAACTTCCTTATTTCTTAATGAAATTGCATGCAACAATAAGAAATGGAAAGTAGATTCATTTTAATTTCATTCCCAATTGGTTTCATACTAGTATAGGATCATATAGATCTGTACCACACAAGATAGCAACAAGAAACATAGGAAAATGCAGAAACAAAAAATGTTTTGATTGCTTCCACTCCAAAATTTCAACAACCAACCCCTCTTTCGATGATACAGGGATTTTTTAAGGATGTACAAACATATTCCTACAGTATCCAACCACATTTCAAATTATGGACTAAAAAAACATCATTATGTCCATTTGTGACAAAAAGTGCAAAAAGTTACTTGACAACATTATGCAACTTTGACAACTTTTGCATTTGTACACTACCTTGCACCTACGGACTTCAACCTAGACTCCAACTAACATGAAATGGTCTAGAAAGACCTTATTACATGAAAACAACACAAACCAAAACAAAATTCCAAGTTTTGACCCTTAGAGGCATGATAGACTCGTGGGTGCCCCTGCACCAAGTTACAAGTAACAAAAGATGGACATACAATTTTTGTCTTATACAGTGCAAGATGGTATGAGCTATTTGGTATACATTCCTCCGGTGTTTGGATTCAAACTCTACAATTTTGTAAGTTGGTTTACAGGTGTCAGTGCTAGATATATTCTAGATGGAACGTGCTTATATGATCATATGGATGATTGATGTTGGTTAGATTGGCTTATTTTGTGATTAGGTCTAATTCCTGGCTAACCTAATACTTGAAATTGTGCTATGAAGATTACTATGTATTGCAAATGTTAAGGGGATCTATTTTAGATATGTGCCGACCTAAATCAAGCTTTTCACATTTTGATTTGAGTGCGAAGAAGTTTTGTTTCAAATATGATGCCTCATGACAAAGTAATTTTGAATTAAATAGGGCTACATCTAATTAGGCTGACCTAATCGATGTATGTGAATGTAATAGGGTATATATGTGGAATATTTTTGAGTTGCATAAGGTATTGACAATGTAATGTAATGTGTGTGAAATTTGATATTGTGTGAACTTGAAAATTTGTATGTGTGAGATCAAAATAAGGGAAAATTTATTGTGAATGTTGAGTGACTGCTACGTAGAGCAGTATTTGGTATTTAGAGCTTCATTGGAACTAAATTCAGCACAGGGAAAGTGCACCTTCCATCAATTCACACTTTGGTTGTGTCGCCACTTTTGTTTTGTATCTAATTCTAATTGTAAGACTTACAAGGACAATGAGTCTTAGCAGTGGGCCCTTGTAATATCTTATAATCAGTTATAATATATTGTGAGCTAATCCTCACCATGTTTTTTCCCTTTTTGGGTTTTCCATGTAAAAATCTTAGTGTTTGTGTGTTATGTGGTGTTGTGATTTCTTTCATGTTTACATTTATAACTATAGTTAGATATTTTTTGATTATTGGTTAGATTATAAGTAAATGGTTTAATAGAATACTGATTCACCCCCCCCTCTTAGTATTCTGGGTGTTCAACATTCTCTAGAAATGATGGATCAATAGAGACATGCATATGAAATATATTTTGAGATGTATGTTCCCTAAGTACAAATTTAAATGAATCAATATCCATAGATGTATCAAGTAATACAAGAATGAAATAGTAGCCAAGTCACTATACCATGCCCCAAAGAGATGCCATCATAAATCATAGTGTTCATAGGAAGTTAAATTGGTAAGGAAGGGGGGAGAATACATTATAAAGACTTAATAATGAAATAGCATAAGGGAGGGTGGGTAGAGTAAGGATCAAAGAGATACCAAGTAATAACAATTAATATAATGCAATAAAGCATAAATAAGGGTAGGTCCAAACTCTAATTTGATAAATAGAGAGATATACTATTGAAAATATTATATTTAAAACCCAAACTTTAAAAACCTAGGTCATATAATAATGCTAAATTCACTATTAAATGTAAGAGATGAATCACACATTACATAAATATCTATAATAATTAAATAATAATAAACCTACATTTAATAGTTAGGACTAATATTAAATTTAAATAAAAAAACTAAGGCGATTAGATAGATTGTAGAGGGATTAATATTTCATTAAAATTTTGAGAATTAACTCATCACTCTGTTGGAATTTTAGGGTTTGATTAAATGAACACCTCAAAATTTAAAAGGATTGATATTTGTTGTTATTTAGATTCAAACCTACATAATTGATGTATGTGAGTGTAGAAATGATATGGTGTGTGAAATCAAACTTGTACCTATGTAAGTGAACTAGAAGAAATGAATGAATATTATAGATTCACAACAACTCATTACATAACTATGTCTAAATAGGAGTGGTATCTATAGATATCATTTTTTAACTTGCAAGTGAGGGTGTGTTCTCAAGAAATCCCCTAGGTGAACTAATTGAAAGGATTTGAAATAATTATTCAAGATACCAAGCAAGTGTGTAGGGATACTTAAGTGGACTACTATCGATACACTATGAAAATGCTATCTAATATTTTTTTAATCTCCCACCATGTCTTAGATTCCTTCGAAATGAATGGATGGATGTTCTTAAATATAACAACATAGCACACAAATCAACACAAAGGTTACTAGGTTAGCTCACAATAGATAAGAGGGTTTTAACAAGGTCCACATATAAAATATGAATTTTCAATCTACAACCATAAAATGACCTAGGCCAATTTTGTACTTACATATATTACCTAGGTGATGAATGAAATTCTAAGGATCGAAATTAATTTTTAGAAAAGAAAAATAATTGAAAAAATTAATATTATGAACCAAACTTGCACAAAAAATATGTCACTTAAATACTTGTTATTCCATAAAAATTGTTCTAATTAAAATGATCATTAAACATAGAAGACAAAAAAAGACACATTTTTCAACAATAAAAAATATATAATAATACAATTTTATATCTTCTTTGAAAAAATATAACTTTATATGTTTTATATATTAAACATTTGCTATATTTAGGTTCCTCACAAGTAAAAATAAATAAATATAATAATACAATTCATTTATATCTTTTTTGAAAACCTTCACTTTCTATATTTTATATATTAAATATTTTTCTATCTTTAGGTAATATGTTTGAAAATAAAAATATACTATAAAAGTTAAAAAATAAATTGTTATAAAATAAAAAGGTATTTTTTCCTAACAACTTATTTGTCTTATAAAGAACTTAAACCACTATATAGTCTTAGGCATATTTTTTAATGTGATAAAATGTTTAATTGATGAAATATTAGAATCTAGAACATATTGACTGTGTGACAAAAACATGACGATTTCTTTGTAATTATTTTATTTTGAATGGATCATTCTAACAAGTTTAAGGTGGAGATAACTCTATTTATAAAGTAATCTCACATTGTTTAGAATGATTGATTCATGGTAACATATAATCTAATATACCATGATATGCATGCCAATAGAAGTGATGTCACAATGGAAGTGGTCCTTTAACAAATATAATGATAGAAATAATTTCAAGATTTAACTTTTTTAATTGTTTTGTTTTGAGAAGAAAAACAAAATTTCAAAGTTTGCAAGAAAGAGAGTCTTTTGGATTTTTTCAATTGTATAATAGAAAAGAGAAAGTTGAACAAACAAACATATTATATAAATCCAAAACACTCCCACTCTTACAAGTTTCCTAAAATTGTCTTTCCCCTCAAAACAAATGCAATTAAAATCAATTAACTCTTAAAATTACTCTTACCATTAAAAAAATCCGCATACCAATAAAAAATTGAATACCCGTGATAAACCAGCCCAAAATAAATAGTTCATAAATGACTGAAAAAAACATTAAAAGCATCAAGTCACATTGATTTAGACATTTGATAAACTATTTGAAGACTCAAACCCGCTAAATAGAATGCCAGAGATTTCAGGGCTGGTCTCTTCCAAAGAAGAGCATCCTTCACTAATTTTGGAAGCCGGCAGCAGAGGTTTAAACCAGGAGTAAGATAACTCCCATTAAAAGACCAAATTAAATTACGTCACGCAATCGAAACTTTTTAAAATACCAAGTTTGTCTTGGTCTGAATTCTGAGAATCTAGACTAAACGAAAAGACTGGCCAAATCAGTCTGTATAAAGATCTGAAGCTCAATCAATGGAAGAAGCGGTCATAGCTTTCATTGAGGTAGGCGACATATAAGTAAAACATTGAAGCTAAACAACAATGAAAGGAGGCTGCGATTCCAGGGTAGCATGCGTGATTACAATGGAAGTAAAGCACAGAGGGAACAAACAGAAAAAGAAATGCAACCACGAGCCTGACCGTCTGAACAAGGAGTTTGATGACCTACAGCTGTCATCGCCAACGCCGTGTTCAAAAGCGTTCTCCTCCTGTGCCGGTTCGATTTCCATGATCTCCTGTATTTCGAAGGCGACATCGATGAAATCATATACCATTGCGCCCTTCAGTCCTCAATATTCCCTCAGAGTTAAATCCATGAGCTCCAGAGGCCATTCTGGGTCCATTATATCTATTATCCCTAAGGAGGCCATGATAGGGAAGAAAGGCGGTGGGTTCGAATCCCAGGAGCCCACCTCCCCCAAGGTGTCCTGTATCGGCCACGTGAAGCTCAAGGCAAAAGGCAACCGCACTGCCAATTGCAAGGATAAGGGCAGGTCCAGGGGTCGATTCCCTTTGCCGCCAAAAGAAAGGAGGGCGGAATTAGGGAGGATGATCAAGCTGAGAAGACTTTTTCTGGGCAAGAAGGCGACGGAAAAGCGAGTGTTAGATCAGTTGCCGAAGGCAGATGGAAATGATTGTCCTTCGCCTGGGCAGATGAAACGGTTTGCGTCCAGTCGCGGGTCCCCTGCGCTTGCAAATGTGTATGCATATTCAGAAGATTTAGTGAATAAGAACGATGAATGTGGGGCATTCTCTGAAGATGATGAGGCGTATGAGGTTAATTTATCGTCAGTAATTGCGGAATTGAAGTCTCGGACAAACTCTGAAATACGTTTGTGGGAACGGAGTCACGTTGAATGCACAGAGACTCCATCGCCGGAGACCAGATAAGCTTTTCTATCGTCATCTTACTTTGGAGTCCATAGATTTTTAGCTACATTGTAGCTGACACTCGTCAGTAATTCACCAGCCCCCTCCTAAACAAAGCATAATTACTGTATTTGAAGTTATAATATAAATTTAGCTTAATTTTGTTATAGACAATAACGAAAACAGTAATAAAAGTTTCCTTCGTCTGTTATTTTTGTACTTATTAACTCTTTATCTTTTGCAAGTCATTAATTAGATTATTTTTTCATAAGCACATACCCTTACGCAATAAAATGTATGGAGAATGTTCATATTATTTGGTAAATCTTATTTAGTTTGGGATTTTCATTTTGTTTTAAATTAGCATTTCTATTTAAAGGAGGTTCAAAGATTAAGTGGATAGAAAATTATATGTATGTTAATATGTTAGAGAGTATGTATTTATGTATGGATGTCTAGTGATTGGATTAAACAATGAATAATAAATGTTAAATAATAAAATGAAATAAACTTAGACAAATCTAGATTTTTTCTTTGAAGAAATTAAGTATTATCTGATTATGAAATATTTGTATACAGATTTAAAACATAAAACAATGCAGATGAAAAAATTGCCATCAAATTGACAAAAACCACTACAAATGGAAATAGAATGTTCCCATCCAGTTGTCAAATCAATATTTGTTTGACTTTTACATGATAAGTGAGATTTTGGAGGCTTTTACTTGATATTTTGGAGGTTTTTACCATTAAACGACAACTGGTTTACCATTAAATGATAATTGAAACTTGTTTTCCGACGACTCAATAGTAGTTTGCAGGTGTGAGACTTGTTTAGGCTCAAATCTCATACTATATGTAGCCTATTGGCTAATAAAGCGACTTAAAATTAGTGATGTTTGTTTGTATAAGAATAAAAGAGTTGGATATTCAATTTTTTTTCATATGTAAACATATACATTATTTACATAAAAAATATTAATTTATGGAATATATTGTCTTTTCCATCTTATAATATTTATAGTAAAAATGTCTTGAGTCTTATAAGATTATTATGAAGAAAAATTAGTAATGTTGAAGCGATCAAAGATAGCATACCCGACTCTAAAATTTTAATCCTTCTTGTATTATGATGATCTTAACCATGTATATAAATTACTAAAAATTAGTTGTGAACGGCAATAACAATTTAAAAAAAAATCTCTAATAAGATTTTTTTTAATATTTAAGACGTTCACAAAATATTTAAGTACAATTTTGTAGATGGTGAAATAAAAAATTATATCTTAATTTTATTTTCAATTTATTAACATATTTAATCAACATTTGTTTTTAAAGTGTATGTGGAAAGAAATTATATCCTATTAAACCTTTAATATGAATTGAAATATAAAACCACACAAAAAGAATATAAAAATCATCTATATTAAGTTTGATGGCACCACTAAGACACATAATTAATTACTTTAATCAGAATAAAAACCTCAATATGGAATTAAAACAATGAGAATATTTTTGTTGAGAAATTTTTAATGCATACATTTTTACAAGGAAATCGATTAAAAGAAAAATCAATTGGTAAAAGATGTTTATGTAACTAGAATTAAAATTCAAAGTCTAGTTTATTGATGAGTTTTTCAATAAGAGATCTTTTTGATGTTTAAATAGACTAAGTGTGTTCTTTGACAAAATTGGTGTTGGAGAGTGCTAGCAAATGAGACTCTCATGAATTTTGGTTAAATAAGAGTCTAGTGAATTTGGTGAAATGAGAATTCAAATTTCTATGAAATGGTTGACACTACATTATATGAAGTTTTTTAATTTGTGGTGTATAGAGAGAAGTGCTTAATCTAATGAAAAATAAAAAAATTGGTGCATCGAATTAGTTGAGATACATTACATATATAGACATGGTACCACAATATGATGACATAAATGTAAAAGATTGGTTGAAATACTCATAATATATTACATGTTTATATAACAAAACTGATGACTTCAAATAAACCTTTACATTGTAAATATGAATTCAAGTTATGTTAATAAATGATACATCCATTTATAATTTTCAAATATTGTAAACAAATGGAATAAAATGTGTTGTATAGATTATGTGTATATATTTTTAATTTATTTTTACTTTAATTTTATTACAATGCATATAACCACTAGTAATGTATATATTCATTAGTATAGAAAATATGTTGGAATGACTCGAATGCACATAAGAATTAGTTGTAAGGAGATCTATTTTTTTCTAAAAAAAATGTTGAAATAATCTACTCTTTGAACTATTTTAGATAAATAAAAATTTAAATATTTTTATTAAATTTTGAAAACAATATTTGAAGACTATGACATATTTTAGGGCTTAAGAAATATTTAAAATTGGATGTGTCTATATATACATTAATGTGTCATATACAATGTTATTTTGGATCACAAACTCATATTTATTTCAAATTAAAAACTTAGAAAAATAAGTTAGATATAATAAATTTTATATTTTAGAAAAAGTAAACAAGTTAAATCGGTTGTGATCAAGTGGTTTAAGCCTTGAATTCTTATTATGGATACCCAATTTCAAATCTTCGAAGTACCATTTAAGGTGAAATTTTAAGTCGTGACTCTTTTCACGTTGTAATTTTGATGTTACGTTCAAAATATAATATGATGAAATGAATATAGTTTAAAAAAATCATAAAATCAGATTCTTAACACCAAAAATAAGTAGCATGTTTAGAGGGACATGACAGGCTTGTTTGGACAAAACAAGGAAAGTCAAAGTCAAAGATTGAAGGAATAGGAGCCAAGTGCTCTCTTCCACTCGTTAGAAATTAAAGAGGATTATTTCTTTTTTAAATGGAAGAATAAATAATTCGGTGGATTCGACTTCTTAAAAGAGGATTGTTTTTTATTCGAATGGACAACTTATTAAGTGTGACTTTAAATTAAAATATAAAATTATTTTATAATATTGGACATGTATAATGGTGAAATTGTATATTTGTCTTTTTATGTTTGGGTTCATAGTAATTAGGTTGTCCTTAATGTATCGATTAGTGTATACAAAGATTATTTTATATGGAAATTGATAAACAATATGATTTATTCTAAAATTTCATCATTATACATTCTGAGATTCTACTTTGTTTCTTAAATATTCTATTGTTTATCTTTGAGTTAGATATGTGATTGTAAAACTAATTTGGATTAATTTCATAAATGTAAATCTTACTCTTAAAATTTCAAAAATCGAAAATCAAATTGAAATGTTTGTCAACTTTTTCATTTGACTGTTATGAACTAATTAAAGTGTGAGTTTTTTAAGTTGCATAATAAGGTGGTGTATTTAAAAACTAACCAAAATTTGAAATGAACCTTCTAGGATAGAGAAAATAACTATTTGAGCACATTTATGGATTTGGTTGCATATGGATAGTATGGATTACATCAACACGGCTTCACTATCCTTGAAGGATATTGCATGTTTTCTTGTATTCTTAACCTTGGTTCATCACCATTGAATCAATCTACCCAAGGGTATAATTATGGAGAACTTGACCCTATATGGCCCATTTTCTCATTAAAGATGTCATTTATATAGTAGGTGCTATAGAAGTTCTATTTTGGCAACAAGTGTCACTCATAGTAGGTGTTATATGTGTTTTATTTTTTGTTGTATGATGCTTTTCTAGTGAGGCCCATATTCTTTTGTGATCTCATTCACACTTCTCTACTTTATTTTGGATATAGGCATTGTGGACTTGCATATTTATACCTTGATTACATAGATATATATTGGTATAATAGTAAAATGTTATATGTGTTGTTGATAGTTATAGTAGATTTATTTTACCTATGAAATATATTACCTTACATTTGTGATTGTGTTTGAGATTCATGTTGATTGATTACTTAGTAATCCTTCCTCAATTTACATTCCTAGCAACAATTAGGTATGAAGAGAAAGGTACTAAGCCTAAAATTGTTTTCATACAATTTGAAAATGTAAATTTGATTTCATGTTATTATAATGTTGAAAAATATCAATTGAGTTATAGACATGGTTTTAGATATTAGAATTAGTTAGATTAGTGTTTTATATAAATGTGGTTATCAATATTAATGCATACACATTTCAATATAGTGCATAAAGCTACAAACTTAATTAATAAAGGTCCATCTAGGGCAATAGGTAAAATGTTAAAAGTCTAAGTAGTGCATTGCCTTCAAGCAAAACATAAAACTAGTAGTCTTTGTTTTGGTTAGATGTAGATTAGTAGAAGGTACTCATATCCCTACCATTTGGAATCATCAAGTTCTCTAGGCTTTAGTCAACCCTTGATTCAAGAGGCCACAATATAATAAGTTTAATGTGATAGATTTTACAAATTATCCAGGCTAATTTAAAAAATGGAGAATAAAGACTTAGCTAATCACAATATCAAGGTCATTGATCCATAAAAGAATGAGTCAAGGGGAATGAAAACCCCATGTGAAGCTTGTTTAAAGAGGTTCCCAAACCCATATCAACATAATTAAATACAACCATTGACTTAGCATACATTTTTTATAAAAAAATCACAATACCCATTCATAATTTCCTACCTAATGCCATAAAATATTTGATAACATAAAATACCCACACCTCTAGTTATTTTTTAGCCAAAGGAATTCATTTTACTACTTTCCATGAGAGAATTCCTCACGTCTCTCAATCCACACAAGGCCTACCCTCAATTTAGTGGGAGATCTAAGACCTAGGTGCAAAGAATAATAACACAACTAAAATACCATTTATAACCAAGAAAAAAGGTAGATTCATCACTCAAAAGAAAGATAAGAAATTTTTTTCCATTAAATACAACAAATTCCACACACTATTATATTTATAAAATTTATTTCTCTTTACCTACTAAACAAAACAAAAATAACATGAAATATGGATAAAGGAAGGCCTACCTCAATCTACCTTTCAATGGACATATATATTATTGTCTATCCTACTTTAAAGTCAACCTTTTCATAATTATTCAATTTAGACTACAATTGTTTTAAATTCCACTAGTGCTCTTAAGAAGCTTACTAATATCAAACATGTAGTCCAAAATTTATGCCAAATATATGTAGCAACTAAGGAATTCCAAAAGGTTCTTCTTGGTGCCAAAAGAAGAGACTAAATAAGATGTGCCATGTTTATAAGACACACAACTTCCTCCTTAATCTCTTAGTAATGTCAAGCTACACTTAGTAATAGTGGGTGAGATGGGGTAGGAGGAAAGAGGTGATATGTTACAATCCTTTCCATCCACCACATTGCACATGCCTATCATATTTTTATAAATACCCTAAGAGTGCTTAACCAAAATTAGGTACTTGGCATGGGTGAACCCACAAAAGTGGTTTACAATTCAAGTGAGGAAGGAAAAGTTGCAAAAAATGACCCCATGCAAAAAAAATTGGTTTTTGGGGGTTTGAACGAACTTCTGGTTTGAGCAAACCCAAATGGGGTTCGATAGAACCCCCCTTCGATTGAATCCATTTAATGTCAGGTCTCACATTTCCTGAAACAATAAGAAAAAAATGCTTGTGGAAAGGGGGTTCGCTAGAACCCCCCTTTTCCCCTATTCTCACCTATTGGCACCAAAAATCTCCAAAATTTTGCCCTTTGAAGCTTGGGTTGAAGATGAAAATGGAGTAGACTTCACAGACCCAACTAGATGATGATAGTCCTCAGAACGAGCTATCCAACAAGTATAATTTTAATATGTTTTGGTTTTATTATGTTTTTTTTTTTTAGTTTGATTAAACATGGGTTTTTCATCTAAAATCAAGCTCTCTATTTTGCACATGTGGAAAAATAGCAGATTATCAAAATAAAATTCTAAAAAATATGCATAGGCTAGGTATTGATGTCCTTGATCCAGTAAAAAAAAATAAAAATTCGATACATACAATTTTGTTTATGTTGTATACAGTTCGCCTATGTCTGAATTGTAATTGGTTTGACTTCGAAACTTGATTAAGGAAAAAATATTCAATAAAAAACTATAAAACCAAATAAAAGTGCTAGATATCACAGTTACAAATCTAAATTCGAAAAAAATAGAATTTTATCCTTCATACAAAAAAATTTATGTTGTATACGGTCTGCCTATGTCTTAATTGTAATTGGTTTGACTTCAAAACTTGATTAAGGAAAAAATATTCAATAAAAAACTATAAAACCAATTGTAAGTGTTAGATATCATAGTTACAAATCTAAATTCGAAAAAATTATAATTTTATACTTCATACAAATTTTTTAATGTTCTATACGGTGAGCATCACTCCTTAAAAATGTTGTTTTTTCAAAAAAACTAGTTTTCGAAGGAGATGGAAAAATAAGTGCAATTTGATTCCAAAAAAATTGAAAAAAAATATTTAGAATCTATAGACAAAATGTCACAAATCACTAGTTTTCATCATCTTCAAAATCCTCACGGTTTAGCTGCTATAGGAGCTTGAAAGTGATGATTTAGTTAAAAAAAATAGTTTGGTGTCCACTTTGCCCAAAAAATGTAAACCAGTATTGTGAGATCACCTACATATGGTGCTATTTTTAGACCAAATGTTCAAAAGAAAACATTTAGAATCATTTACAATCTTACATATATGTAAATCTAGTTTGTATTTTAGGGGAATTTTCTTAACAATAGAGTGTTAGATCAAAATAAAATATTGATCATATAAATAACCACTAGCAAATATAGGACTTTAGGTAATTCTAGGTTTAACACATGGGTCTTGGTCCTTTGTTAGACTATGATGATTGTTATAGCTAAGAATCAACAAAGAACTGCCTTAATTCCAAAAGGTGAAGTGGGAGGGGTGTCTAGGGATTCTAGTGTGGTCTTTCATATCATCCCTACCACCCTATATAAAACACCCACATACTCAACACACACATCAATACATCCAAAATACATAGCAAAAACACTACAATAAAATAAACTACTCGCTGTTCATGTTAGTTGATTTATGATTGTGAATTTTTCACAATATGTTCATATATTCTGAATTTGTATCAGTACATTTAAATAACAATTACATCTGCAATTTTCTTCCCTAGAAAACCTAGACTGGACTAGTATAGACCTCAAAAAAATCTCCTCTACTTACAAAAATCCAAGATCCTTACAAAATGGATCAAAATTCCATTTTATAGAAACAAGGGATCAACAAGCTTAAAGCCATGGACATATATCACATTTACATTTGATAATATTATCCTAAGGATAAAAAACTAGTACAACTACTTTGTAAAAGACCGTAGTGTAGAAAAATGTATCCATTTACATTTTCACACTTGCTTGGGTCCTCCCTATTAAAATTGGGCTTCTTTATGCCTTATTTAGTCCTATTTTGCATGATGCACAAGCCTTATTTAATACATTTCTTTGAGAATAATCTTGACATTTATTAAATGACCAATCATAATTCATGTTTTTGGGTTGTGTTACAGATCTAGTGATCTGGGACTCATACACCACCTTGGTCGTATGGGTCCCACTTAGGTTTCAAGGCCTGATCTTGAATATTGCATTAAACTGAACATTTCTTGAAATTTGTGTCCCAAGTTTAAGCTTCTAAGACTCATACTCCCCAACAAGTATATGAGTCCCACATTAGCTTGGACCTATTTTGAATTCAATTTTTGGTGGGATTTTATTCTCCTAGATTTGATGTCAACTTGTAGTGTTGTAATTTCAAGAAATTTGGCATAAGCAAGTATAAATACAAGGTTATTTCACATTTTTTCTCCTAGAAATTTCAAGTGTTCAAGCAATCCTAACAAGATCTAAGCATTCAAAAACATTATCTCATATCAAGACCAAGAGTTAAGATTCACATTCATGCTAGCCATTTCACACTAATTTGTAGCCTTTTCTTACAAGGGTTTAGTGAGTTGCAACATTGCATTTGTTCATTTAGCATTCCTTCATTTCTATTTCATTTTGTTTCAAGATTTAATTACCCAAATGAGGTTTGACCAAGGCAAACCCCTATTCCCTAAAACAACAACATTTTTCCCTCTTCATGTGTGATTGCAGATCTAGGTGATTTGGAGATTGAAGATCCTTTGAAGACAAACTTGTGATATTGGAGAAAAGTTATTGGAGAAAAGCTGTCAAGAAGTTGTCATCTTCATGAAAACTCACCTACAACTCACAATTCAGATTTTTCAGACTCGAAGATCGGACAAGATGAAAGTTATAGAAGATCACTCGAGGATTTGAAATTTTTAATCAAACCTTAATACTGGGATTAAATTCCACCTTGGGCATATGAGTCCGAGTATATACACATTTTCAACAGTTTTCTATAGACCCTAGTTTGCCAACAAAAAATTCCAGATTTAGCCTAGAAACCCTAAATGGGACTAAATCACCCAGTCTAGAGTATCAGTCCCAATGAGCATCAAAAGTCAAATTTTTAGGGTTACAGACCTTGTTGATGATCTCTTCGATCTTCTAGGTGCTTCTTTATTTATCCTCAAATTATTATTCTGATTTTAAGTTTTATTTGCTAGGTCACATAGCAAGATTTTCATATTGCTTTCATTTCCTTCTTTCTAAGAATTTGCTTAGTGGTGAACCCCTCTTTTTAATCACTTAAGGAAACCCCTCTCTTGTCCTAGGTAGTAGTATTTCCATTAATTGAATCATTGGGTGGAAATCTCTAGGGTTTCCTTTAATGAACTAAAAGTGAAATAGGTACCCCCCTAGTTCCATCTCCTAAAGGGTGGAACCCTATTTCCTATGGTTCATTTTGGTGAGATTGACCTTCAAACCCTTTGCTTTTTATTTGGAGTGCATTAAAGTCATAGATTTAACTTGCATTAACTTTGCATTAGATCTTGCATTAGTTAATTTGCATTTAGGGCTTTTAAATTTTGCATTAGTGAAAAGTGCATATAGGTTGCATTTTTTGCATCTTGCATCATTGAGTTTCATTGGAAAACTATAATTACACATATTCAATTCAATATACAAGTTATAAATCTTAGAATCAACTCAGAATTTGTTGAATTTAGTGTGAAAACCCTCATCTAGGACTCATTCGCCTATTTGGGCGATTTGGTCCTGGTACACGTCTTTGCTCCTAATTTTTGGGAATTTTGTGTTGAGTATTGTAGACACTCAAATTTATCCTCGCATCACATTATTCGTCTATTGATTAAAATGATCAATTCATTCAATACTTTCTTCTATTCATGCATTTCATCAAATCATTAAATCATCTCATTATCGTTTGCATCTATCACATTATCATTTTTGCACTATCATTCATTATCATAATAATTCACTAACATTTCATAATAAAACTATATTACCATCTAAATCACATCATTTGCATAAATCATTCACTTCATATTGCATTTCAATAAATCATTAAATCATTAAAATATTATCACCACATGATCATTCATAATGCATAATAAATAATAATCGTTCATAAAGAATTTAATAATCATTCATAAATTAAATAATTTCATTTTGACAAATTATCATTCTTACATAAATCATTCTCGTAAAACATTAAAATAATTCATGATAAAACATTAATAAACCATTTTCATTCACATTAAAAATATATGCAGTTCATCATTTTATTCAATCGTTCACCATTCATTTAATCTATCTTCTTTATCATTTCCACTCATACGTATTTCATTTCACTACACCATGTGGGATTTTAAAAATTCATTATTACAATATCTATTTATCCCACATCTCTCATTCTCAACCTCTCTGTCATCAGAGGGGCCTATTTAAACATGACTCTCTTCTCATTTTGACCTCTACACAAATCTTGGATCTCTACATTTTTGCATCTACTTCCATTATCTTTCTTTACATTTCAATTTCAGCATCTAACTTGTTTGCATTCTCTTTTAGAATATTTGCATTTCATTTTGAATCTCCATTCATCATAGCTCTTTGTGCCCATGCTTTTACTGAGAGCATTTTGAATATAAGTGCAAAGTCTTGAATGATAGAAGAACAATAGAGATTAGTTTCAGTGAAATCATTTTATTTTTTTGAGTAGTTTAGATGTTTTGTTTTATTATTTTGTTTTCAAAATGAAACAACTCTATTGAGGTGCCATAAAATAGTGATTCTGGTTTATAGAATCATTTGTTTCAGCATGGCCACATATTGGTGAACCCGACGTGAATGAGCAATCGTTTCTTCATTTTATTGTTGTCTCATTTTTGTTGTTGTTGTTGGGTTGTTTGAAACCATATCAGCAGCATCAAATTTGTTGGAGAAGCATGAGAAACAAATGAAATCACGTTTTCATTTTTGTTTCCATGTTTTTCTCACTATTAAGTAGTTTGAAATGCTTAGAAAATCTCTAAAATTTCCCTCTGGTCATGAAGAATGTATCAAACATTGTTTTGGGGGTAAAAGAATTCATTTACAACAAGCAAAAGCTCTAAAAAAATAGCTTTAAATAAAAAAATGTGATCACTGCTCTTCAAATTTTTCCAATTAATTTTTTTTTCATTCCAATCAACATTTGTTTGGCTGCACTCCTGATGGTTACATACATTGCTACCATTGTTGTCATGAGAGGATAGAAGAGATTGTTGTCTCTTTTCATGACTGCAGATTTTTTAAGGCCTTTGTTGAGAACTGTGAATGGATTGTTTTGGCACGGTTTTTCTTTCAATTTCAAACACATCTATTCCATTGTCTTGTGCTAATTTTTGAATATTTGTAAGGGAAGAAAATGATTTGTTTTCCTCAAATTTGGATCTGATTTTCATGGTCTACTTAAATTGAAATAGTTTATCTGCCTAATTTCTTTATCCTTCTGGTAGCATTTTATGAATTCTGATAGAATGTGCTTTAATCTTATGATATGCTACAGGACAAGATGCATGAATGCTTCCCATTTCAGCTGTTGCCATAAATACTCCAGTTTGCTATTTTGTGTTTTATAATTTTGAAACTACTGCAACATGGCGCATGGTAGAACATAATAACTCGTGATTTTAAACTTAGTTTCAGTTTTATTTTAATCTTAGTTTTAATTTTATTTTTAACTTAGTTTTAGTTTTATTTTAATCTTAGATTTATTTTTAATTTTAATCTTAGTTTTAGTTTTAGTTTTATTTTTAACTTAGATTTAATCTTGTAGTTTAAATTTTAGATTAATTCTAATTAGTTCTTTATTTTAAATTGGTTTTTATTTGTAGATTAGTCTTTGATTTTAGATTAGTTTCTAATTCTAGATCAATTATCTTTTAAATTAGAAATAGTTTTATGAGAATTAGATTTTTAACTTTAAAATTTGATTTAGTTTTAACATAGATTTTAGTTTTTGACTTTTAGTTTTTAATTTTTTTTTCTTAAATTAGATTTAGTTAGATTTAACAATTTTTTAAGATTTAATTTGTAATTTAGAACATAAGATTAATATAATTTAGTTTAGGTTAGATTCTAATTTAGATTTAATTTAGCTTTTTAGATTTTAAATTAGATTTAATTTTGATTTTAATTAACTTTGATGTAGATTTAATTTAGATTTTAATTTAGAATTAACTTTAATTTTAATTTAGATTTTAACCTTCACTTTAGCTTTTAATTTTTAATTTAACTTTTCTCTTAATTTGTCTTTTAGTTTAAATTAGATTTAGCTTTTAATTTTAATTTAGATCTAATCTCTAATGTAGATTTAGTCTTTTAATCTAGATCTTGATTTTTTTAATTTAGATTTAACTTAGAATTTAGATTAATCATTTAAAGTTTATTTTGTTTTAAACTAGATTCTAGGGTAAATGCTAATTTTATTTTATTTTATTTTTGTTTGATTGGGGGACTAATTTTATTAATTTGGGTTCTCTTGCAGGTTCGTTTGGCAAAGAATTGAAAATCAAAACATTCGCTTGTCGAAGAAAGGAGGCATGAAACTACTAATGAGATTGTGATGCAGGACGTTCGTTGAAGACATGATTTTGAAACCAATTGTCTTTTAGATTAGAAAAAACTTCAATTGGTGCATTAAAAATGAACAATTGTCTTTTCTCACATAGGCTTAACTAGGGGTTCAATGAACACTGTTTGCTATGCTTGATGGTGGTAGGTGATTATGCTCTCACCTTGTGCAAACTAGGTGATCAGAAAGCCAGACCCATCTATTTTATGTCTCACCGATTCAATAATTGAAGTATCCTCTCCCCTTGTGCACTTGTGCGATCCTGGGTGCAAGAGAAATGATTATTGACTCTAGAACTTGGGCCTGCCTTGGTGGGAAAAAGTACTCACCCCAAGGTGACTCAGACCGACAACAAAGCTTTTTGGCCAAGCTACCCCGACCGGTATATAAATGTGAATCCTAAGGGAAAGCCTAGGATTACGAGTGCGGATATGTCATACGGACCAAGTAGTACTCCCCAAAACCCTTTTGAGCATAACCTCTTTAGGCTGGAGTGCCTCCTAAATAGAGCTTAATCTTGTGCCCCATGTATGGCCACTCGAACAGGGGTCCCGAACTAAAAACCTTTGTGTAGTTGCCAAAATCCTTCTATTTGCTAGCGCAGCACCGGTCAGTGTGAAGGCATCCACATCTTCGCAGTTTTTAGTAGAGGTGATCAATCTACCATGGGAGTTTCATGGGGGTTGGAAGCTTGGTTGGCCTGAGAAGTGAGTGCACTGTAAGGGGGAGCCCGTGCGGCCAAGCTTCTGGATTCACACGCTAAGAATAGGTGGTTGGGGAAACCCACATGGAATCTAGCAGATATTGTCCTTTCCAACCTTAGGATTTGTGCTTGTATTGTTAAACTCAAACACTTTGTTTGTTATGTCTTGCGTGTGTGTTCCAAAATAGACCTCAAATAAACATCACACCTAGTAACTTGCAACATCTCAAACTTTGTAAACCTCAAAGATTCCAACAACACAAACATACAACGTGAACCTATCACTTGGATTTCTTGGGGTCATCATCCTTGAGTTTTGATCTTTCAATCCTTGCATTCCACCTAGTCCTTGCATTCCATCTAGACTTTGCATTTCACCTAGACCTTTCATTCCACCTAGCCCTTGCATATCCATACATATTCATATCCTTTCATCCTAGTCCTTGCATATTCCTAGTCTTGCATACATAGGTGGCATTACATAGTCCTTGCATATAGATAACACTCCACCTAGTTCTTGCATGTTCAACCCCTTTGCATATCAAGACCATCTCACCTAACCTTTGCATGTTCAATAATTTATTCCTTTGCATATTCATCATCGATCAAACAAAACCTTAGCTTGCACTTAGGCTACTCTTCCTAGGTCTTGAAATCAAACCATTGGCTATCTATCACCCACATCACTTGAGGTTCATCATCCTTGAGTTAGGGAACATACCATTATCCTTGAGTAGGGAAATCCTTTTGGAGTCCATCATCTCCTACATACCCTCTCTTGATCATTGGTCCTTGTGTCTATCCATCATAACACAAGTAAAGCCTTTACATCATAACCAACTTTGGACCTAGAGTTGCCTTTGAGCTCTTGCATTCTTAGCTTTTCATACCATATCACTTCCATATCTCATCTTAGAATCATATCCTTTTCATTGCATCCTAGTCTTAGGTCTCATACATTACCTTGGATTGAACATCAAAACAATCACCTATGACCCCTAGAACAAGAGCAAAAATGTTTCAAGAAGAAGGGAACCCTTGGGGAAGAGACTTTGATGGGAAGATAACATTAGTGTTGCAACTAGAGAAACAAATGAAACTAATGATGAAGAAATAACCAAATCCGATATAGAAGAAGCACTTAAGGATCATAGATTCACTAAACTTCTTACGGAGGTAGTCAAACGTAACCCACAACAATACTTCAAAGCCCTTGTTGATGAAGGAATCAAAATGCCTCTTGATTTTGACATGTCACTCTCATGATGAATGACCAACCTAAATCTAGTGAATCTAAACATCCCAAAACAAACAACGATGGTAGAATCAAAGATCATAGACCCTTTTATCTACAACCAGGTTACAAGCGATCTTCAAAGACCTCAAAACCCACACCTACAAATGATCCTATTTTGGATGAGCTTAGAACATTGAGACAAGAATTGGACACTCTTAAGAATAGTAAAGCATCATCTCATAAGTTCTCCATCGAAGACATATGTCCTTATCCCTTTGATCCAAGCATACCAATGCCACCTTTTCCTAACCATTGGGACATACCAAAACTTGACAAATATAATGGAAAAGGGGATCCTAAACATCACTTAAGACAATTTTGTGCTAACTACCATGGAATTTGTAGTTGATGAAACATACATTATGAGATTATTCCCCCGCAGTCTAGGAGGAGAAGCTATGGAATGGTTTTCACAATTACCCTCGACCATCAAATCCTTTCAAGAATTGGCTGATAAATTTGTCTCCAATTATAGTTTCAATTGTGACTTTAAAGTGACCATGACAAACCTTTTCAACACCAAACAAAAACCAAGGTGAATCTTTTGTGTCATTTTTGCAAAGATGGAGACATTTAACAAAATGATTACCTTATGTCATTCCTGATCAAGAATTGGTTGACCTCTTTTGTCAAAATTTGAACAAAGAAATTGGAAGGGAACTTCGCCTCAAATGATTGGATTCCTTTGATGATGCTATAGAAATGGGATTTTGAATCAAACAAATTCTCATTGATGATGGAACCATAAAACTTAATAATGATAGAGATCAAAAATAAAATTCAAACAACAAGACACCTTTTTGGGTAAAGAATAAGAATGTAGTCAATGACAGAGTTGTTGATGCAAAAACAACTAAAACATCATCGCCTTTTTATAATCTCAAAGGTTCATCTTTAGATAAAGGAAAAGAAAAATAGAGAAGTTTCCCTAAACAAAATTTTACACCATTGGGACAATCACTTGAATCCGCATTAAAAGAACTTCTTGAAATCAATATTATAACGCTACTTGAAATAAAGGAATATAATCCACAAATCAAACCTCTATGGTGGAATGAGAATCACTTTTGCGACTATCATAGACATAAAGGACATAAGACTAATAGTTGCAATAAACTTCGACATCTAATACAAGGACCTTATTGATGATGGTAAGATAGTGGTTGATGAAGACACTCCTTGGGTAACTCTAATCGTGAGGTGTTTAAGAACCCTTTCCCTAAGCATGACAAGGATAAAGGAAAGGCCCTTGAATCTGGTGATGGTGTGAAGTATACTTCTGCTAAGTATGACTATACCATAAATAACATCAATGAGGTTGATAATCATGTAAACACTTTCATTATAAAAGGCAAAGAACCTGATTGCAAGGTTACTACCCACAAAGGCACAATCACCCTTAAAGGTCCTAATTCAAAACCCACTACACCAACTTCATAGTATAACCTCATAGAGCATTTAGGAAAAATACCCACACAAATTTCCATACTTGAGCTGCTATGCCTATCTCCTGAGCATAAGGCTATTATAGATAAAGCTCTTGCTACTGCTACAGTGCCTACAAACCTACATGTAGACCAATTCCAAGCTATGGCGGGACATATCACCTCACCTTACACTATCACTTTTACTGAATATGATGATTCATCCCCTCGACAACCACATAATGAAACTTTACACATTGATGTCTTTATTAATAATGCCAAGATCAAGCGAGTTCTAATAGACGGAGGAGCAGGTCTTAATATTTGTACCCAAAAATTGATCACAAAATTGGGGTTTTCTAAAAATGTAGTTGATCCAAGGAACAAGATTGCTATAAAGAAATATGTTGAAGAGGATCGCTCGTCTAAGGATCATTTACTCTACCCATCAGAGTCGGCCCTGTGGTAAAGGATGTGGTTTTCCAGGTCCTTGATCTCCCACTGACCTATAATATCCTCCTTGGAAGACCTTGGATTCATGCAATGAAAGCAATACCTTCTACGTACCACCAGTGCATTAAATTCCCACACAAAGGTGTTGAAATCACAATACAAGGAGATCCCAACCCTTTCATGTATTTCCATAATCTAAGCCCTAAAATTGAAATCACAATACCAAGCAAGCATATGTTGATCTCGAGTCCTTAAAAGAATCCATTTCATTTATCACACCATCAAACCCCAAGGTCCAAATCAATGATATGGGATGTGGAGAATACTGTATGGATAATTTACAGACAAAATAAATTGCTAATGTTGTCGAGGAGGGTGAAAATTCCAACAATGATATCAAGACAGCTGCTGAAGGAACACAAAAAGATGACCATGCTTGGATTGAAACCTTTTGGGATCTTGATGATACACCTACATTTTCCATATTTTCTCCCACTCAAGCTTTTCTTATTTATGATAACCCCATGTTTAACCAGGATATCTATGATAATCCACTCTTTGATCATGATCCTACCAAGGATATCCAATCATCATCCTTCCATCCCACCTACCCTGGGCTAGGATATGAATCTCCTATTGTCACATCTACTAGGATATCTTGCCAAGTCATTAAGGATGTGCAAGCTTCCTTTGACGTTAGTAGTACCAAAAGGATAGTCCCAAAGACTCCATTGATGGCATCACCACTCCCATTTTCCCACTAAACATTCCTATCAATCCATCCACCTCAACCATCTCACCCACATCCATCTGCCTTGTAGACATGGATCAAAAAGTATCACCCAAAGAAAATCAAAAAGATGTAATTTAAGAATCAAGGGTAAAAGAATATTTTTCAAATGGAGATCCAGAATCAAAAGAAAGCATGCAAAGAGAGAAAGATCAAGAAAAGTTCTTTAGCCAAAATAAAAATCTTTTGGAAAAATCCAAAACAAAAGAAGATCAAGACAATTCCCCTAGCCAAAATAAAAAGCTATTGGACAAAACAAAAATAAAAGTCAAAATTGAAAGTAAGCAAAAGTCGATCATCATTTATGCCTCTCCATCAAAAATCACTGGGGGCATCTATCAAGGAAGAAAATCAAAAAAGGAACCTTTTTATCCAAGGTCTCCATCCATGTCACTCTCACTCATACCATATATTCTATTCCACCCATCCATGTTCACATATCTAGCATATCACACCATCGATGATGTCTTTCAATGTACCTTTGATGATGACCCCTTCACGTATTATAACTCATCGGTTGCCCAAGCTCCTTTTCGTCTAAAGCCTGATGGCTCACGTAGTGTACATAGTAGGGATCATATCATAGCTTCTTTCATCCACCACATCTATCGTCCTTCATATTTTCCACTTGTACTCCTCATCTCGATCAGGTAGTTTCATCCAGCATGGTCATCCACATAGGATCGAGGCATCTTCAAGGGAGTCTATGGATCTGGCATCTATCAATTCTATATCTCGCTTCAAAGAGCTAGAAAAAAAAGATACAAAAAAAAAGAGGAAAAAATGAAAAAAGTAAAGAGAAATCAAGTTGTTCAATGTTGAAAACCACTTCAGTGGTGCGTTGAGCAAGTACCATGGTGAAAACTGAGAATTCGGCACCATGTGTAGAGGCTTTTCTCTTTCTTCCTTTGGAGCTCTTCTTGATCTTTTCGTCTCATTTTTCATTCACCCTACACTTCATAATATCCTTTTCACACTCACCATGGCTTGTGAATTGTTCGAAAATCCCTTCACTTGCTCACTTTGTCATGTGTACTAGGTTGGTCCTATTCCTCATTGGGGCATTTCCTCAACCTTAGCCATGGGTTAGGATATTGAGCATCTCACAGTCAGAGAAACTACCCTCTTTGTTTGTCTTCTTACTTGAGACCCATCTCTCTCCATTGTAAAAGGTCTTGAAAAAATCCATTAAAATCATAAAATGTCGTGAAAAAAATCCATAAAAATCATAAAGGTCCTGAAAAATCCATAAAAATCATAAAATGTCTTGAAAAAATCCATAAAAATCATAAAATGTTTTGAAAAAACCCAAAAAAATCAAATATCCCATAAACGCAGAAAAATCAAATATTCCAAAAATCCAAAAAAAATCAAATATCCCATAAACCCCAAAAAATCAAACATTCCAAAAAAATCCAAAAAATATCAAATATTCCAAAAATCCCAAAAAATCAAATATTCCAACAATCCAAAAAAATCGAATAACTTCAAAAATCCCTCAACAAGTGACACTTTCAGATCACCACATAGCTTTGAACTTCAGCAAAATCAAAACGCACCATGACTGACACAATAAAAAAAACATACCTACCAATCCATTCTACAAATCCAGCCAAACACATAGAACCGTGCCAAGAATCAGTTCTATATCGAGGCATGATGCATTTTGTTTGTTTATCTTTGATTGTTTTATGATTTTATCTTTGGTGGAATGTCTTTTAGCTTCTCTAGGATGTTTGGGACTAGAGAGGCGATGATGGGGTTTTTTGTTATAACGAAATAGAACATGTAACATGATTGAGGACAACTAAGATAGAATTCTATTAAATAGAGATTTTTTTTCTTTATCTTGCTACTAATAAGATGAGGAATAGTATAAGATTAGGCATAATATACTTCACTTTCGTCATTTTCATTGAAGAATAATAATTTCAATTATTAATACCTAATTGAAATTTCAATTACTAGAATATTCTTACTTTTTTCTCTTAATTATTTTGTATTAAAATACAGTAAATAAAAATGAGAAGTAAGTGAACCTAACCCATTAACTAATTAATATATCAGTTATTCTGATATTGAAAATTGAGGTAGATTTTGAAAGTGAACCTTTCAATTCAATCACTTGAAATGATTCAAATAATTGAACTTAAGACATGGTTGTCTAAAACCATCGAGGACCTATGAGTCTAGTGTGGATGAGAGAATTCCTTGTCTGATAGTGTCTTCCATGCAATAAGTATTTAGGTCATCTAGGATCCTTATACTTAGATTCTTATACTTCATTACTAAATAAAAACACAAATAGTATTCAGTTCGTCTAGATGTTCATGTTATCTAGATGCTTATAGTAATTTGCGACATAATAAGCTCGATGATGATAAAATCACTTAAAATGCACAAGAGGCTTCATCACCTTCATTTTCTCCCATCTTGGATCTTCCATTTATTGTATTTCATTTTCTTCATCTTTCTTGTTGCAGAGAAATCAATCAACTTGCATCTCTAAATCTCATGTCCCCTTAATCAATCAATCAATCATTCTATCAACTTGTATTGCACTAGCATCAATCTCAATCAACTTCATTAGCTCATCAACCTGGCTATACTGATCATTTCCTTCAATTGTTTAGTTATTCCTATCAATTGTGCATCTCCATCAAATGTACATCACTACTTTATCACTTGCGCAATATCAAGTATCTAATCATTTTCTTGACATCTATTGAGAGATTAATCTTCTTACAACCTGTCCGATCAATCTCTCGAGGGGGGATATCATTCTTATCATATTCCTTACCAAGATATATTTGGGGTATGTATCGGTTGATCAATATTTTTCTTTGAAACAATGCAACAAGCTACATTGTCTCAAAGAGGGGCAAAATGTAGACACTCAAATTTATCCTCGCATCACATTATTCGTCTATTGATTAAAATGATCAATTCATTCAATACTTTCTTCTATTCATACATTTTATCAAATAATTAAATTATCTCATTATCATTTTTGCACTATCATTCATTATCATAATAATTCACTAATATTTCATAATAAAACTATATTACCATCTAAATCACATCATTTGCATAAATCATTAAATCATTAAAATATTATCACCACATGATCATTCATAATGCATAATAAATAATAATCGTTCATAAATAATTTAATAATCATTCATAAATTAAATAATTTCATTTCGACAAATTATCATTCTTACATAAATCATTCTCGTAAAACATTAAAATAATTCATGATAAAACATTAATAAACCATTTTCATTCACATTAAAAATATATGCATTTAATCATTTTATTCAATCCTTCACCATTCATTTAATCTATCTTCTTTATCATTTCCACTCATATGCATTTCATTTCACTACACCATGTGGGATTTTAAAAATTCATTATTGCAATATCCATTTATCCCACATCTCTCATTCTCAACCTCTCTGTCATCAGAGAGGCCTATTTAAATAGGACTCTCTTCTCATTTTGACCCCTACACAAATCTTGGATCTCTACATTTTTGCATCTACTTCCATTATCTTTCTTTACATTTCAATTTCAGCATCTAACTTGTTTGCATTCTCTTTTAGAATATTTGTATTTCATTTTGAATCTCCATTCATCATAGCTCTTTGTGCCCATGCTTTTACTAAGAGCATTTTGAATATAAGAACAAAGTCTTGAATGATAGGAGAACAATACAGATTAGTTTCAGTGAAATCATTTTCTGTTTTGAGTAGTTTAGATGTTTTGTTTTATGATTTTGTTTTCAGAATAAAACAACTCTATTGAGGTGCCATAAAACAATGATTTTGGTTTATAGAATTTATTTTTTCAGCATTCCCACAACTATTTTTCAGTATCTAAACCTATGAAAAACCCTATCTAAGACTCAATCGCCCATCTAGGCGATTCAGTCCCGTATCAGATCTAAATCTACATTTTATAGCATTAAAAACATCATTTTTGTGCTTCTTTGTGTTGTTGATGGATATCTATTTCAGTTTGTTGAGTTTTCTATTTTATTCATTTCATTAGATCTAGCTTAATTGGGTTTCATTTCAAGTACATTTTTAAACATAAGGATTGGAATGAAAGCATATCATTTATCTTGTGTATGGATATCTATTTCAGTTTGCTGAGTTTTCTATTTTATTCATTTCATTAGATCTAGCTTAATTGGGTTTCATTTCAAGTACATTTTTAAACATAAGGATTGGAATGAAAGTATATCATTTATCTTATGTTCATTGCATTTATCTTGCATTCATTGATTGTCACTTGCACATGAGCTTTACAACTTGGTGTCCTATTGCTAATACTATAGTGAGGGGTGATCCCATAATAGTGGTTTACAATTTTTGGCCAAACTGGACACTGCAATTATTATTTTTAACTAAATCTTCATATTTGGGAACCTATAGCGGCTAAATCGTGAGGAATTTGGAGATGATGTAAACTAAAGTCTCATCACATTTTCTCTATAGATTCTAAAAATATTTTTTTCAAAATTTTTGGAATCAGATTGCACATTTTATTCCATCTCCCATGAAAATTGGTTTTTTTCAGAAAACAACATTTTTAAAAAGTGACGCTGACCGTATACAACATAAATTTTTTTGTATGAAGGATAAAATTCTAATTCTTTCGAATTTAGATTTGTAACTATGATATCTAGCACTTTCATTTGGTCTTATAGTTTTTTATTGAATATTTTTTCTTTAATCAAGTTTCAAAGTCAAACCAATTGCAATTCAGACATAGGCAGACTGTATACAACATAACTTTTTTTGTATGAATCAAAATTCTTTTTTTTTTTAATGGATCAAGGACATCAATACCCAGCCTCAATGTATTTAAAAAAAATATATTTTGATAATCTGCTATTTTTCCACATGTGCAAAACATAGAGCTTGATTTTCGGTGAAAAACCTATGTTTAATAAAACTAAAAAACAACATACATAATAAAACCAAATCATATTAAAATTTAATTCGTTGGATAGCTCATTCTGAGGACTACCATATTCCAGCTGGGTTTGTGAAGTCTCCTCCATTTTCATCCTCAACCTGAGCTTCAAAGGGAAAAAATCTGGTAAAATTTGGGGGAAGAGGGGGAGAAGGGCAAAAAAAGGGGGTTCGAGTGAACTTCCCTTCGGTCGAAAGGGTGAATGGGAGTTCGTTCGAAGGGGGGTTCACTTGAACTCCCCTTTTTCTTGAATTTTCCATTCGTTTCTATGAAGAAACATGACATCATAGAGTTTGAGCGAACCCACCATGAAAAAGGGGGTTCGCTCAAACTAGGGGTTCAACCGAACACCTCTTTTGGGTTCGTGCGAGCCCCCTAGTTCGAACAAACCCTTAAAAACATGAAATTTTGAATGTGTGAGCATTTTTACAAATTTCCTTCCTCATCAAAATTGTACACCACTATTATGGGTTTAACCTGAGACGTAGTTCAAGACTCATGTTATCCCATGATAACACACTCATCGTGGATCTTGGGTTATCTAACTCTTTCACTTATAGTGTACTTGACACTAGTTCACTAGGTATGGACCATACCCTTGACAACTCTTTACCTTCAAGTAACTTATGACAAGTGTTGAAACAATGGTTGCTAGTATCCCTCAAGAAAAAATAATCCAAATCCTTGAAGAATTAGAAAACCTCCAACATCAAGTGAGTACTGAAAACATTTCCAACACTATTATCCCTACCATAGATAACATACACTACATGATTGAAATTGAACAAGGAATAGAAATTGCATGTACCCTAGCTCAATTTTTTTGCAAACATCTTACCTCAATGATAGGTTGTGCTCAAAATTTAGACATTACTCAAAGTCAAGGAGGAACTCAAATTCCTTCTCCCACAACTATTTCCTCTATTCCCACCTATACCAACCCTCAAGTTACCACAACGATGCAACATACTAGTAATGTCATTCCTACCTTGGGTCTTTCCACTAGGAATACTTATAACTTTGTGGCATCTCATGTAATATCTCCTACCACTTTACCTCCCATAAGTGTTCCATTCACTTCCAATTCTAACACATATACACCTCCACCATATTCACCTGCATCTCAAAACACAACCAATGATGCAATCCTTAACCAACTCTTGCAAAATGTTTCATCCCTTCAAAACAAAATTTCCACCATAAACCAATATCAAAATGGCCAACCTTCATACTATGTCAAAAAAAATCCCTTATCCTTGGAGACATTAAGGACACTGACACCACAAGGTATAGAAATTCCTAGGTTTGAGAAATATGGAGGGAAAGGAGATCCTTCTAACCATGTTTTCTCTTACACCGCCTTATGTAGTGATTTCGTCCTTAAAGATAAGGTCTTGGCTAAGCTTTTACCTATGTCCTTGAAAGATACCACTTTAGAATGGTTATCCTCATTACCAAATAACTCAATCCGTTCATTCAATGAACTTGTTGAGGCCTTTATTAACCATTTCCAAGTGCATATGAGTCGTAAGATGAAACTAGCTGATCTGATGAGATGTAAACAAAAGGATGATGAAAATGTTATCGAAGTAAAAATTTCACACTACCAAATGCTTTATTCCCAAATTGGCGTAAAGATTCTTGATCCTCACCTTCAACTAATGTTCATTGAGAACTTACAAACTAAGATACAAGATAAGCTTGGCATGATGAAGTTTCCTTCCTACGTACACTTGTGTACCACCCTTGGTGATTATCAAAACTTGGTAAGTAGTCGTGAAACAAAACCCACCTCTAACCGTCCTCAAAATTTTGAATCCACAGTTGAAAACAATTACCAACCTTTTAGGAAATAGAATAAAGGATTTCTGCAACTAAATCCCCCTCAACCAACCCAACATGTTGATACCCAAGTGGTTGCATAAAGAAGACAAATCCTTTTATTTTTAGGGATCTAGCTAGACAATTTACTCCCTTACCCAATACCCTCCATAACACCATGTTGCAACTTCTAGAGAGGAACTTGATTTTCTTACCTTCCATTAGAGCTCTAGATCCTAATAAACCCTTACCTATGAACTTTAGATGAAAATATTATTGTCATTTTCACTGTCAAGATGGAAACAATATGGAACATTGTAAGCGTCTTAAACATCTTGTGCAAGACCTAATTGATTCTAATCGTATTCAAATTGGTGGTGTCAATGATCAAGGTAATAAGTCTATTGCCCCTCCCAACTAAAACCTACAAATATTTACCAACCCTATGCCAAATCATAATATTTCATTTGTCAAAGCTAGTGAAACTAAAAAGAATGATGTGATGAATGTTGACACGAATGATGACAACATAGGTACTAATGAAGAAATCCTTCACGATATTATGGTTGGATTGATCGAAATCCAATCTCGTAAGGGCCAAACTAAAATTCCTCTTGACATTTCTTTCTCATCTAAAGATGTAATCATAAATGTACTTGATGGTCCTCTTTACATAGCCAGTTGAATCAATGATAATCCCACTAATGGGATATTAATTGATCTCATTTGTGAAGAGAATGTGATCACCGAGGAATTCTTTCATGTGCATTAACTCTATCAAGATGCATATGATAAACCAAAAGCATGGATAAAAAAACATAATGGTTTTTCTTGCCCTACGATTGGTTTGATCATCCTCCCTTTAAAAGTTGGACCGAAACCATTAGATGTCTCATTCTCCATCATCCCGAAATCGGAGCAATTCCGCGTGAAGCTTGGTTATCCATGGCTATGCTCCATGGAAGTTGTCCCATCAGTTGTGCATAAATACTTAAAGTTTCCCTTTGATAATGAAATATTTACTATGCACCATAGTGGCTTTAATCCTGTGTCTTCCCATGGAAACTTTTCATTAGATTTATTTTGGCCTGATCCTATTGAACCTATTAAACGCTCTGAAGACTTCTATATCAAATACTATCAAAATTTTAAGGTGAAACGCATAGCAAAATTATCTAGGTTTGAAACATGCCTCAACCCATGATTGAGACTCCTATCCTTGATGAAGCCATGATAGAACCAAAAGATCTTCCAAATAACCAAGACCAACCCAAGACCGATCCTTTTCCTATCTCCTACAAGAGACCAAGAGACAACCAAAAGAATCTCGTTTTTCCTCTTAAGACAAAACAAATTTATAAAGCTAAAGAGTGGTTGAACAACCTCCTATGGTTCCTATTGTTCCTCCCCTTAGGGAAGAAAAGCAACCTATGGTTGATAAAACCACTCCTACACAAAAACAACTTGAAAATCATACCAAAAGAAATAGAAATGCTAGAGAGTGTAGGTGTAGAAATCATGCTATTGCTCAAAGGTTAAACAAAGAGAAAAACAAAGAAAATCACCATCCAAACTCAACTGAAGCAATACACGAGGAGTCTTCCTCTTCACCACAACAAAATGATCCTATATCACAACCACAACCAAAACTAGAAACTTAATTGGACATTATCATTCGACCTCCCATTGTGATTAACTTAGACGATGATGATAAGATTGCTAAAATTGATGAAGAAGTACATAATGAATTGAATACATTGTTTTCCTCTTCTATGAACTTAAATGACAAATCTCCTAAAAAGAGTGTTGAACTTGGTTCTTCCCCTAGTTTGGCACTTGTTGTTGCCCCTTTGGATATTTTTCTGCCTTTCATTTATACCGACCAAGATTGGGATGTAGATGACCTGCTATAGGTTGTCACATGTGCCTTACTATTCTTTTGATTTGTTTTCTTTTTCATGTTTCTTTATGTGATTGCATGTGCGTAATGTGATTCCCCGTGATGTTTTGTTTGATGTGTTTCTCTCTTTTTTTGCATTCCTTTATATGTACCTACATTCTTCTCTATGTCATAAACATTGTATCTTTTCATTTATCTAATTGTTTCCTTTTGAGGATGACACAAGACGTTGAGATATTTAGGTTTCTTCCATGTTGACCCGAAAGAATTTTTCTTTATTTTTTCTCTCTTTGTGTCATTCTTCAGGTTTTGTGAGTATTTAGGGAATAATGGTAGTTCTGAGCTCTCTAAAAACATTGTAGCAAAGACATATTGACCCCGAATCTGTGGACCCCTTATGTGTTATTTTGGGATATCATTTTGGGGGCAACCCCTTCCTTCCCTTTCCATGTTGTAGCCTCATTTGGAAACATGTGACTTGGCATTGGTCTTTCCAAATAGGCTCTCATGTCCTCTTTATTGTTAACATTTATCATTTGGTACTTTAAAGTAATTTCTCACAACATGACTTTTAGCATTTTCTTTAAAGTGGGGGCATACATTGAAATAATTCCTTTTTCATTTCTCATCTTTCATTGTGTAGTTTTCTTACTTCATGTGATGTGTCTTTCTCTTGGTGATGAAATTGGTTGTGATTTCCTTCAAGAGCATGATCTCTCTTAGCATATTAAATTCTTCTTAGTGCCTTGATGTGACACACTACATCCCCTAAGTTGTGAATCTTATATTCTTCGATTGGTCCTCTCTTGGTGAAATTATGCATGATGTTCCCTATGTTGAGACCTTACATGAACTAATAAAAACTCCTTTGAATGTACCTTCACTATTTTACAATAATTGTTATATGGCCACCTTCCATAACACACTTTTCTTGCCTATGGGGCCATCTTGTTTGTTCATGAGTGTTAGCACATGAAGTTTTTCTTGCCTCATGGATCATGTTGTTTGTATTGTGTGGTGCCTTATCAAATTTATCAAGAGGTATAACTTTGGTATGCTTAGCATATGGGATTCGAGCCTAGGCATGACTTTCCCACAACCACTTTCTTTTTTGTGTGAGCGCATACCAGTCACGTGTATGTGTCTCTGGGGGCTCACCTAGTGGACGACCTGAGGTTTCACTAACCCTTATGAGTGTGTGTTTAGTTTGCATAGTGGACATCACATTCCACTTGTAAACGTTTTTGGAAAAACAACTTAGATCTGATCCACATCGCATTGGACAAATGGTTGAGGCTTGATCCACCCTCTATTTTCTTTTTAATTCTTCTTTATGTATTTGGCAGTGTATGCTTGTATCTTGTTATTGCTCCATAAATCATTCACATATGTTTTCTTTTGTGTCTATTATGGTTTGCCATAGGATCTTGATCTTGGGGGCTTCCACAACCCTCTTGATTGTTGTCATCCTATCTCACTACCATTGGTACACTTGGACCACTCTTGATGTGAGTTTGAAGTAAGTTCCTCCTCTCACTAAAGTGAGGGATAAATTTAGTGTAGAAAAATGTATCCCTTTATATTTTCACACTTGTTTTGGCCCTCCCTACTAAAATTGGGTTTCTTTATGCCTTATTTGGTCCTATTTTGCATCCACAAGCCTTATTTAATCCATTTCTCTAAGGATAATCCCAAAATTTATTAAATGAACAATCATAATTCATGTTTTTGGGTTGTGTGCTCCAAATCTAGTGATTTGGGATTCATATGCCACCTTGGGCATATGGGTACCACCTAGATTTAGGGGCCTGATCTCAACTATTGCATTAAACTTAACATTTCTTGAAATTTGTTATCCAAGTTTAAGCTATTGGGACTCATACACCCCACCTGACATATGAGTCTCGCTTTAGCTTGGAATTATTTTGAATTTAATTCTTAGTAGGATTTTATTCTCCTAGATCTGACGTTAGCTTATAGTGTTGTAATTTCAGGAAATCTGGCATAAATGTAAGTATAAATACAAAGTTAGTTCACATATTTTATCCTAGAAATTTCAAGTATTCAAGCAATCCTAACAAGATCTAAGCATTCAATCCATCTAGAAAATTGAAGAGAGAAATTGAAGAGCATTCAAGAGTTGATTATCAAGCATTTAGAGCAACATTTAATATTCAAGCATCATGTCAAAGTCATCACGCATAATCTATGTGTTTGAGCTAACACTTGTGATGTAGGTTTTCATGATTCAAGCAAGCATTCAAAGAAATTACCTCATATCAAGACCAAGAGTCAAGATTCGCATTCATGCTAGCCATTTCACACTAGTTTGCAACCTTTGTTACAAGGGTTTGGTTAGTTGTAACATTGCATTTGTTCATTCACCATTCCTTCATTTATATTTCATTTCAATTCAGGGTTTAATTACCCAAACAGGGTTTGAACAAGGCAAACTCCTATTCCCTAACACAACAACATTTTTCCCTCTTCATGTGTGATTACAGATCTAGGTGATTTAGAGATTGAAGATCCTTTGAAGAAAAAAAATTAATATTGGAGAAAAGTTGTCAAAGTTGTCATCTTCACAAAAACTCACCTACAACTCACAATTTAGACTTTTTGGACTTGAAGATCAGACAAAAAAAAAGCTACAAAAGATCACTCGAGGATTTGGAAGTTTTAGTCAAACCCTAATATTGGGACTAAATCACCACCTTGGGCATATGAGTTCTAACATAAACCTTATCAACAGTTTTTTGCAGATCCTGGTTTGCCAAAAGCAGATTCTAGATTCAGCCCAAAAACCCTAACTGGGACTAAATCACATAGTCTGGCACATCAGTCCCAGTGAGCATGAAAAGTCAAAATTTCAAGGTTGCAAACCTTGTTGTTGATCTCTTTGGTCTTTCGGGTGATTCTCTATTTATCCTCAGTTTATTATTCTGATTTTAAGTTTCGTTTGCTAGGTCACATAGCTAGATTTTCATATTTCTTTCATTTATTTCTTTCTAAGGATTTTCTTAGTGGTGAACCCCTCTTTTTAATCACACCTAATTCCCTCAATTGAATCATTGGGTGGAAACTGTCTCTCGAGTTTCCTTTAATGAACTAAAAGTGAAATAGGTACCCCCTAGTTCCATCTCCTAAAAGGTAAAACCCTATGTCCTATGGTTCAAAGACAAAACTAACTTCACTAAAAGGAAAAATAGTTGTAGAAGCTATTGGAGGAGATATTCTTTGACATGCATGATGAAACGAAATGGAGAATGCTCACATGATCAATTAATTGTACTTTTCCATCCACATTGCAAAAAAAATCCTCTAAAGGTGAAGGAGATGCTAAAATTGCTCTAATGTGAATCAAATGAGAAGAATATTCCGCAACCTACCTCTTTGTATCATTAACAAACTTTACTAAACTCATCTCCAACTTTACTAAATTATCTAGAGCGGGATTCATTTCGTCTATATCTAAAACATCATCTACCAAAATAGAATTTAAGATAGCAGATTATCTATTATTGAACTTAGCTCTCCACTGTACCTTATACTCGTTTGTCCCACCATCTTCAAACAAAATACCAAGAATGATTCCATATTTAAGATCATCAAAGTTTTCCAAGGAATTTTCCATGGCAAACTAAAAGCTTTGATGTATAATCATACTACCCTAAATGTAATCTGAAGCCTTAGAGATAATATCTAACTCGAATAGAGCATAAATGTGAAAATTTTCTCTCCACCATATTTTCAATTATCTACCTTCTTGGACACCAATTATTAATAATACTCCAAAGTCTCTTCTTTAAGGCATTATGAATAGTATGAGAAATATTGATTGCATTGTACCCACTCCATACCTCATCTAGGTGACTCAACATACATGAAAACCTATGCCCAAAAATGTTATCAACTATCTCTAAGAACTTTTCTATTTTCTCTACCTTTGCCTTATTTATTGCTTCTATGCTTTTATTCAACTCTAAATCTATTATATTATTTTCCTTTATACTCAAGGTTTCTTTTTCTTGTTTCCAACCACAAACTGAGGTGGTGGAAACAATCTAGTGACAATATTCACTTGCTCCTATATTTTTGAATTTTGAGCATTAACCTTAGCCAAGTCTACTTCCAATATTCTCATAGTTTCTCTGTAAACATGGTTGTGATTACAATTATTGTTGCTTCCTGTAGGGAACTTGAGTCTCCAAATCTTATAATAATTAGATTTCTATTCAAATTACTTGTATCGTCAATAACTTTGGGCTTATTTCTTTCATGAAAAAATGATCAGATGGCCAGGATCTCATGCCTTGGTTTAAAGCTTGACCCAAAGTAAAGTGCATATGCTTTCTCCATAGATGCTAAAACCAAGTCACTACCTTCTTACCTTCTAATTGTATCAAATGTAATAGTAGATGATATGTCCCATCTTGGAAAGAGTAAACACCCACCACTTTTGACAAGTTCCCTACCTCTCTGAAGTGTCATTGCATCCATTTTTTCCTCTATCTTGGTCCAAAGTTCTAGGAAGTTATGAAGAAAAAAATATAGGAAGAAATATAAGGTATCAAGGGTTGTTCATAGCACAATACTCAACTAAAGGGCAATGAATCAGGGGTGGAGCAATGAGGATGATGGGATGAAAAAATTGAAAACTCCAACAACAACAAGGGAAGAGTTGAGTGGAGTTGAAATTAAATACATACTAAGGAAGGGGAAACACACAATAAATGAAAATAGGGAAGACATAAGTATAGACCTAATATGCACAAAATTAGATTAATTGGAAATGAGACATGGCAACTTCTCATGGTGGGTGCTAGAAATTGGGTTACATGGTATATATCATACTTTGATTCTTCATGATTATGCTTTATTTTTTCCCTCATGTTCATATTTAATATGTAAGGACCCAAACTATTAACCAAAAAAATTACCACTAAATTTTTTTATTAGATTTTATTCTATAGGCTAAATAAATATAGATATAATTTCAACTTATTCATTATATATAATAATTATGTTGTACTCATCATTTTTCAAGGTTATTCTTAATCGATGATATATGGTGTAAATTGAAACGTTCGAAAAAATTATCTAATAAAAATGAAAACAACAACAATTATAGTAAATATCAATTTGAACAATTTAATAAATAATAAGTCATCAAAGATATATCGATACAAATATATCAATAGTAAGTAAAAAATGCTTATCCACTCAAGCAATAAGTTATAAAATGCACTCATTCCAACAAGAAGCTATCAAATGAGTCAATTTCAACAATAAGATAAAATTTATATCCATTCAAAATAAATCATAAAGGATATCCTTTCCAACAATAGGTTTAAAATATATTCAATTTCAACAATAAATCCAAAAACATGTGGCAAATATGCCAAAAATTGATGTCTAAAATATTAAAAAAAAAAAAATCATTTCAACCTATGAATTGTCAAGTAAAAATAGTTTTTTTAAATTTAATTATATAATTTTGTAAATATAAAATTGAATAATGATTTTTAAAAGGGTATTTCTTTTATAGAATTACAAATAACATATTTAAGAATTAAATAAATTCAAGTGATAAAAAAGATAGAATTTATAATTTTAATCTTATATGTCCACTATTTCAAACTATAAAATTGTTCAACTGAAATAATCAATTTATGCTAATTATAAAAAACTAAAAACATAAAATTGGAAGGTAATATTTAAGGATTTATTCTAATATGTAATTAAAAATAGTGTATCTAAAAAATATTAGACCAACCCATATGATTAGAAAAGAGATTTATGAATAAATCGAATTTATCCATTATTTCAAATTGTGAATTTACTCAAATAGATGAGTTAAATTTTTTTACTTATAAAAATTTATAGAAATATATTATTTTTTAAATAATTAAAGGGTTTCCATATTATATAATTAAGAATAACATATCTAAGAATTAGATCAACCTAGATGATAAAATGAAAGTTACAAATAAATCAAATATGCACACTATTTGAAACTATAAATTTATAAAATTATGCAGTCTACTTTTGAAATTCATAAAATATTATGAACATAAAATTAAAGTAATAATATATCCAAAAATTAGGCCAATCCAGATGACAAAATAAAATTTATGTTCAAATGAAATTCATCTACTTTACTTTTTCAACTCTAAATATTCATATAATGCTAGAATATTTTATCAAATAATCAAATACTCACATTTTAAAATAAAATTGATGCAACATGATCCACCTAGGGAGGTCTATTGGTGGAACCTTGATCATAATGGGAAACCCATGGCCTTGTTACAAGGTTGTTCATCAAAAAAGTGAAATCTTGCAAGCATTAAAACCTTCAGTAGCATCTTCAAGGATGGATCCTTCGTTGTATGGGATCAACTAAGAGATGATTTTGACTTACCCTCCTCTAATTTTAGGACCTATTCTGCCATCAAGGAAGCCTATAAAGACTAGACTCACAAGCTTCAAATAGAATATTGGAGGGATGATCATATTGAGATCATGTGGAAGGGGTCCCTCTCCTTGCAAGATGTCAAAACTAAGGTTATTTACAAAGAAATCCTTAATTCTTGCACTCCCACTGATTATCTTAACAAGGTCTAGAAAACAAACCTTGAAGATAAAGTGTAGAAAAAATATTTTTATTCTATGTGGCACAATGGCATAGATGCTAAGAAAAATTGTTTTAGATGGCTTGTCTTATTGCAAAGAGTTCCTTTTAAATTGAAGAACAATGATATTGACATGTGTGAAATTTGCAGGGTGTTTGAAATTGGTTTAATATCTTTTTTGATTGTTTCTATGCTAATGAAATTTGGATTTTTTTTTGGAACAATACTGATTTATGGGGTTCAAATGGGAAAATTAATTGGAAAGTAATTCTTTTTGGTTTTGATAGAAAGATGAGTAAATATTTGAAGCTATTCTAGTTGTTTATTACTATTGAAATCATGTGGGTTATTTGGAAGAAAAGAAATGAGGACAAATAAAGTGGGGTTCAGAGGTTGCTTACTAAGTCAAATAAAAGACTCACTCTTTTCAATACATTGCATTGCACACGTTGTCGCCATCATGGAGATTGCATATAGCAATTTCCTCAAACTGCTCAAGGATGAGTAGCACTTATCCAGTAGAAAGAAGTCATGTACGACCATTCTTGGTAGAAGGGGGAACCCAATCTAACAACTTTTCATCAAGGATTTGAAGGCTTTTAAAGAAGAGACCTAAGAGATGGTAAAAAAATGGAAGAACATCAAAGAAGACAAAGGGCCTCAACTATTCACTAACTCAAACTATGAGGTTAAAGAAGTGTTCTCCAATGGGGAACTTGATTCTGCTGAACTGGTGAGCCTTGGAAGATTGTAGCGAAAACAAGAATTTGGGTGTTGGGAGTTAATACTACAGTAATTATGTCTTTTTATATCTTGTATATTTTTGTGAAGAGAGGTCAAGATGTTTATATGTATAAATCTAGTCCTATGGAGTAACATAGTACAGTGTTATACAATACAATAATCTACTATCATACTCTAAGGTTGGTTGTATATGCCACTTTTTTGGCTAATCCTATGATGTAATCATTGTAAACACTTCAATCCATGCTTAACCAATTATTAATACAAAAAAATAATATAGTTAAGCTAATTTCATCTACTATCAACAAATTGCTCAAGTAAAACAAATTCAATATTCATTACCTAAAATGCTTTATATTTGATGTAGAAAATACTACCTTCAAGTTTGAATAATTGAAGATATTAGAAATTATTCTCTTTCCTTTTCATTCTTATGAAGATCTTCAAAAATCTTTGTTTTTCTTCTTAGCTCTTCCTCTCATTTTCTTGCAAATTTTCAAAGACAAAGAAAAATTCCAAAACATGCCAAATGCATAAAACATTCTCAATTTATAGAAGTTAGAGGGTAATTTTTTTGTTTTCCCAAAGAAATAAAAGAAATATCTATTATTTAAAAGATTCCTTTTACTCCACTATTTCAATCCCAAATAAAACATGTAACTCTCATGTCATTATTGAATTTTGCTTGAAATAAACTTACTCCCTATCATAAAATCCGTCATATTTCATAAAGTTTGCATAGAATATTCTTTGTAACTCCAATAGAATAATATGCCATGTTTTATAGCTTTCCTCCATATTTTCTTCAGAAATTATTAAATTAAAATGGATCTTCGTCCAACTTCATAAATGGATAAATATGACTCATTAAAAGATGATATATCAACTCTTTTTGCTAAAAAAAGACTACCCACTTCTTAACTATATACCAAGATTCTTTCTTACACCTCTTACACTTTCATACATGCTTCTTACACCACTATAAATACTGAGATTCTCTTCCACCTCATGTCAAGTATTAAACTTCAACATGTGCTTAAAAATACAAACTAATTTATTATTATATTTTTCACCCAAATAATATTTACATCATGAATAAAAAAATTAAAATATTTATTTATGCCATTTTAAGTTTATGTAGTATAAATATTTAATATTTTATTTAGAATTTATTCTAATATCTTAGTCCAACATATAATTAATTAATTTAATTTGATTTAATTTACTTATTATTTTTAAAAATATATATTTTCTTCTTTATATTTAACAACGATTATCTTAATTAAAGAGTTTTTCAAATATTCTAAGGGAGAGGGTTGTGACATAACAAGAAAATGACACAAAACCACCTTTAATGGTAAATTTTACATATAATTCCAGTTACAAAAATTATTTTGTAAATATTGACCTCTTTCTCTTTATTTTCTATGTTCTCCTTTGTGTTTATTTTCCATGAATTAAAGATTGTGCAAGTCACAGAGTATCCTTAAGCAAATATTTTTATCATGTTCACCAAAAATATAGTTACTTTTAAAATTTTATGTTTGGTCTCCTTTGATGAAGCCATGATTGTTATGCTCCTCTATTATCACCCTTATCTCCTTTTGAATGACCTAGTTTGGCTTGTTCTTCTTACTCATGTTTTTGCACTAATCCTTCATTGTGCTCTTTTAGTTATTTTCATGTTATGGTTTTGCCTTTTTGATTACTTATGTACGGTGTGCTTCATCTTTATCACTTTCCCATTAATGCAAGTGAATTTCTTACACTCCCTAAATGGAGAAAATGTTTGACAAATGCTATTTCAAGCTATATTTTCACTTGATCACAACTTACATGATATGTTTTTCAAAGCTCTTAACTAGTCATATCTTTTGTGCCACTTTTCTTATGCCACTTACATGATGTCTTATGCCATTATTTCTATACATCATTTTACATTCTTAAATTATACATGGCACTTTTATTTACATTCATATTGTGTGCTTTATCTTTGATATGACAGTTGTCAAGTCATAATTGAGGGAAAAATTGTAGGCAATCTTTTGTTCCCCTTAACATGAAATTTCACACATGAGGGCCAATGAATTGACATATGTGACCATATTTTATGCTCTTTTCTCTACAAATCAAATCCACAATGATGTTATACATCTAATTTGAGGAGGGCACACATTCTAGATTATCATATTATACATGCAAATGGTTAAAGTAATACCCTTATGGATTCTACAAAAAATTTGCCTATTCACCTATGGGTCTCCGAGTGGGAGGGCCCTTCACTATAACCGAGGATTATAGGACCCTCATTTTTTGCAAAAACAAGTAGATACTTTTTTGGTTAAAGTGTCCCTTCATGGGTCCCACACCAACAATTGATAAATTTTGGGTTAGATTGTCCCTTCGTAAGTTCTATACCATCATTACATAAAATAATATTGATATAGTGAAACCTTCATGGGTCCTACATCAACATTGATATTTTTTTAGATAAAGTGTCCCTCTATGGGCCCTACACTAGCACTTAATACATTTTGGGTTTACATATACTCAAATCATTCATGTGACACCTTTATTGGTCTCTGATGAACACTTATACATTTTGGGCTAAAGTGTCCCTTCATGGGTTCTACAGTATCTTTTTCTCTAAACCCAATCTCAACACCTCTTATGTTATTTAATAGTTGAAAGATAATTGAAAATATAATAAATATAGTATGATTACAATTTTCATGATATTGATATTTGTTACATGATTTGTTAACACTTTTATATGTGTATGTTTCTAGGTTTGGAGATGTAGCTATACTGAGAACATGAAGCACAAGACGACATCCATTATATCTTTTTTGAATCTATTTGTTATTTCAACCATTGTTTACATTACTTTCCCATTCATGATTCATGTAGTTTAGATGCATGCTAAAGAGAGAGTAAAATATTAATTAGAAGAGTAGATACTTCACCTTTTTCTTCACTTGTTTTACACTTACTATGGACCATGTCCATAGATATGCTATCTTGAATCTTATTTCAATATATTTTAGACATAAGTTACAAAATCTTGAATAACCATTAGCCTTTATCCTTTTTAGTCTCAATAAGATGGACCCATCTTGATTATTATCCACTTCCTCATCTTGGATTGAATTGCATGTTCAATTTTGTTCCTTAGATAAAATCATGTTTAATTGCATCCTCCAAATTTAAATGGGCTTCACTTATTTGGAGGCAATGTTGTGTCAAATTTGATAGTTTTCTTACATACTAAAAGATTCAAATTGAGCACCTATGATGACATATCTAAGAATAAGTCCCAAAACATTAATTATCCATTAATCATCAAATTATATTGAAAATATTATGAAGAAAAAATTCATAAATTATTTATATATATATATATATATTTCATGTACCTTTTTTATCTTCAAATGTTATAAATCAAACAAATAAATCAAATAAAAATTAACAATAAAAAATTTAATCTTAATCCAATTTCAAAAACCTAATTTTAAATACAAATATCTATTGAAAATAAAAGTCATGTCAATGGGTACTTGGTCTACCGGTGAAGTTGAAAGGTTCTAAATGAGCCCACCAGGGATCAAGTCTTGCTGAGTGTGAAGGCTCCGACACCAAAAAAAGGATGAGGTCGGGATCGTGCCCCAAACGAATTTGGCAGAATGGATACCCCTCAGTCCTCGGCTCTTAGCCGAAGAGGTTCAGCCCAAGAAAGCTCGTGCTCTCGTATCGAATAGCAAAAAATAATTTATGAATGACCTCCATCAAAAAAAAATAAAAAATCAAAATCAGAATTCATAATAATTAACACATAAAACTCCATGTTCGAAAGATGCTTTACCCACAAGAATTTGTAACAAAGTTGAACAAAGGCGTTTCCAACTTGACATCCTTATTTTGAACTTCAAGTAACCACCATAGAAAATAATTAACGAACCTTACTTTGAAATAGTAAAAGGTCAAGCAATTATTTAAGGCAGCTTTAATGTCGTTAAATCTTGACCAAACGCAATTCACGAACAGCTGAAAACTCTTTTATTTGGGCCCTCACCCTATGTAAACAACCACAAGTGGCAGTTTCTTGATCTTTCCAAACAAACCCCGTATTGCTTATTTAGACTTGAAATTTCTAAGTTGATCCGCTCAATCGGGTCGTTATTGACCGTACTTTAACAAAAATCTAGTGCCATACCTGAATAATTGCAGCCTCTGCAGGCCCCGAAAGTCCGGAATTCTTCATTGAACTGCAGTAAAGGGAGGCAGAGGCAATCAATGAAAGAAGAACCCGATTATAAGGTGGTGCAAAAGACTTTGATGGATCAAACGGAGCAAAAACACAAGACTGAAGACTCTAATGAATCGCAGGTACGATCGGGACATTCCAGAGCCCTTACACGCGCTGCATCCAAGAAAACATATTCCATGGCCCTTTTCACTCCAACTATCAACACAGCCAGAATTAAATCAGCTTCTGTTAAATTCCCCATCTCAATTATCCCCAAGGAAGCCAAGGTAAGGAAGAAAGGCGCCAGTTTCGAACCTCAGGAGCCCACATCTCCCAAGGTCTCCTGTATTGGCCAGGTGAAGCTCAAGAAAAAGCAGGCACGAAAGCCCCAGGTGGGTAATAGTAAGGGCGGGTCTCAGAATCCCTTCTCACCCCGACTGGCCAAAAATAAGATAGGGTTTGAAAAATCGTTCTCTTTGCCGGCAAAGGAAACGCGGGGCGAATTGGTGAAGATATCGAAGCTCAGGAGACTTTTCTCATCCAACAAATTGGCGGACCACTCGCGGGAAGAGGTAAAAGAGGAGCAGGGAAATAAGTATTCCTCTCTTGGGCAGATGAAACGCTTTACGTCCGGCCGCGAGTCTGTTGCGCTGGCCAATATATATACAGAGGAATTGTCCAAGAAAGACACAGGTATTTGATGCATCACAAGGCTAGGAAGAGAATTTTCCGGTGTTTTTGTTTACATAGATCTTATCATATTGGGTATTTTTGTTTGCATAGATCTTATCACCAGTCAAATTATTAAATGGTCTCTGCCCAAAAGTATTGGTAACAGAGTTAATGAATGTATTTAAGAATGCACGTTGATGGGCATGGCCAAAAGCAAACAGTCGACATGTAATTAAAACCTCATGTACAGATTGTTTGTATTAGACGTATAGATAATACAGAACTAGTAATAAAATTACAGTTTTTCTTCTTATCAATACACAGTTATTATGGGTTAGAAAGGAAGAGATTCAACGGTTTGTTCTTAACAAGATGTGTATTAAAAATATAAGTTCACAATTCATCTTATTATTTGAATATGATTTTTGAATTCAATTGTGTTACTGATGATAAAAAACAGTGATACAATTGAATCCAGAAATCATATTCAAATAAGATTTGCATTCATTGTTGAAGTGTTTTTTTGTGTGAAAGAGTTAATTGTTTTGTTGGTATATTTCATTTCTGACATTACTAATCTCTAATTTATTATCAGAGGTTTCTTTCCCATTTTAACAATTCTTAAAAAAATTCACCCAACAATTTGTGAGATTTTAGATTGTAGTTTGTTTTTGTGTTTGTTTTGTTTGTTTTTCTTTCTTAATAAAGATATTAAAGTGTTTGGATGTTTAGATTGTAGCATATATTTTGTAGTTATTTTAAATTGGAATTTTTTATTCTAATAGTTGTTTAAGAAAGTTATAAAATAATTTTGTAAAAGATTTCTTTACTAATATTTATTAAGATAATATTTTGTTGTGTATCATTAAGTAGTAGTTTTTATTTTTTTTGGTATTGTTTGTGTGTTTTTCTTAATAAAGATATAAATGTGTTGGATTTTTTAAATTGTAGTATTTAGTGTGTAGCTATTTTTTAATAGTTATTTGAGAAATTTTTTAGAATTATTTTGTACAAGAATCTTTTGTGGTCTATCATAATTTGTGAAGATAAAATAATTACTCAATTAACTTTGTAAATAGGATGATAAGTAAGAAGTGAACAACGAGAATATAAAATGAGAGAAAAGATGAATTGGAGAAAGGACAAAAAAATAAAATATTCAACCTCTAAATAATAAACAATTGAAATTTTATATCTCTCTTTTTTCTTTCCATCTCTTCTTATGTCTTTTGTTCCCACATTTTACATCTTTGCACTAGCCTCTTATTTAGGAAGCTAAGTTTGCAAGCCAATACACTATTCTTTCATTGTCCTGATAATGAATCATAGAGTATGATCTAAGATGATGCAAAAAGTTCTACATAATTATTTCCAATTTTTTTCTTAAATACATTTCAAGGAGTATGTAAATATCATGTCTAGTATATTATAATAATTAAAAGTATACTAGTGCATATGAAGGTTTTTAGTTTATAATTATTTTAATGGATCTCTTAATGTACGAAATATTTAATTTTGTGTGACATTTTAGGTTATGATTTTTACATACAAGTTTTTTATGGATTGTTAAATGCTACATAAAATGAGAAGTTGGGCCCTCTCCCATTATATAATAGAAAATTTATTATAAATGTGGAGTAATAAAGATCGACATAACTCACATATCTTAGATACCCTTAAACGGTGAAGAGTTTCCTACTAAAATAGGAAAAACCACAACATGAATCATATATCAACTTAACTCATACATTAATATACCCAGATCAAAATATGATCCAACCATTTGTATCAATCTAGATTCATTGTTGGGGTAGGCATGTAGTTGGAAGAATTTCTAGTACCCAAAGTTGGCAGAAACTTGGGTTCTTGCACCAACACCTAAAATGCTTTCTTCACCCATTCTATATTAAGAATATACCTTCTATACATTAGAAATATTTAAGAGGGGCCTTGGGGCTCACAAAATCCAACCTATGAAATATTATTCTTTACCAAACCACAAATGACATTGCATACGTTCCATTTTTCTAGGATTGGGAAGAGTTCCTTTGTCTAAATTCTTTGTAAAAACTCATTAGCAAAAATACATGGGGGGCATCCTAGCATGTTCCATATTTGCAACAACCAAATAATTTTCAAGATTTCCAAGTGGAAGTATAAAGGTGTGTGTAATGTCCCAAGCCTTCACTTGAGGCAAATTAATGAACAAAACCTAGATACACAAATTTTTCATGATACAAACACAATATGAGCATGCCACATTGTACTTCTACTATGTAAGGTGTCATGATGTTGTGTATCAACATACCTAACATGCTTAATAGTGCATTATGCATATGACAACACAAGAAATAGACTTACTACACATGGTCTCAAGTATCATGACTATCTTAAGAAAAGAGACCTAGAGGAAGGTCAAGGTTATTTTGTGAAAGCACTATTCTCCACATCTTAGAAAATGAGTCATTCCTTAGGCATATTGTTATTCAAGAAGGCAGAGAACAACTTACCGTACTTCAAAATTTAGAATCCATCCACTAAAATGATTAAACCTAAGGACCTAATTTTAAAATTTTGGACTTACTACTCAAACTTGAAATTCAAAATTGCATCTTGGAGTTGTAATCTAGCCTCACAAATCAACCTACTTTCTCAATTATTTGGATCTTGGGCTTCAAATTGAATTTTGCATTCCATACTCAAGATTTGACCTCTAAGTTAACACTAATAATTTTTTCACCCAAAGAAACCTCCAAGCTAAAATATTAGGGTTTTACATTTCAAAGTTTAACCAACATCAAGCAACCTAAAATAGAACATTCCCCTTTCTAAACATTAAACATTGATAGTAGTGACATACCACTTAGACTTCATAGTCCAATGTGCACTATGCACTTCAAACTTTGAAATTTGATAAAATCCAACACAATAACCAAAATCAATTCGAAATTTAAGCTCCTAATAAATTTATTTTGTTTGTCTCCTTTTTTAATAAAGATAATTTTTTTGGATTTTTGTTTTTAGTTAAAATTTTAATTGGAGATTTTATATTCTAATAGTTATTTGAGAAAGTTTTTAGAATTATTTTGTACAAGAATATTTTGTGGTCTATCATAATTTGAGAAGATAAAATAATTACATAATTAACTCTATAAATGGGATGATAAGTAAGAAGTGAAAAGGGAGAATGGAAAATGAGAGAAAAAATGAATTGGAGAAAGGAAATAAAATAAAATATTCAATGTCTAAATAATAAACTATTGATATTTTATATTCTTTTTTTTTTTCCTTTCCATCTCTTATTTTGTCTTTGTTCCCACCTTTTACATCCTTGCAATAGCATCCTATTTAGGAAGCTAAGTCCATAAGACAATACACTATTCTTTCATCATCCTGATAATGAATCATAGAATATGATCTAAAATGTTGATACAAAAACAATTCTACATAATTATTTCTAAACTTTTTCTTAAATAAATTTCAAGGAGTATGGAAATATCATGTCTAGTTATTATAATAATAAAAAATATAATAGTGCATGTGAAGGTTTGTAGTTTATAATTATTCTAATGGATCTCTTATAGTATGGAATATTTAATTGTGTGTGACATTTTACATACAAGTTTTGAATGGATATTTTTCTACAAAAATGAGAAGTTGGGCTCTCTCTCATTATATGAGCTAGAAAAAATATTAAAAAAATGGATTAATAAAGATTGAAATAACTCTCATATCTTAGAAACCCTTAAACAATGAAGAGTTTCATACTAAAATGGGAAAACCACAACGTTAATCATATATCAACTAAACTCCTACATTTATATACATATATCAAAATAGAATCTAACCTTACAAGGCATTTGTATCAATCTAGATTCATGGTTGGGGTAGGTATGTAGTTGGAAGAATTTTCAGTACCCATAGTTGGCAGAAACTTGGCTTCTTGCACCAACACCTAAAATTATTTCTTCACCCATTCAATTCGTCAAATATTCTCATTTACCAAACCAAAAATGATATTGGATACATTCGATTTTTTCTAAGATTGAAAAGAGTTCCTTTGTCTATATGCTTTGTAAATACTCTAACAAAAAAACATGGAGGCCACCCTAGCATGTGCCATATTTTCAACTACCAAATATTTTTCAAGACCACCAAGTGGAAGTATAAAGGTGTGTGTAATGTCCCAAGCCTTCACTTGAGGCATTAATGAACAAAACCTAGATAAACAATTTTTTCATGACACAAATACATTATTAAGCATGCCACATTGCACTTCTACTATGCAAGGTTTCATGACATTAATTATCAACATACCTAACATGCTGAATAGTGCATTATGCATGACAACACAAGAAAAAGACTTATAGTTACATATGGTCTCAAGTGTCATGACTATCTCAAGAAAAGAGACTTAGAGGAAGGTCAAGGTTCCTTTTCCTAAGCATTATTCTCTACACCTTAGATAATGAGCCATTACTTAGGCATCTGGGGGTTTAAGAAGCTAGAGAGAAACTTATAATTCTTCAAAATTTAGAATCCATCCTCCAAAATGATTAAACCTAAGGACCTAATTTTCAAACTTTAGACTTACTGCTCAAAATTGAAATTCAAAATTGCATCTTGGAGTTGTGATCTAGGTTCACAAATCAACCTAATTGGACCCAATACTTCAATATTGGGCTTTAAATTACATGTTGTATTACTTACTGAGTTTGAACTCTAAGTTAACACCAATAATTGTTTCGCCCAATTAAACCTCCAAGCCAAAATATTAGATTTTAACACTTCAAAATTTAACCAACATCAAGAAAAATAAAATAGAACATCCCCCTTGCTAAAATATTAGTGACATACCACTTAGAATTCATAGTCCAATGTGCACTATGCACTTCAAACTTTGAAGTTTGATCAAAAAATACAACACAACAACTAAAACTAGTTTAAAATTTAAGCTCCCCATAATTTCACTTTGAGCTTTGGTATTCAACCTTTTGGCTACAATTCAAATCTTCTAAATTGGGGTTGAAACTCTAAATTTCCCACTACCAAGCCCTTCAAACCTTGGGATCTAACGTACACATGAAATTTCATAAAACAAGTCCAATCTCGAGAGTGTGAAATACATCTAGCACCTCATAAGTTCCAAGCCAAGATCAACTGTTATACACCTGCAACTCAAGGTTTGAGGTCTAAGGGATAAAATATAACTTGGACTAAGAGAATAATATTTTACAAGGCAGGGAAAACAAGTAGACAACTTACGATTAAGAAGGTGCAACTCCATGATTTTGTGTGTTGTTCAAATTTGTATACAAAAAATACTTGATCACATGTAGGTCCCACATTAACGAATGAAGTTATCAATAGCCTCATAAAAGCGGTCAAATTGCAAGCCAACTAAAAACCACTTTTATAGGAACATGATATGCAAGAAAAAGGAAAATCTCATAAAGGAAAATTGCAAGAGGAAGATAAAACACTACCAAGAAACATAAAAAAATTTAAACTCACAAAGAAAGGGTATGAATCCATAATGAAGAAAAGAAAAAAAAATAAACTCAGAAGATCTATTGTAGCATACCTTTGAATTCATAGTTTGTAAATGAAAAAAACATGAAGAAGACCATTATGACAGCCATACAAAATATAATTTCCTAGTTCATTATACCATAACAAATTATAAAATTGAATCATCTCTAAGGGAGTAAATTAGTACATCATAACACTATCCATTAGTATCTTATACATTTTACAAATAAGGATAGAAAAGGTCCTAAATTTAATACATTTCAACAAAGTAAGAAAAGAGTAAAAAATAAATGATGGAATATGGAGCTCCTTACACATTCTATATGTTTCTCCAAAAATCCATGATCTTCCCCAATGGTGGTTCAAAATGATCCATCCATGTGGAACCATTAGGCCCACCCCTCTAAACTAGGTGACAATTGATTTGGGTAGTCTAACACACTCACTATCCATACATAGTGTTGACAAGAACATGAGCTCCACCACACAAATAGGGGATCTAATAAGTAAGCAAGTACGTGAGATCACATCCACAATTCCATGAATATATGTTCCCAAATAATTATCACAAGATAACACCAAGAAAAAATGAATTGGTAGTTCATCCAATACTATCAAGTATTCACATTTAAAAAATCATACAAGACACACTATGCATCTACACATAAGATTAGGAAGAACATACCAATCAAACATATGTAGAGATCACAAGCTCTCATTAGATGATAAAATTAAGAGAAAACCATGCCACGTAGATGAGAGAGAGATAACTTAAAAAAAATCATACACACATTCATTATATATATCAATGCATGGATCTCCAATCATGCATACTTGAGGTCCTACCAACACCATCTATGCATACACCCACTTCATCCAACAAGACTCCAATATTGATAAGTAAAGACACAAGACAATTTTAGAAACACCATTAATGCATGCACAAGTGGGTGGTATCAATACATCACCCATGAGGTAATCACGAACAATTTGGACAAGGCACATGAAACAAGGAGCCATGAACTCATAGGCACACATTGCATATGAAAAACCAAAACATAAGGAGAGAGGGCCACTATATGATTTGGATAATGAGATCCATCATGGTTATCAATCCAAAAAAATCTTAGAGTTATCTTATCTTAGCCTCTCCTTGCCTCAACCTTTCTTAACACACAAGAAAATGAGAATGAGAGTTCACTCCATTCTAGCCTAGGGTCTTCAATTGTATGGTTTTCATTCACAAAGAACATAACCCATATCATGAATGAAGAGGTAAAAAAAAAGAATAAAAATGATCATTGAATTTCCCATCTCATTCCATGACCAATAATATCCCCACATTCAACATGTTAATTTGTAAATTGTAGTATCAACAATGAATAAACACACTTTTCTAAAACATGGGTTTTCAAATGCATTTTTAACCAAAAAATTAAACATCAAGTTTCAAAGTTGTAAACACACACTTATGAATCCAAGAATATGTAAATCATTCTTTTCCAATCATATTCAAATTTTGAGAAATATTTTTCATAGTTTTGATGTAAAATATAAATTTCTCAATTTTACACAATGGGAATTGTTGAACTGATTCCTCATCAATTCAACAATCCCTACAAGAAATATTTCTTATAGTTGAAACTCTATTGAAATCAATTAAGGTGTGTATGGGAAAAAATACAAGTGCAATAAGCTCAATAAAGGGGGAATAAAACCGTTAGATTTCACCAAAGCTATTGTTGAGTAGGAAACGTGATCCTTCACTTTGACTGCACATTAAAACATAAACCAACAAGGGTTTTTATGATTTACTTGCTGCCAAAAGGGAGAACCAACCTCCTAGGGTTTATGTTTTATTGAGTTGTAAAAGAGATAAATTTTATGTGTGATTTTTCAATCCTATTTGACATATAACCCTAGATCTAAAATTTTTATTTATTGCACACACAAAAATGAAAAGTATTAGAAAATATTCAGATCTAAGATTGAGATATAGAGCTCGGAATTGGTGACAAAAAAATGGATCTAATTTTCTTGGTCAGGGGCATGGGGTACCCTAGATCGGTTTCCTCTATTTTCAGATCTGCAAAGTCTAAGATGCAAGTTACAGTCTGCAATGTGTTTTTTGGAATTGTCTCTTGCTAAAAATCTTGGATCTAGCCTAGACACATGAAAAGAGGGGAAAATTTTGTGTTGTATAGGGGCTTGCCTAAGTTAAAAACCATTTTGGTATTTCTACCTCCATGTACAACAAATGATGATGATCAAGAGCCCGCATACCCTAGGTTGGACAAAGGCTAAAATAATGATATTTGACTGAAATGATAAATGATAAATGAAAATATTACCTTGATGTCAAATCGTTGATGAAGTGATGTCACAACACCACAAGTTGAAACAAATGTTGATTTATGGATGTCGTGATTTCTTGATAGAGCTACAAAATCTAGTTCCCAAAACATAATAGATTATTGTCGATATCATGTAGAGGATAACTCAATACATCTTCATAATTTGGCATGATTGATCATAATAGTCCTTGCACATAATTTTATTCATTCTTCTTGATGTCTTGCAAGCTTGATCTTGATTGATAAAAGCATTGTACTAATGTTGCTAAATCTGCCCTTGAATTTCCTTGATTGATTTTAGGATCTTCAATTTTCTTAATATATTTTCTAGGATTTCAAATGATGAAAAGACAAGTATTTATATAAAATTATTATAATTTCCCAAAAATCAAATGCCAATAGTTGACAAGTTAAATTAGACAAATAGTAAAATACTAACATTGAAATATTTAAATTGGAGCCAAAAAGAGTTGGACAAGGGTGTGGGGCACTATAATATAGACCAATCCTTTTTGGGGCCTAAAACATCAAGGGAAAATATTAAATGCTTATTTTAATTCCCATTGTTTTATTTTCCAAAGATATTTATAAAAAAGGTAATTAAATGCATAATTAGGTCCAAGCACATAGGGGGAGCTAAACCTAGTGTGAAATTTTCAAGGGTGACAATTTTCGACACTACATTTAGCCCCCACTTTAATGAGAGTATGAAATTACACTCATAATCAAACTAAATTACAAAAAATCCAAGAGGGGTTCAATTATCCAAAAATTAAAGAGATAGGATGACATCGAATCTAAGGGATGTGTTAGCCCCTAGATTAAAGATCATATGGAAAAATAATATAAGGAAAAAGGAGCATGATAATCATGTAGAAAACACAATGAAAATCTAATGTAGAATAAATATAATGAAGACACAAAGAAAACACACAAAATATACACAAGGAAAACACAATATCATGCACAAAGTAAACACACCAAACACACAAAGTAGACACATAGAAAAAATAAGACAAAAAATAAAAACACAACAAGAAAAAATACAAGGTTAGTACACTAAAAAGGATTCAAGTCAGTAAGGTAAAGAGATCTCAACCTTAAATTTGTCTTGAATACCAAAGATCATCCATTGAATGTGTTAGAAAAAATGGTGCTCTCATAAGGATTAGAAAGATGATTTATGCTAGATCACTCATAAGACACATAGCTTCACTTGCAAGCAAGGTTTATTATGCTAGGTGGCCATGTAAAACTGCTCACATTCATGAAACAATTTTTTTTGTTATACCAAATTCATGGATTATGTTACCAATCATACTTCAGGGAGTGAATAAGAGTCGTACTATCATAAATTATCACCCTTGGAAATTTCAATCTATGTTTTGTCCCCCTTAATTTATTGGACCTAATTAAGCACCTAATTTCCTAAATTATGCATTATATAACCCATTTGTACCATTTTATGAGAAATTACAAGCATTTAATAACTACATTCAATTATTATTTTCCCCTTGACACTTAATGTCTTGGAAAATAGGGGCAGGATCCATTCACCCTAGGGTGTATGGGTCCCCCTATTTATTCAAGGACCAATTTTGGATATGTCGGTGTTAGTATTTTAACATTTGAAATTCAAGTTGCAAATGTGAGCTATCAGGATTAAATTTTTGGGAAATTAGAAAAATGCCTATAAATACCTAGTTATTGCATCATTTAAAATATAACAAGAAAATCATTGGAGCAATTATTATCAAGATTACTATCAAGCAAGTCAAGAGCAACATTTCAGAGTTTTATTACAACAATTCAAGATCCTAGCATCATGTCAAATCTTATGTGAGTTTATGCGTGTTTATATTATCATTGTTTGTGAAGGCTAATCCTTATTGTAGGTCTCCAGGAAATTCAAGCAATCAAGAAAGAAAGATCCAAGACCTTGAAGTGATGTGCATGACAATATTTAAAGGAATCCATTAAAGGGTGGTGAGTTGCAACACTTTAATGACTCATCATTCCTTCTTATCATTTATCTATTTTATCATTGGAATTTCCATTGTGGGAGTGGAAACACTAGCACAAGATTTGACCAAGGTAATCCCATAAATGGATCAACATTTCTTCTCTTTTTGAATGTGAAAATTTTAGGTTTAGAGAGTATTGAAGGAAGTTTGAAGATAAATTATTCATTATTGCAATAGAATCCCTACATCTTGTCAACTCACGAAAACTCGCCTATATAACTATTTGACTACTTTATGAGGACTTTGCAACTAGGAAACAAGAACTTAGATTTTTCATCAGAGGAATGCAAAAATAATTTTAGGACACCTCTACAAGGACCCATATGCCCTAGGGTGACTCTGTCCTTGTATTCAAACCAAAAATAAATTTTCACGATAGGTACACAGTCCTTTGTGTTGAGAAAATGTCTCAACCTTGCTTTTTTTTAAATTATTAATTGGAAATTTGTAATTGTCTTTTAGTTGCCATGAAAGTTTCTAAATGAAACTATGACAACTTGCAAAGTGTTTTTTTATTGTCAAGTTAGAAAGAACATGAAAAAGGGGAAGTTAAATGTGAGCTTGAAAAAGGATAAAGAAGATTTTTTAGTTGCATGTGCACATTACTAAAAAATGGATAAAATCACAAGTTGAAATAGGGAGTTTCTTTTCTTTGTGATTTATGCCTAAATGGATTTATAAACCATTCTTGATTTGTATTTTCTCTCATGCCTATATATTTAGTGCTTGAGTTGAAGGGAAAACAAGTTAAGTTGCAGGTTGTTAAAGCAATGCATTGTTGCAGTGATTCAGAGGGAGAATTTCTATTGATGTAACTCATTTGAAGGATTATTACAAGTCTTGAATCTCTTTGGGCGTGGAGTTTTTCCTGCAACGGTTTCTCCACGTAATTCTTGAGTTATGGTTTGCATCTTTATTGTAATATATGATTTATTGTTGTCTTTTAACTATATCCCAAATTAAAATAAACCTCAAATATGATTAATAGTATAAATTTTTTTTATCTCAAATTTGGAAATCTTAATTTTTATCAAACTTAATGTTGAACTAATGAGGTAATTTGAAATAAATGCCAACATGCACCAAATGGGAATTGGGTAATGTGAAACTGAAGCCAAATGATTTATTATATATCTCCACATGGAGTTACATCATTTTTTCTACTAAATACATCATATAACACCAAGTAATAGCAACAAAAAATATGGAAAGTTTGGATATCTTTGTTTCTATTAAATTGAAAATAGATGCAAATTAGGTAGGATAAAAACTTCACCAAAATGTTCTGAACTAACGCAAAAAAATATGAAATTACTATAAAATGATATAAAATTGATAATAACATTCAAATTACATCAATTTTCTGTCATAAATAGCTGGTAATAGAAAACTAAAAGTTCAGAAAAATACCCAAAGAGATCCTGAACTGGAAGCCCAAAACTCATTTGAAACTAGTGCAATCTCCACACAAACGAGCACCCCAATCTCCATACAAAATTTCCAATAGAAAATTACATACATAAATCTTGGAATAACATCAAAATATTGTTCTCACAACAAAAAAACAATCTGAAACTCATAACTCTAATAGATATACATCCCATCAAATACTCACAAGAACTCCAAATCACACAATTTTGCCAACATTGTTTTGCTCCAAATTGAAAAACTAAAACCACAACTTTTGAAGCTGATATTAATTTGGAAATTAAAAATATGAAATGAACTACAACAACATGAAATATTTATACAATAGTAGCACATTCTCAAATACATAGGACCTACAATTCATCACACAACTTCATTAGAAACCTACAAGTAACACACACATACTGCACTACTGGAACAAATTCCTTATATCTCCTCCAAATTAGTGTTATGATGGATGGATTAGTGTTCATTGATAATGCAACCCTTATTTTAATATCAGCATGCAAAGATACTTCCTCCAAACACATCAATCTATATTTTTTCATAACTCAATTTATCAAAATCGGCAACATGCAACTAGTATAACAACTACAATAACGACAAACCTAAGTAATAATCATGAATATGACTAATATTGTACTAGTGGGAGGCCCAATGAGGTTTGAAAATATCTTCAAAAACATCTGCACACCTCTATAATTCTTCAAAATCAACAACTCATAAACTATTTTCTTCAACAAGCTAAGTGGCTGTGACAAGTATTTGAAAATATTTCTTGAATCTTTGCTCTCCGTACTTTCAAATTTCATGGAGCTACTCCTTTGCATCATAACCAAAAAAAATCCATTTTCTACAAAATCATATCCCATGGAAAGTGGTTGTAAGAAATCTGAAATGAAAAGAACATAACATGAGATGGTTACCTTCTCAAGCCTAACCAAAGGTTCTTGTGTTCTTCCCATAAATGTAGGAGCTTCTTTCTTTGTTTGGATTGAAAAAAAATCATATGAACCATAGAGATGCATGATATTAAAAGAATAACCAATTTCCTTGAGTTGCTTCCATTGATATAATTTCTCATGTGAATGCCCCGGGTGATCCCACAATAGTGGGGTGCACTTTTTGGCCAAACTTGAGATTGAACTAAAGTTTTTTAACTAAATCTTCACTTTCAGACAACTATAGCTACTAAACCATGAGGAATTTGAAGATGATGGAGACTAGTGATTTGTGAAATTTTGTCCTTATATTCTAAAGATATATTTAAGAAAACAAAATTAGAATAAAATTGCATTTCTTTTTCCATCTCCTTCAAAAACTAGTTTTTAATAGTAAAAACTATTTTTAAAGAGTGGTGTTCACCATATAACACATAACATTTTTCTATGATGGATAAAATTATATTTTTTTTGAATTTTGATTTGTAACTACAATATCTAGGACCTTCATTTATTTTCATAGTATTTTATTGAATATTTTTTTCTTAATTAAGTTTTGAAGTCAAACCAATTACAATTTAGACATAGGTGGGTTGTTTAACACATATGTTTTGCATGTATTGAAACTATATTTTTGTTGGATCAAGGACATTAATAAAAAGAACCTAGATATATTTTACATTTTTTTTTATATAATCTACTATTTTTCCACATGTGTAGAACAAAGAGCTTGATTTATGGTGAAAAACCTATGTTTAATTAAAATAAAAAAAATGCATAATAAAACCAAAATATATAAAAATTATACTTGATGAAGAGCTCATTTCGAGGAATATAATACTCCATATGGGTTTTTCAAGTTGATTCCATTTTCATTCTCAACCCAAGCCTTGAAACCTAAAATTCTACACAAACTTGTAGATGACCTGGGGGTAAGGGAAAAAAGGGGGTTTTAGTGAAGCCCCCTTTTCTAGAATGGGGGGTTCTCTAGAAGGGGGGTTCGTTACATCCCCCTAAAAATAATATTAAAAAAATAAAAACCATTTAAAAGGGGGGTTTGTTAGAACCCCCCTTCTAGTGAAGCCCCCCGAATTTATTTTGAGCACCCTCGCAATTTTTGCTCGTCAATACAATTGTAACCCACTTGTGTGGGATCAACCCCACTTAATTAAGACATATTGGAACTCCTCCTCTCATAGTGTAGCATATGACAACTTATTTCTCTCAAATTGAATGGAGCCCAATATTTGCATTAAGGAAGCCCAATAAACATATGATTCAATATGAATGGTATGTTGAAATCTCCTCTTCCTCAAAGTTCCTAGGAGCACACAATTGAAAAATCTCCTTTGTTGACTTGTAAGTAATGGGAAGAAAATATGAGGCTCACTAGAGAGTATCATGTCTAACATGATTTTCCAAACCCAACAACTTTCTCCCCCATTATCATCCATTAAAAAACTATGCTCTTCTACTAAGGGATGTGATAAAAAATAAATGTAAAACTCAAAGCTAGAATTTACTACCTCCATATTTTTGTCAAAATCCTCAAAGGTTTTATTCCAATGCATGCCAAGAATATGGATGATTTAAATAATTGTTTCTCCTAAACTCGTGGTATAAAAGTCCTTATCAAACCTTTATTCACTCCAAATGATAAACAATACTCTTCCCTTCAAGATGCTAGATACATTTATGGTATCTTCTTCTTCTTGAATCCTCCATCTTGTGGGTAGCTTGAGATCCAAAAAACTAAAGGATATGTAGTCAATTTTTTTTGAATATTTAAATAATACCAACTATTCCTACCATGACCAAGATTCAATCATCTCAAGTTGGTCACCTTCTCTTGGCTATCACCTATAAATTTGTCATCGATACTGATACCTGGATCCCATGAATGATATATGAATTGTGCACATTGATTCTTTACAAAGTGGCTAGTATGCATTAAGGATTCCATGTGATAGAAAATGAAATAGCTAAAGAAGTTAACAATGGTGCCCCTTTGAATCTTAATATTCAAAACATCACTTGTATCCCATATATAAGGACACTTTGAAACTTGAAACAAGGAACCTACATAAATTATATTGCACATTGTGACCCAAATTCTATCATGAATTCTTGCATACTCTCCTTGATAACATTTTTTTGCGAAGAAATAGGAAGAGGTTATAATTCTAAAATTTGAGAGACTGTCTCATACCTTGAGATATTAATTGAGAAACTAACCTATACTATGGTGCTAGAGGTTCTAGATACTTTACCATTCTTCATTTATGCTACTCTAGTGCTAAAAATAATATGTTCATGGGTGATCCCACAAAACTGGTTTACAATTACATTGAGGACGGAAAATTACAAAGATACTCTAAAAAAAAAAAAATCAGGTTTTTAGGGGTTCATTCAAAGGGGGTGTTCGAGCGAACCCATTTTTGAAGATAGGTTCAAGCGAACCCCATTTGGTAGGGTTTCTCTTATGAAATAATGGAAAGTGGCAGAAAAGTGGGGTTAACTCGAACCCCCTTCACTCAAAGGGGGTTTGAGTGAACCCCCCTTATTTTCCCATCTCCCTCTCTTCCACTAATTTTTTGAAATAAAATTCGTTCCAAAGCTCAGGTTGAATATGAAAATGGAGGCAACATCAAAAACTCAACTAGATGATGGTATTCCTCAGAACAAGCTATCCATCAAATATAATTTTAATATATATTTTTTTTATTATGTATTTTTTTAGTTTAATTAAACATAGGTTTTTTACCAAAAATCAAGCTCTTTGTTTTGCACAGGTGGAAAAATAGCAAATTATAAAAAAGAATGAAAATATCTATGCACTAGATATTGATGTCCTTGATCCAACAAAAAAAATAAATTCAATACGTACAAAAAAAGTTATGTGTTAGCAAGTAAACCTATGTCTAGATTGTAAATGGTTTAAATACTTCAAAAATGAATTAAGATAAATATTCAATGAAATTCTATGAAACCAATTGCATGCACTAGATATCATAGTTATGAATCTAAATTAAAAAAACATAGAATTTTATCCTTCATAAAAAAAATTATGTGTTAGCAAGTACATGTCACTCTTTAAAAATGGTGTTTACTATTAAAAAATAGTTTTCGAAGGAGATGGAAAAATAAATGCAATCTGATTCCAAAAAATTTAAAAAATATATATTTAGAATCTATAGACAAAATTTCAAAAACCACTAGTTTGCATCATCTTCATATTCCTCATAGTTTAGCAACAATAGGTGCTTGAAAGTGATGATTTGGTTTAAAAAATTAGTTCAATGTCCAATTTGACCAAAAATTGTAAACCAATATTGTGGGATCACACTCATCCCTCTTTTCCATGAGAGATATTGTTTTCCATGAGAGATATTGTTGAGATACTCTGAATATTTCCATTTGTGTGCCCCCAATACTCCAACTTAGAACCATCTAAAGTAATAATTTTTTCTTCGTTTCTAGAATTATCAAGCTCTTCTATTGAAATATAAGACTATCATAATTTGAAATATATGATTATCATAATTTGAAATGATATTTTCAATAAAGATAATTTTACCTCCCATCAGATGGATGCAATCTTTCTATTCTTCCTCCTTGTTTGGATCAAAGATGCATTGAATCTCAACTTTTATCTACTCTTCTAGTTCACCTCTTTTCTCCTTGATCTCTTCCTTGATGAATTTTTAATTTAATTTATCCTCTTTCTCTAGTTCTTCCTCCTCTCTAGCCCATATGAAGAACTCATAAAATGATTCTCCAGTTCTAAAATCTTCAGAAAAGCTCTGGAACTCCTCAAATAATTTGATGATCATCTTATCTTGGGGCATAGTTCTTCCTTTGACTTCTAAAATACTCAAAAAATGTAAGAGACTTATTTTCATATTTTGTTAGAATATGTACTCTTTATACCATTTGGAAAATGTTTTTTCATTTTCCGACTATATCAATCTCCACTCTTAAACATTGATTCAAAGCAACCCATGATTCACATCGACCATCCACTAACTTAATTTATCCTACAACCTATCAAGATAATAGATTTGATACCATTGTAATATCTCAAATTAAAATAAATCTAAAATCTGATTAATAATAATTTATTTTTTTATCTCTAATATTGAAATCTTATTTTTTTATCAAAATTAATGTTAGACAAATCGGGTAATCTGAAATAAACACCAACATGCATCAGATGGAAATAAGGTAATGTGCAACTGAAGCCAAATGATTTATTATATATATCCACATGAATTACATCATTTTTTTTGCTAAATACATTAGATAACAAAAATTAACAACAACAAAAAATGTAAAAAGTTTGGAGATCTTTGTTTCTACCAAACTAAGAATAGATGCAAATCAAGTAGGATAAAAACTACACAAAAATGTTCTAAACTAACACAGAAAGATATGAAACTACTATAGAATGATATAAAAATAATAATAACATGAAAATTAAATAAATTTTATGTCATAAATAAATGGTAATATAGTACCATAGTTGTAGAAAAATACCCAAAGAGATCCTCAACTAGAAGCCCAAAACTCATCTGAAACTAGTGCAATCTCCATACAAAATTTCGAACAAAAAAGGTACATCTATAAAAATTGTAATAACATCAAAATATTCTTGTCACAACATCAAAACAATCTGAAATTGAGGAATCCACATTATGCACTCCAAACTACACCAAACTCCTGTAAATAAACTAAGATAATTTACCAAGTTGAAGAGCATTCAACACAATGGAAATCTATGGATGAAATTGCATTTGGAGACCCTCATAACCACTATCTTTGAGCCTCAATATCCTTAGTTTACCAGCCTCTGAAGAAGAGAAAACTCCTAGCCAAAATTTGCAACAATAATGATCCAAAATGAAGCACAAATTCATGTTTTATTAAAAAATATTTAATTTCCAAGTTAGGGACCCAAAATTTACAACCAAGGGATGATTCCATTTTGAATGTACTGAATGTAGCCTCTTGTTCCATTTTTACATTGATTTATTCCACTCCCATGCAAACTTTCATGTGTTAGTTGATGTCTTGCAACATAATTTTCCAAAATTTCTCTAAAATAACTCCCCCCAATTTCCAACACCCCATTTGGATCCATGATATTAAAATAAAAATAAATATTGAGTTTTTCCCCAAATATGATTTAATAAATTTATCTTGAAAATCTAATTTACCTAATGTATCTATAGGTCATGATTGACAATTTTGAAAACTAGGTTTACTAAAAATAGTAACTATTGTTTTTAGAAAAGGGGACATTACATGTTTGTTCACTTGGATGCATGAAAGTTTATACATATTTTCATTGTAAATTTTTATCCTAATTTTTAACATTTGGTATTAGAGACAAGTTGGTTTGATTAGAGAAGCGGATGCCTTTCTTGGAGTGTTTGATTGTGTTTTTTGTTGTAGTCAGAGTGTGTTGTGTTTTCTTGCAATTTTAGATTTAGTGTGATAAGAGATCATGGCTAGCTCATCTCGGTTGGACATTGAAAATTTCAATGGTAATAGGTATGAGATTTGGAAGTTAAATATGGAGTATTTTGGAGTTGATCATGTGTTTTAATTTACAATGATATTTATCTAGAACTCTTATTTTGACATTATTTTTAAATCCTCACACATGGTGGTGTTCTTACAATCTATAGTCATGTGCAATAGATTATTCATGTTGGTTGTCTATGTTTGGCTCCCTAGTCATATGGAGAAACTTTTTTTTTTATGACTATGGTTTGATGTTCTTATGTTGGGTGCTTGGTTTTAGTTCTTGGCATTGGAAGGAACTGTTTCATTAATCTCAAATGCAGTGAGGCTATGGAGTTGATCATTATATGATTTGTAAACTTTTGGAGTATCCTAGATTCTTTGTATTCTTGTACATGATGGTGGTTGTGGAGTTGGCCTACAAATGGGCTTGGAGTTCTTGGACCTCTTCTTCCTTTGGTTGGTTGTACTTGCATGTCTTGATTTCATGTTGGTTGGATCTGAGGGTTTTGTCGATTTTCTATTAAAAATATATAGTAATGCATATTCATGATATTACATTCTTTTGGCTCAACTATTCAAGTGTTTTACAGACTTATGGGTCTTCGAGGTGATAAGTGGTTATGGATTTGCATGTGTGTCCATAAATATAGTGGTTTTGTAGTTTTTACATGGTTAATCAAAACTTGCAGTTTCAAAAATTGTAGATGAACTATTTTTTAGGTTATGTTTCACTTTATGCTTTTTGCAAGGTGTTCGACAAGTGGGAGAATGTTGAGAAAATATCTCAACCTTTCTTTCCTTTTTAATTATTAATTGACAATTTATAATTATCTTTTTGATTTCATGAAACTTGCTAATTGCAACTATGACAACATGCAAATTATTTTTTAATTGTCAAATTAGAAAGAGTATTGAAAAGGGGAAGTTAAATGTGGGCTTGGAAAATGATAAAGAATATTTTTTAGTTGCATGTGCACATTACTAAATAATGGACAAAATCACAAGTTGAAAGAGGAAGTTTCTTTTTTTTGTGATTTATTCCTAAATGTTTTTAGAAACCATTCTTGATTTGTATTTTCTCTCATACCTATATATTTAGTGCTTGAGTTGAATGGAAAACAAGTTAAGTTACGGGTTATTGAACCAATGCAGTGTTGTAGTGATTCAAAGGGAATTTGTATTGATGTAACTCATTCAAATGATTAATACAAGTCTTGGATCTCTTTGGGTGTGGATATTTTTCCCATAAGGGTTTCTCCATGTAATTCTCAACTTATGGTTTGCATCTTTATTGTAGTCAATTTTAATCTATGATTTATTGCTATTTTTTAATCTAAATGCATGAAATTATCTACATATTTTTATTGTAAAGTTTTATCCGAATTTTCAATAGTCTGAACTTCTCATATTTGCCTATAATTCATTTTTTTAGTTTATCAGTTGTCAAATTATTGAATTTCTCATTGAATCGAGGGAAATAGGGTGTTCCAACTTTTAGGATATGGAACACAAGGGAAAGGGGGCCCATTTTACTCTAGTTCAATAGGAAACCGAGATCCCTCAATCAAGTGACTCAATTGAGGGAAAGGGATGATACTAATAGGATTAGCAGGAGGTTTCCTTAGGTGTGATAAAGAAAAGGGGTTTCACAGATAAGTAAATTCTTAGAAAGAAAGAAATGGAAGTAATATGCAAATCTAAATATGTGACCTAGAAGATGAAACTTAAAATCAAAATGAGATTCTAAGGAAAAATAGAGAAGCATCTGAAAGATGGGAAATATCCAAAACAAGGTCTACAACTTTGAAATTATAACTTTTGATGTGCACTAGGACTCATACACCAGACTGAGTGATTTAGTCCTGCTACTGGAATCTGGGGAGAATCTAGAATCTTCATATGACAAATCAAGATCTACAAAAAACTGTTGAAAAGAGGGGTATTGGGACTCATATGCCCTATGGGGAGATTTAGTCCTAGTACTAGGGTTTGATTGAAACTTTTGTAGCCTCAAAAGGACCTCTTGTAGCTTTCATATTGTATAATATCTAAGTCTAAAAGTCTAAATTTTGAGTTGTAGGTGACTTTCCATGAAGATGACAACTTTGAAAACTTTCTTCAATTTTGCAACTTTGTCTTCAAAGGATCTTCAAGCTCCAAAACACCTAGATCTACAATCACACATGAAGAGGGAAAAATGTTGGTGTGTTAGGGAATAGGGGTTTGCCTTAGTCAAACCGCATTTTGGTAATTAAACCTTGAAATGAAATGAAATAGAATGAAGGAATGATGAATGAACAATATGCAATGTTGCAACTCACCAAACCCTAGAAATAAAGGCTACAAACTTGTGTGAAATAAATCCAATGGAATTTGATCTTGACTCTTTATCTTGATATGAAATAATGTCTTTGAATGCTTGCTTAAAATCATGAAAACCTACATCACAAATGTTAGCTCACAAGCACACATGATGCATGACAACTTTGAAATGTTACTTGACTCTTGAATATTTCTCAAAATGCTTGATAACTTTCTCTTTAATGCTCTTGATCTCATAAAATTGCCTTAGGAATGCTCTCATTAACTTGTTAGATATTGTTATGAGAAATTATGTGAAATAACCTTGTATTTAAACTTGTTTATGCCAAATTTATTTAAATTACAACACTAGAAGCCGACATCAGATCTAGGAGAATAAAATATTGTCAAGAATTGAATTCAAAATTGGTCCAAACTAAAGCAAGGAATCATATGCCAGTTGGGGCGTATGAGTCCCAGTAGCTTAAGCTTGGGACACAAACTTCAAGAAATGTTAATTTCAATGCAATATTCAAGATCAGACCCGAAACCTAGGCTTGGCCCATACGTCCAAGGTGGCATATGAGTCCCAAATCACTAGATCTAAAACACACAATCCAAAAACATGAATTATGATTGGACATTGAACCAAGGGGAAAATAGGATGTGGGTGTTCACCTATCTTCCTTATGGTAATTCAATATTGTCATAGGGTCCCAAATTGGATTGACTATAAAAATCAAAGGTGAGTCAATTCTCAATAGGGAAGGACATTAAGATTTTAAGGGTTAACCACCAAGAAAAATCTTGGAAAAGACAAATAAGCGTTCAACTCACAAAACCTAGTAATGCAAGCTAAATGAATGATGCAAACAATGAAATTAGGAAACAAGTTAGGGTATGTGTACTTGGAAGTTCTAGAAATGCAATGAGGATTCTAGAAATGTAAAAATGTTGTCAAAAAGTGATATGGAGGAGTAATATGCCCTTATTGCTACCTTAGTCTCACTACTATTTTTTGGGGCAAATGTGGAATCTTTAGATGTCAGAATCAGGTCTATAAGAATTTTTGAAAAATGACCTAAGGAGGACTAAGATTCCCTAGGTTGCAACTTAGTCCCATTCTAAATTTTTTAAAATCTTCAAATGTGATCTTGAGGTCCAAGGTCTACACTTCCCTCTTCTCAGATCTTAGGTTTTGAATCTTTTGAATCTGATTTGTAGGTGAGTTTTCATGAAGATAACAAATTTGTGATGCAACTTTGCAACTTTTCACTCCAAATGATCTTCAATTTTTCAACCCAAATCTGCAATCACAAAAACCCAAGAGAAGAAAAACTTGTTGATTGTTAGTAAATGGGGGTTTTCCTTGGTCAAACCCCTTGTTGGTAATTAAACCATGAAATATAATGAAATGGAGGGAAATGATGAATGAAAAAAATGCAATGTTACAACTCACCAAACCCTTGTTGTGAAGTCTAAAAAATTGTGTGAAATGACTTAGCTCAGATGTAGATCTTGAAACCAATTAATGCTTGATAGATCTTGATTTGAGTTTCTTGCTTGAATCAAAACCCTACATAAAAAATGCCAGTTCTAAAACACACATGATGCAAAAATATCCTTGATATGATTATTGAATCTTGATATATGAAAATTAATGAATGAACCTTGTATTTATACTTATCTATTCTTAATATCCCTAAATTACATCACAACAAGAAGAAATATGAAAATGATTTCTTAGATATATGAAAATGAATGAAACTTGAGCACTTAGATTGCTTAGATATATGAAAATGAATGATTGAACCTTGTATTTATACTTATCTATGCTTAATATCCCAAAATTATATCACAACAAGAAAAACTATGAAATAATTAATTAAAGGAGGCCAAATCTTGGGGCACAAACTCCAAGAAGAGCCCCAATTAAGGTTCCAGTAAAAATGGGGTCCCAAGACCTTAGGGGGACAAATATTACCTAGGTGGAGACTTACTCCCAAATCTAAAATTAGGGACACTCGGCTAGAATCATTAAATTATCATTTATCCATTAATGTTTTTGGGAATTTTCTAAAAAAATATACAATTTATAAGGCTTATGGATGCAAAATAGTACCAATTAAGACATAAATAAAGATAAAGAAAGAAAGGTAGTCACAAAAAAGTGTGAAAAGGCAAGGTTATGCATTTTCCTACACTATATTTAGCCCCCACTTTAGTGAGAGGATTAACTTGCTTCAAACTCACATTAAAGTAGCCAATAATGCAATCAAGAGGGGTTCAAATGCATGAATGCTAGTAAGATAGGATGAAAATGACCAAGAGGTTTGCCAAGCCCTCAAGATCAAGATCCTATGGAAAACCAACATAGGCACAAAGTAACACACTTGCAGATGATATATGAAGCCCTAACTAGATCAAAAACATAAAACATCAAGGAAAAGGGAAAAAAAAAAGAAAAAGAAAAATGCAAGAGGTCAAGCTTTGACTAGTTTTCCAATGCATTGTGGACTGGGTCTAGGTTATTTGTCCAAAAAGGTTTACAAGTGGAATGCACTATCCACTATGCAAACAAAAGTGAATTCTCATGAGGGCTAGTGAAGCTAACTGCTCACTAGGTGAGCCCCAAGAGGTCCATATCAAAGTCATACCACCATGAGTATGATAAGGAAAAAAATAAAATGCATGCTCACGAGGGCTAGTGAAGCTAGTTGTTCACTAGGTGAGCCCTAGGAGACCATATTAAATCCATACCTCTATGACTTTAATAAGGTAAAAAATGCATTCTCACAAGGGCTAGTGAAGCTACTTGTTCACTAGGTGATCTCTAGGGGACCATATTAAAGCCACACCTCCATGAATTTAATAAGGTACAAAAATGAATTCTCACAAGGGCTAGTGAAGCTATTTGTTCACTAGGTGAGCCCCAAGAAACCATATCAAAGCCATACCTCCATGTCTTTAATAAGGTACAAAAAGAGAAATGAAACACAATGAGAAAGAGGGATGTTCGAAGGGATTTTTCTTAGTTCATGTGAGGTCTTGATCTTAGGGGACATTGTTCCTAATGTCTCCAAGAGAGGACCAATCAAAGGATAAAAGATTCACAACTTAGGGAATGCAAATTGTGTTGCATAACCACTAAGAGGAATGTAATATGCTAAGATAGATCGCGCTTTTGAAGGACATTACTCCCAATGTCACTACAAAGAAAAACACATCGCATAAAATAGGAAAATAACATCAAGGAACATGGAAAATGCAAATGAAATAATGCCAATGTATGCCCCAACTTAAAATAAATTTATAAACACCATGTTGTGAGAAATTAATTTAGAGTAGATAAACAAGAAAAATAAAATGGAAAAGAGGGTTGCCCCCCAGAAACACATAAGGGATCTATGGATTTGGGGTCAGTAACTGTCTTTCTTGCAATGATATTAGAGAGCTCAAAACTGTCATCATTCCCCAGATACACATAGAATTGGAAGAATGACACAAAGAGAGCAAAAACAAAGAAAAAAATTTGGGTCAACATAAAAGACACATAGGGTGTCTCAATGCCTTGCATCATCCCCAAAAGGAAAACACAATACATAAATGAAAATGAAAGAGGAAAGATAAGGAAAAATATTTTGGGTCACATGGAAGAGACATAGGGTGTTTCGATGCCTTACATCATCCCCAAAAGGAAAACATAAGATAAAAATGAAAATGAAAAGAAAAGATAAGGAAAAATCTTTTGGGTCAACATGGAAGAGACATAGGGTGTCTTGACGCCTTGCATCATCCCCAAAAGGAAAAAAACAAGATAGAAATGAAAATGAAAATCAAAGATCAATGACAAGGAAAAGGCTTACGACATATAGAAAAATGAAGGTACAAATAGATGAATGTACAAAGAGAGGAAAAAATAAATATAATGTCACGGGGGATCACATTATGTACATGAAATCACACAAAATGAGAGAAAAAAGGAAAGCAAAAAGATGAGTAAGGCACATGTGAGTCAACCATTCAACATGTTAGTTTCATCCCAATCTCATTTAGTATATGTGGAATGTAGATCACTAGTTAGAGGGACAACATCAAGTGTTGTACTAGGAGAATCACCAAGCACAACACATGGTGCATCACTCGATCGAGGATGATCATCATGGTTGTTATCCTTTAAGCTCATAGAAGAGGAAAATAGAAAATTCAATTCGTTATACACTTTCTCATTAGTTTTAGTTGTTTCTTCATCGTCATACAAGTTAACCACAACAACAAGACAAATGATAATATCTATAGAAGGTGTTGGTCCTTGTTGTGTTGGAGACATAGGATCTTATTTTTTTTCGTAATGGAGGAGACTCATTGTTTATTTCTTCTGTCAAGTTCAAATTTTAATTTTTAATATTATTCTCTATGTTCATCTTGTGAGAAATAGCATGATGTTTGTGCCTACGTTCTCTAGCATTTTGGTTTATTTTATTATGGTTGTCAAGTTGTGTTTGTGTAGGAGTGGGTTGTTCAACCATAGGTTCCTTTTCTTCTTGTGAGGGAAGAACAGAAGAAACCAAGGAAGGTTTCTCAACCACTTTCTCTTTGGCTTTATAAATTTTCTTAGGAGCCAGATTAAGACTTGTTTGGTTTTCTCTTAGTCACTTGTAGGAAATAGGTAAATCATTTTGGGTGGATGGGTCTTGGTTTGTTGGAAGGGATTTAGGATAAACATTGTTTTCAAGAATGGGTGGAGGAAAATTCACAAGGGATAATTTGGCTATGCATTTTTCTCTAGAATTTTGGTAGGATAGGAATAGGAAGTCCTCACAGGGTCTGATACGTTCCATGGGTTGAGACCAAAAATAATCTAAGGAGAATTTTCCATGCGAAGATGGATTTCTAAAGTGGCTAAGGTTCATGGTGAATATTTCATTTCCAACTGGAAACTTTAAGCATTTGTGGACAATGGATGATACTGCATTCATGGAGTGAAGCCATTTTTAGCCTAGCTTCACATGAAATTGATCTGAATTAGAGACGGTAGAGAATGATACATTTAATTTCTCTAGTCCTTTTTGTAAAGGAAGTGTGAATGAGTCCATTGTATCATGCACAAAACCATCATGTGTTTTAATCCATGCTTTCAATTTATCATATCTATCTTGAATAAGTTCATGCACATATAATAGTTCTTCTATGATCACATTCTCTCCATAGATGAGATCAATTAAAATCCCAGGAGTGGGTATGTTATTAATTCTTCCAGCCATGTAAAGAGGACCATCAAGTGCATGTTTCATTGTTTCTTCAAAAAAGAATGTAATATCAATAGGTATTTTGGTTTTTTGTTTACAAGGCTCAATATCAATCACTCCTATCATTGTATTAATAGGAATTTGGTCATTAGTATGCATAGGAATTTTTTCATCATCATCCATATGATTTTTTTTGTTATTTCTCATGTTATCATCATCTGTGTCAACATTTAGTACATCGAGCTTAGTTTCACTAGCCTTAACAAATGAAATATTGTTGTTAGGAATGGGATTGGTAAATACTTGAAAGTTTTTGTTAGGAGGAGCTAAATTTTTTTTTCCTTTGTCATTCACACCTCCAATTTGGATATGATTGGAATCAATGAGGTCTTGCACGATACGTTTAAGACGCTTGTAATTTTCTATATAATGTCCTTTTTTGGTGATAAGCACAATAGGAATTGTGTCTAAAGCTCAGAGGTAATGGCTTGCTAGGGTCAAGAGGTCGAGTAGGAGGTAAGGTAAGCATGTTCTTGTTTATTAGCCAAGTCATGATATTTTGAAGTATGTCAGGTAAGGGAGTGAATTTCCTTTGCAGATCCCCAAAGATATATGGAATAATATTTTTTATAGAAGCCACTTGGGTATCAAATTTTTGGGTGGGTTGGGAGGTAGGATTTAGTTGAAGGAAAATTTTGTTTTGTCTTCTAAAAGGCTGGTAGGTCTTTTGGTTTGAAGGTTTAGAGTTTTTCAGGATGGGTAGAGGTGGATTTAGGTTCACAACTACCTACAAAATTCTGATAGTCTTGAAGGGCAGTGCAAAAGTGCATGAAGGAAGGGAATTTCATCATACTGATCTTGTATCTTATCTTACTTTGTAAATTCTCTATGAACATATTTTGGAGGCGGGAATCAATAATCTTCACACTGATTTGGGAATAAAGTGATTGGTAATGTGAAATAAAGTTAATGACTTTTTCATTCTTATTTTGCTTGCATCTCATCAAATCAACTAATGTCTTTCAGGAACCATATGCACTTGGAAATGGTTAATAAAGGCTTCAAAAATTTCATTAAATGAATAAATTGAGTTATTAGATAATGTTAAAAAATAGTCCAAGGAAATGTCTTTTAAGGATTGAGGAAAAAGCTTGGCCAAAAGTTTTTCCTCAAGGATAAAGTCACTACACAAAGGAGTAAATGCATTAACATGATTAGTAGGATCTCCCATTCCTCTAGAGTTCTCAATATGTCCAAAGATAGTGGGTTAGTTTTGACATATAGTATGAAGGTGGACCATTTTGATTTCGATTTATGGTGGTGTTGTGCTTGTTGCCAACATGCCCCATTCGGAATGGGGACCCTCTCTTCCCTCTTTTTCTTGTCGGGCCCTTTTTGCTTTGCCTCATTTTGCATGCCTATTTTTGTGTCCTAAGGGGTCAACGTATTCTCAAAGTCACATTTTAAGTATGACCAAACTTGGCTCCCTTGAAAATGCTAAATCTAAAGTCGGTTTGGGTTTCCCTTGTTAGAACGCCTTTCTGAGATCTGTGATCCCTCTCGGGTCTGAACCTCAGGTTTCCCTCTTCGGGTTTTCGTCTTGATTTTTTTGTCATTGGCATTTGACGTGCGATGTCCTTCTAGACCCCAGGCCCTGGATCTCGGAGTTTCATTTCTGGGATTCGACCTAAGTTTCACTGTTTTGCATAGTGAAGGTTCGATGTCCTTTCGGACCTCGGATCCCGGGTCCCTATCCGCCGTATAACCTAATGTTGTGCAAGTTTCAAACAGTTGTAGCTAGACGTCTCTTCAACCTTCGGAGCCCAACCCTCCTGCCGTCGCCCATGAATTTGAACCCACCAAACTCTCTAACCATCGTACAAAGGTATTAATTGTTGTATTAAATGCGGTTTTGGCTATAAAATTGATTTTTTTGGCTGTTATTTTCACCCAGCCGAAGTGATAGAAATTTGGAGAGCTCCCCAAAATCTAGCATTTTCAACCCCTACATCCGAGCTCTCTTTCCAACATTCTCCCCACAGCCAAAAAAATCCTTCTTCGAGTTTTCGAGGTACATCCACCATTTGTGCGCCTTGTCCTCTTTTTTGTAAAATTTTGGGTTAAGATTAAGTAAAAAATGTAAAATAGGGTTAAAATCTGGTAGATGAGGACCCTCCCATAAAAAACTATGTTTTAAAATGTGAAAAATCGATCATTTGAGCAGTCAAAATTCAAACCAGAGTTGGACTTCCCAGTCGCTATTCTTCGAAACAGGCGAACAACTCACTCGGGATGAGACTCATCCGTGGTTGTTGGTGCAAACTTAAACTTCAAATTGATAGTGACCAAGCTCGTCTCATCCCCCGATCTCCAGATTTCCCTTCGCGTTGTGCCTCCAACGTTGTGAACAGCATCCCGTTCCGTCTTTCTGACCCTCGGATCTCGGCGTTGTGAAGTCCGTTTCAAACTTGCATCAGAAAATTGACCGTCAGGACACCCTTCAGACCTTGGACTCTGGCATTCTGCCTCCGGGATTCCATGTCAATTTTTCCATTTTACATGGCCAAGCCTGTTCGTCTTTCCGGCTACCTGGTCCCAACCCTTGGTTCATCGTTGGGCTTCCCTTATTGGCAAATTTGTTTCCGGGGACTACCCTTTGGACTTCCACCCCTAGATTTTCATCTGCCTTTCACCATTTTGAATAGCCCTCCCATAGTTGCTTTCCAGTTGCAAAAATCTAAACTCCTAAACCCAGCTCCCAGAATTTCGTCTTCCCTGCACCATTTCTAGCTACCTTCGTGTAGCTGATACCCGAACTCCTAAATGAAGGCTCAAATGACCTCCAAATCCAAAATGGACTTTGGCCCACTTGCTCAATTAAGGTCTTCCTTTATGCCAACCATCAATTGAACAAATCCAACATTGAGAAACACCTTTGGGAGTTCCATCTCGCATTTTCCCTTCCAAACGACATTCTGCTAAGGGAATTCTGGCCTTGGGAACCCGAATTTCCTATTTTTCCAGGTAATTATCATTTATCAAGTATGAATGACAATTACAGAGCTAACGTTGATATGCAAGGAGTTGTCTGAGGCTGTTTTTCCATATTTAAAGTTACTAATTCACGTCCCTTTGTGCAGGATTTATGGAATCTGATGCAGAAACCTCTGGTGCCGCCAAGGAAAATTGAAAGTCAACAAGCAATGCACCTCAGGGCAAGGAGGATAAGGGTCAAATGAAGTTCAAGTTCCAAGGAGTGCCACTACACTCCAGAATCACCACTCTTTATAGAGACATCACAGATACCAATATCGGGCATGTCGATATTGATGAGTTCACACGGAGGGTTAGGGTGGACCCTAAAATAGAAAATGAAAGACTAATCAGAAGCAATGGACTTGTTAAGGTTGCAGGTTTCCCATCGGTTTTGGTGGCCCTTGAGCTGGTAGTGGCATGTCGGGCAACATATTAGCCCCAAACTAGAACCATAGTGGACAAAGATGGAAACATCTTAGCAGACATGTCCCCTCGTTGGATAGCTATAACCTTCCACATCCCTGCTTTTGAGAGCATGGATACACCAACAATTGAAGAATGCAAGGCATTATGGGAAAATGATCCTATAAGTTGCAAGAGGTTGATTAAAAAATACTAGTTGAAGGATAAGAGGGCTAGTGTTGCAAAGGTCTCGCAAGAGCTCTTCCACAATGATTTATTCGAGGATAACCATGACCTCGTCACCTTGATAAGCAAAGTAATGGGTCTTCCTATTGTGGCCTTCTTCTAGGAGTGGATGTTTTACTTTATGGAGCAAATCCTCCATGAAAACTCCAACTTTGATTAGGGAGAAATAATCACTAATTGCTTCCACAAGAAATTTTTCAAAGTGAAGAAGACTTCTCATTTCTATATGATGTCCTATCTACTTTATTCACTTGCCAACCAACAGAATTATCATGCACTCAACACTATGCCCAATGTGATGCCCGGGAGAGAACTCAAACCTTATGATAGGTACCCTTAGTTCCAGTACAAAAAATTCAAGAGAGACTACTATAGAGTCAATGATGCCTTCATTGCCTATATCATTCAGTCTCTGGGAGGTGAATTTCAGAGAAGAGTTTCCCACAGTGCCAGGGCCCTCCTCAGACAATACACCTTCCTATATATACAATTTCCAAAGTTCACTTACATCTGTGGCCAGGGATTCACGGAAAGACCAAACAAGCTGCCCTGGTACCCCAATGACCGGATCATTCTATTAGAGCTAACATTGCAGTTGCGACACATTCATAATATCCTAAGCACCAAGCATTTAGCAGGAATGCCTTACCCTATAGGCCTTGGTCAGGGAATGTACAAGATTCACACCTCCCAATGTGCGGGAAATTCAGAAAAGGAGCTGGTCGAGTACCACTTTCAGCAGTACACAACTCGGCTGTGAATGAACCCATATGGTCATATCAAGAAGGCACTGGGACATGAGTATGCCCACCTCCACAACATTGAGGATTTTTGGGCCAATTGTAAAGATGATCTTGAGGTGCGTCTGTGACAATATATGTGCATGACTGCCCTCTATGTGAGGAGAATAAACTTATGCTTGGTCCCTGACCAACTTGAGGAGGACGAGAGAATGATAATTGATCCAAGATATTGTGTTGTCACCAACCTGCCACTGCCTATGATTAATTGGGACGAGCAAGAGGTTGATGACCTTGTCGTGCTCACCAAGCCTGTGGAAATCCGAATGTAGGCATGGATCAGCTAGCAAATGACATGGCTAAAACAATAAGGAGTCGCCTTAATGTTCAAGGGACTCAAAAGTGAACCAAGTGGCTCCGACGGCGGGGTGTCTACCACAACAATTGGGAAAACTTCCAAATCCCCTCCCTCCATCAAAACAAAAAAAAGAAAGGAAGCTAGTATGGAGGGGCCCAACCTTAAGGTTTATGCTCGAAAGGCTTCAGAGGGTGAGCCTTCCAAGAAGAAAAGGAAAATAGCCAGGATTGCGAAAATGCCAGTCATACCTGAAAAATCCGTTCCTCGAAGGTAGGGAGGAAGAGTCTAACCCTCCAAGGTCTCCGTCTGCTGCAATTTCTGCTGCTGTTTCCACCATCCCACATACTTCGCTTGCAATTTATGCTTCTTCCCCACCTATGGTGGACATCTTTGTTCACCTTGCTTCCACCTCTCCAATCATGCAGGTCATACCGATGGATTCATCCTTTGCCACTAACAAGCCGATCTTCTCTTTCTCAATGTCTCCTTCCCTTCCCTCCGTTGCTGCTGCCATAGTACCTACCCTCAGCCTTCTAGAATCCTTCATAAAGTATATGAAAAATGTGCCATCCAAGCTTTTGGGGATGCTTACTAGCCCACTAGTACAAGCCACAATAGCCCAAGCTATGGCCAATACTCCAGCTCTTCCTCCCCCTACCGAACCACCAGGAATGGAGGTGATAATGCAGATATCAAATGAGCTCTAGCGATGCCAGCTGGAGGATATAAAGAGACCAGAAGATGAGAAATTTGAATACCATGAGCACCCTTTGTTTGAATGTTGAGAGATTGATGAGGTAGTTTACGAATCTTTTAATGAAGACAACAAGGATTTTGATACTGATTTGGTTCAAGAAACACATGACCCCGAGTTCCAAGCCAAGTGGAGTAAACAACTTAAGGAAATCAAGGATAAGGAAGTTGAAGATCAGCTTGTAGTGGATGAAGAAGTTACTGCTCTAGAGACTGAAGGCAACAGGTCTCCAACTGAAAGGCATGGCCGAACCCCAGAACATGATGAGAAAGCATCCCTCCATGGAGACGAGCAAGAAGATAAGCCCAAGGAACATGAACATAGCCAAAATGAAGAAGAAAAGGGTGTTGAAAGGGAGGATCCATCCAACAAGCAATTGCGTACCAAGTTTCCCACTAAGTGTGTAACACTCGAACGAGACTCTAATGAGGAGAAGGAGGAAGTAGGAGATGAGAAAGGGGCTCTTGTCATCAAAGCCACTGAACTTGGGATAGAGGACAACAAGAATCAAGGTGAATCACCTAAGCAAATGTCGTAGATGCCCGATTGGTTGGAAAAAAAAATGAAGCAAAAGACTCCCATCTTAAAGGATAATAAGGCAAGGCTCGAAGCCATTTTATCCAGAGCACGAATAAGCACCAAGAAAGAGAAAAGGCCAAAGATCAGATTGAAGGTAACCATGGATGCCTTCGGATCTAGGGTAGTACAAATAGCAACACCCATGGTTGGAGAAAAGGGAATAACTTATAATGTCTCCACCATTGATTTGTGAATGACCACGAGGGAGAAAAAGGTTGACCACCTTTAGGAATCAGTCACCAGAGTGGTAAACCTTATCCAGTAGGATAAGGTTTCAGAGGAGGAGCTCAAGGCACAAGTGGCCGATTTGATGACCTATACTCAGCAGTGGTCATCCTTGGATGAGCAGCCCACTACATCATCAACCCCACCTCAATTGTTATCTCAAGAGCATATCAACAAATTATAAAAGAGAAGGAACTTGGAAAAGACTATGGAAAGCTGGTTCAGACAGGTCTTAGACATGGGAAACATAGGTATTGATTTGGTTGTTCAGACAACAAATAAGTTCTTGGAAGTACAGAGAACTCTTGAAGGTACGAGGCAGGTCTGCGAGGGGTTCCCAAGGAAGTACAAAGCAACCTACTCAAAAACTGAGGCCATACTCGCATTGCCAAGTGAGGTTTTGGAGAAAAAATTTGCCCTTAAGAATGATGACCACTAGTTAGTGGATGTATGGAAGCAGGAATTTGACCATTGAAAAGGAAAGCTGGAGAAGATTCTGGAACTGGTAGTTCTGGATATCGAGTGGGCCAGGGAGACCAAAGAAGAGTGCACTCAATACCTCAAGCTAATGACGGGGTAGGAGCTGCCCACTGTCAAAATTAATCTTGAGAGCATAAAGCCACTCTTCTTAAAGAATATGGAAGATGGGATGTCGGCTGAAATCACCATAGAATTCATGAGTTTTGCAGCCTGAGACTTCTTCCAATCAAAAATTTTTAGAGATAACGCTGCCAAATATGATGATGATTGGAAGAAGCTCATCAACAACTCCTAGGAATGGAGTGACCAAATTTTGTGGTCTGACATCATGGAGTTGGACAAATTCCAGCCATTGATCTTGAGCTTCATGGAGTATGCAGGTTTGAAGAAGCGCGAAGGCAACCCTGTCATCAATGAAGAATTCCTCAAAGAGTAGCTGTAGCAAAGAGCAAACAACAAAAGGATGAAATTGCTACAGTGTTGTCACTAGATGACAAAATAGCGAAAAGATAAGATTTTTTTTTTTAAATGAAATATATTTGGGGGTAGGTGAAACCCTAGTGTAAAGTGAATCCTAGCCACATAATAGAAGTGAATCTTGGCCACTTATTTTTATTTTTGAAAACTATAAATAGGGCTGTCCTTCTCTCATTTTAAGAGAGTTGAGTTGTTGTAAAGGCATGTTGCAGAATTTATAATAGAAAATAGAGTCATTTCTTGGTGTATTTCCGGGTTTCTCCACATGTTTCATGATTCTTCTCCTCTTAGTTAAAACTTTACTTCAAATTACTTTGTTGTTCTGGTAACCTTTAGTTAGGTTTAGTGGATTTAGTGTGTTGTCTCTCGTTATGAAGTTTTATGTTGTGTGTATGCTTTCCTTGTCCATACTTTTGGTCATTTGTTGCTGCTAGGTGACTGTGTAAAGTTAGTCTAGAATTTAATTTTATAGCTGCCCCTAAACTTTATCTTTGTTCACATTTACATGGTGAATGAATGATGAATATTTGCAATCCTTAGAAGATAGCATAGATTTCATGATATTGTGAGAATTTTGATTAAGTGAAATCCTATTTAAGGAAACTTTCCACAGCCAAAACCTCCATGATCACTGTTCATCGGTAGTTGCAGGTCCAAGAACCATCCTTCTTCTTTGCCTCTTTTCCTTCTTTTTTAGAAAAAACCTATGCTAAGGTTCATTGCACATTGTAAAGCAAAATCTGATGAAACAATGGAGTCCGAAACTGCTATATGAGCCTACAGCAAAGTGCAGTAATTTCATATATGAAGAACTCCATTCATTGACCCAATCTTCAACAACTTTAAATAACGTAAGGCCACCTTGTGATTCCAGCACATCACATCAAATAACTGAGATATTCCAACTATCAAAACCTGACATCTGAGAGACCTTGAGATAGTGTTCTACAATTTGATTGTGGAAGATTGTCTTTCAAGAAAGGTAATGCACCTACGTATTACTTGTGTTGAGAAGTGCATAAAAAAACCATCAACAAAACTGATGCTAAAAGGAGGGCTAAAAGGTAAAGCTGGATCGAATCGGGTCATTCTCCCTTGAGAGATTTCATCAAGTTTTGAGGTCTACACCAAATAGGGGGGAATTTCAAGAATTAGAGCTCCTTGTTCGAGCTAAGAAAGCTAAACGAGGGGAACCATCTATCACCGGTTCGCTAGACTAGCCTACTGCTCTTTTGCCTCCATCCTCTTCACCTTCATTAGCAGTACCACCTTCCACTCATCTAATCCATACAACCTTTTGGGTTGCCACTCCCTTTGGGATGAATACTGCCTTTCAGATAAACACAGTCACCAACCCTGTTGCTGCCTTATTAGTTGCTATTACTCATTTACAATCACGAGCCAATCTAGCGCAACCACCTCCACCACCCCCTCCAATGGCGTGGCTAGGCAATGACCCATCTCCTTTGGCCTTCAACCTCTACCATGATATGTCGAATAATCCTGAGAATTTCTACACGAAGTTCAACTCCCAGGATCCATAAAGGACAGTCGAGGAGCATGTTAAGATCTTTGAAATTGCCCTAAAGACTATGCAAATCATATACAAAGATGTGGCCTGTAGGCTCTTTCCCTACTCCTTAGGGGAGGAGGCCTTCTACTGGTACATCAACTTGCCCATCGGGACTATCAAGACATGGGACCTTCTGAAGAATGTTTTTCTATAGAAGTTCAAGAGCCCAGTCAACCCCGCAGATTTGTATCAGCGCTTCATGTCGGTTCAAAGGGAGATCAATGAATCGATCAGTTCATTCAATGAATTTTTCCACAGAGTGTACACCCAGCTGCAGGCCCCATACATTTTCAATGATGTTGCCGTCTTGCCCGTTTACTGTGCAGCGTTGGACAACCATACTTCAACCCTTGTGAAAAGAATGAGACCACCACCCACTAGGTTGGTCGATGCATACACTGAAGCCATTATTGCCAGTACAAATTTAGTGCAGAACATATCTGGTCTTTTGTCTTCTCCTGGGAAAACCGTACATCCAATGTAGATATAGGGGATCATGCAAGCCTTGCAGCATCAAACACCCTTATTGAATCAAGTACCACAACTACCTCTGCTTCCGCATCCTAGGCAACCAATGAATCAAGCATACCCAGTACCTCCGTACCTGTTGCCCCAACAACAACAGTCACATCCTCAATAATCCTAGATTCTTGCGTACCGTCATGCAGAAAAATTTCCTCCCGCTCATCAGAATCACCCAGTTGCATAGCCTTTGTTCCTTTAGAACCCCATGCCACAACAAAATGACACCAAAAAGGATAGGATTGATGAGCTCACGGAGATGATCAAGAAAATTTCAACCGAAATGATGCACTTGAGGAATCAGAACAACCAACTGCAGACATTGCAAAAGAGAATCCAGACCAACCTTAATAGAGAAAACTACGATCAGCGTGAAAATCGGGACAATCTGGATGCTGGCACGTCGTCGGGATAGAATTATGACCGGAATCAGAATTTGGGCCAAAACTTTGAAAGAAGGCCCTTCCAAAGGCAAAAATAGACTTGGAATACAAGACCCAATAATGGTGGTGTTCCCACGCCTCTTGATCATCCCATCAACAATGATAATCCTGCAAGTAGGGTTTACTTGGTAGAGGTTGGTCTATCTGGTTGGTGTCACATACACAAAACGAGCCGCCATTCCGAATTGGATTGTCCAAAATTCCAAACTACCACTAAGATTTTTCGAGTTGAAGTTGAGAATGCAGTGGACAACTTGGGGTGTAGAGACATTGTCCTGTCCGATCCGTACGATTCCTCAGTATTGGTGTTGAACCAGGCTCCTTTCCCAAGGGAAAAATGCAACACGCCAGAGTTGGAGGGTGGAAATTCGAACAACAGTGACAAGGTAGAAGAGGTAAGTCCTGAAAGTCCTTCAGCTCAGCTCATTGATTCAATAGATAATGGTCCTATGGATGACAAAGAAGAGCCTAGGGAAGATGAAGTCCAAATTTTTCACCAATGGACTACTCCATACAACCTCAAAAATAGACAAGCTGGTGCTCATTCCAGAGGCCCTTTTACGATCTCCACACTGCCGAATAATTTCAACACCCCTCCCAATCTGAATGCAAAGAATAACTTGGGTTTCCCCATACACCTGTACGGTACCTCAGTAGAAATAAATAGCAAAACAACAGCTGAAGCCAAGCCGATAGCTCCTCCCAAAATTTTTTCGATGATCAAGAAGTTGAGCAGATGGGGGAGTATATTGTTGAGGAATTCAAAAGGGTAAAGCTAAGTGTATCTGCATTCAAACTTGTAAAGGCGCCTTCCGTCAGGAATGCCTTCTTCAGAATAATAAATGGGACTCCGTCACAAGGGTCAGCTCAAGAAACTTTGGTAAAAGGGGTATCCTTTGATGATCAACAAAGTGAGCTAGTTGTTAGGAAAATCTTCAATAATAAGGCTAACCCGCCAATAGGTCAACAAGCAAACAAGGAGCCCGACGGGGTGGCTAATCAGGCAAAAACCCAAAGCAAGGGCAACGAGAAAGACAAGGGCCAAGTTGCTCAGGTGGACATATCTAGAGGATTATTTCAAGGGAAATTTGAACCTCCTCCCTTTTTGACCACCATCCATGTGTTTGGGAAGAACCTCCACAATTTCTTGCTAGATTTAGGTGCATTGGCTAATGTTATGCCCCTGGGCATGTGAAAGGTAGTCGAAATAACACTAACTTCCTCCTGATAAAAAGTAACACAACTTGAAAAAATGAAGATCAGCATAGTGGGGGAAATTAACAAAATACCCATGTAGGTTGCTGCTGATCCACAGATCCAACAGACCATTGACATTCAGGTAGTTGATATCCCAGATACGTATGGTATAATCCTAGGAAGGGATTTCATGAGGGCATTGAATGGATACGCTGCAACTGATTACTCACACATGTGGCTACCGTGGAAAGGAATGCCAAATCATATTAGGATCGATCAGAAGCCACAAATGAGATTTATGATCACTAAGTAAAACAACATGAATGAGGTGTTGTATGCTAAAACAAGTCTCGAAAATTATTACCCAGTGTTGTATCAAAATGAACAGGAATACCCTAAAGATCAAGGGACGAGCGAGGTCTTCCTCATACTATACAGCCCACCTGCTAATTCGGCCAATGTTTCTTAAAAAACTGAAGTGCTGATCGAATTTGATGATGAAGAATTAGGAGAGAATGACACTCAGGGATTGCTTGTTGGTTTCCAAGATTTCATAGAAAAATGTGTTCATGACCAGCTTAGCCTAGGAACTTGAATGAACTTCCAAGAACTCTTGCTCCCTAATTGGTGCAAGGTACATAATGCTGCTCACTCATAATTTAACTATTGCTTGTGTCAAGCAACAATTGAACACAATAAAAAATAGGCTACTCGAATGGAGAAAATAGGATCAGCACTGCACGAACAAACCTATTGCATCCCTGTACCTCCTAAAGCAGTTGCTAAATTGAAGGCCCCATCAAAGGTGGATGTCAAAGCTGCATGTGCTATGTCCAAGGATCCTCCTAGATTCTGAACGTTGTGCTTTGATGGATCTAAATCCAAGCATGGAGCTAGGGTAGGTTTCAAATTGATCAATCCCAAAGGTAAGTCATACTCTGCTACTCATAGGCTTTAGTTTTATTATACCAATAATGTAGTAGAGTATGAGGCCTTTTTCTTGGGCCTCTTAATGGCATTAAGAAAAGGTGTCAAGATGCTCCTGGTATATGGAGATTCAGAGTTAGTTGTAAAACAAGTCAGGAAGTTGTATTCCTGCTATGATCGAAGACTCACTAACTATCGACACCACGTATGGGATTCACTAGAAGGGCTAGATGCCTTCAACCAACACCATCCCCAGAGGAATGGTTCAATTGGAGTGAATCTTTGACCTTGGTCAGATTAGAGATCAGGATCAACAAGCTACGAAGGATACCATGAGCAGCCAATGTGACACTTACAACCTAGGAACGGCTGGAAATGCCAAGAATGTGTTCAATGGTAAGGTGTGCACCCATGAAGAAAGAAAGGGGATAATTGAGGCACTATGGAAGTATCATGAAATCATCACCTCGAGCTATGAGGATCTCAAGACTTATGATACATCAATTATCACCCACACCATCCTTCTCTGACCAGAGGCGAAGCCCTTTTGGTAGTGGCAGTGCCCGGTCAATGCATTGTTGGATCCAATAATATAAAAGGAAGTGAAAAAGTTGTTGTTGGCCAGGATTATTTTTCCGGTTAGACACTCCACATGCGTGGTGAACTTGGTTCCTATCAGGAAGAAAAATGGGAAAATTAGACTGTGTGTGGACTTCCACAATCTGAACCAAGCCTCGGAAAAGGACAATTATCCTATGCCCTCATTAGATGAAGTGTTATAGATAGTAAATGGCTCTCAGATGATGTCATTCCTGGGATACTCAGGGTACAATCAAGTCATGCTACAGTATGAAGATCGACACAAGACAAAATTCACCACCAAATGGGGAAATTTTACTTACAGACGAATGTCGTTCAGATTGATCAACGTTGGTGCCACCTTCCAACACGCCATCAACATCACTTTCAAAGACCTGATTAGCAAGTGCATCATCATCTATATGGATGATTTAACATTATTCTCAAAATAGTGGCACATTCACGTCACTGATCTATGCAAGGTCCTTGAAAGATGTCGACCATTAGGGGTTTCCCTTAACCCGAGGAAGTGTATCTTCAGGGTCACTAAGGGGAAGCTGCTTGGACACATCCTGTCAGAGCGGGGAATTTCTATTGACCCTAAGTGTGTCCAGTCCATCACGAAAATCTAGTTTCTAGGCAGCAAAAGGGAACTCAAATATTTTTTTGGAAATATTAAATTCGTCCACAAGTTCAATACAGGCTTCACGGAAATAGTCAAACTGCTCAATGCCATGCTAAAACAAGATGCCAAGGTCGAGTGGACCCTAGAAGAAAAGCAGGATTTTGGGGAAATAAAGAAGGTAATTGTTGATGCCCCTGTGTTGGTTAGCCCCAACTACCTAAAGCCCTTCTACATATACTCCTTTGCTTTAGATCATTCCTGCGCCAGTATCTTAACACAAAAGGATGAAGATAGGAGTGAACATCCAATCGCCTTCATGAGTGCCCCCCTGAAGGATGCTAAACTATGCTATCATAATGTTAAAAAATAGGCTTATGCCCTTGTTAAGGGATTTAAGAAGTTCAGGCATTACATCTTATGCAACAAGGTGTTTGCTATAGTTCCTGACCGTGCAGTGAAAACGTTACTTATGTAGAATGATTTAGGGGAGCGAAGGGAAAAATGGATTGCATTTTTGTAGCAATATGACATGGAAATCTAGTTGATGAAGTTGGTAAGAGGACAAGCACTCACCCGAACAATGGTAGAGGTAGTTATTGATGTTGAACCCGAACTCACGGTACAATAGTACCAGCTAGAGGATGTCTCCCCAGGGGAGTGGTATGACAATATAGTGTACTACCTACTGAATCATAAATGCCCACCTCATCTACAGGGGGTCCAAAGGTGAGCCCTTAGGCTGAAAAACAATAGCTATATGTTATAGGGCACTATATTGTACAAGAAGAATCATGAAGGTATCTATTTGAGATGCCTAGGTAAGGCAGAAGTTGACCGTGTTCTTAAAGAATTCCATGATAAGTTCAGGACTAGTCATACTTCCGATTTGTCCACTGCACATCAGATCTTAAGAGTTGGGTATTATTGGCCCACCATATTCAAGGACACCCACAGTCATGTTCATACCTGCCACACGTGCCAGATTGCTGCTACCCGAGAGAGGAATAGTCCCATTGCAACCTGTTCTGGAGGTAAGACCTTTCTTGCAATGGGGGCTTGACTTCATTTGTCTGGTAAGCCCTCCATCATCTATTGGACACAGGTACATTCTAACCGCTTTTGTTTACAGCACTAGATGGACATAAACAATAACTTGTAGGCAATGTACAACTGAAGTAGTGACTAGTTTCTTAGAATTTTTTATTTTAAATCACTTTGGCTGCCCATAAGCTCTGGTATGCAATACCGGCCTTGCATTTGCTTCATTGAAATTCACAAGTTGGGCCTTTGACTATGGTATCATGTTCAAATTTTCCTCTAATTATTACCCTCAATAAAATGGCCTTGCTGATTCCACCTACAAGAACTTAATCATGGTGATCAAGAAGCTATTAGACAGGAATCCCAAGGATTGGCATACCCAACTTCGTTTCGCCTTGTGGGCGAATCGCACCCATCACAAGGATGCCCTCGGAGATTCCCCATACCATTTCATCTATGGCTAAGAGCCCATATTTCCCATACACTTGAAAGTCCCTACCCTCCAATTTGTCAATGATTTTTATTAAGGGGGGGACCATTGAGAAGCTCGCTTCGCCGAGCTGTTGCACCTTGAAGAAGTACGAGACCCTGCAATAGAAATTTTTTCCAAACATTAGGGTGTAGTCAAAAGATGGTTTGACCACCGAGCCAAGGTTAAGGCCTTCCACATTTTTGATATGGTCCTCTACTGGGACAAGGCCCATGAAAAGAAAGGGGGACATAACAAATTTGACAAGCTCTGGCTTGGCCCCTTTCAAATTGTTGAAATCCTGGGAGACAACGCTTTCCACTTACAAACTTTGATTGGTGAAGACGTCCCGTTGCCTGTCAATAGACAACACCTTAAGCATTACTTCCAGGCTTGAGCTCTTTTAGAGCTGTCCATGTAAATACTTGTACATAGGTTAGAATAGGTTCCCTACTTTGCCCTTCGATTTTGCTCATTGTCCCGACGATTTTTGTCTCGACTTTGGAAGAGCCCTCCTGTTCTGCTTTGGTGGCTGTGCTCGACTCGACAAGTGGTTTGCCTTGCTGTTTGCTCTTTTGTTTTTCTCTAGATAAGCCCTCATTCCCTATTACTAACCTTTGAAAGCCCCTAAGCATCGCTTTTCAACTTTTGAACTCTAAACTAACGTAGGATGGATATCCTTTTGAATCCCCTGCATTTATCATGGAACACTCAGAAACACATATTAATATTTCCAAAGGATGGTATGGTGATTATTGGGAGGAAGGGATAAGTGAAAAATCTAAAGTCTACTCTAGTGAACATAGCGATTCCCAAGCCCATAGTGAGCTTCATTGCTTACACGATTGAATAGAAGGAAAAAGGAAAGTGCTAAAAAGAAACCTCAAATAAAAGGAATAAACAAAGAAAAAAATAGCAACCATATGGGTGTATGAATATCTCTACCAGGGCTATGAACACCTGGCTGGTAATAGAGCTATGTTCATGGGGTCATAGCGACAAATTCGTCGGGGCTATGGATGCCTAACTGGCAGTGAAGCAATGTCTAGGTTACTTTCGGGGTCTGGCAAACTACGTATCTTATCTTTCATGATCAGTGGTTGCTCATGCTACTCCTAAGGAAGGTAAATGAACTCACCAGGCACACATCTCCATGATGATGTTGCAGATGATTCAACCTCACATTTCATAAATTTTTCTTAGTTTAGCTTTGAAAATCAGCTTTGGTCTTCGAAACCAAAGATCATTGGTTCAAAATGAATATTTATCTCTAGAACGCCAGGAGCATTCTCCCAGCAGAGTCACCAATTGTTGTGCTTATTGAACACATGCCCCATTCAGAATGGGGACCCTCTCTTCCCTCTTTTCCTTGTTGGGCCCTTGTCGCTTTGCCTCATTTCACATGCCTATTTTTGAGTCCTAAGGGGTCAACGTATTCTCAAATTCACATTTTAAGTGTGACCAAACTTGGCTTGCTTGAAAATGCTAAGTCTGAAGTTAGTTCGGGTTTCCCTTGTTAGAATGCCTTTTTGACATCCGTGACCCCTCCCGGGTCCAGACCCTCGAGTTTCCCTTTTGGGGTTTCAATCTTGATTTTGCTATCGTTGGTGTCCGACGTCCGACATCCTTCCGGAACCTAGGCCCTGGATCTCAGAGTTTCATTTTTGGGATTCCACCTGAGTTTCACCATTCTGCATGGTGAAATGGCGACGTCCTTTTGAACCCTGGATCATGGGTCCCTGTCCACCGTATGACCTAACGTTGCACAAGTTTCAAATGGCCGTAGTTGGATGTCTCCCTGACCTCCGGACCTCCCACCACCGCCCACAAATTTGAACCCACCAAACCCTTTGAACATCGTATGAAGGTATTAATTGTTGTATTAAATGCGGTTTTGGCTATAAAATCAAAAAATTTGGTTGTCATTTTCACCCGACCAAAGCGATAGAAATTTGGAGAGCTCCCCAGCATCCAATATTTTCAACCCCTACATCCGAGCTCTTCTTCCGACATTCTTTGTGCGGCCAACAACATCCTTCTTCGGGATTTCAAGGTACATCTGCCATCCGCACGCCTTGTCCTCTTTCTTTATGAAATTCTAGGTTAAGATTAAGTAAAAAATGTAAACTAGGATTAAAATCTAGTAGATGAGGACCCTCCTATAAAAACCCATGTTTTAAAATGTGAAAAATCGATTGTTTGAGGGGTCAAAATTCAAACCGGAGTTGGACCTCTCCATCACTATTCTTTGGAAAAGGCAACCACCTCACTTGGGCCCGGATTCATCCATGACCATTGGCGCAAACTCAAAGTATGAAATTGATAGCGGCCAAGCTCGTCCCGGACCTTGGCCTCAGGATTTCCTTTCACAGGTTTCCATTGTGAACGGCCTCCTCTGTCCATATTTTCGGCTCTCGAGTGTTGGACTTGCGAAGTCCATTTCAAACTTGCATCAGAGAATTGACTGTCAGAACACCCTTTGGACCCCAGACTCCGAAATTCTGCCTTCGGGATTCCATGTCGCTTTTTCCATTTTACACACCCAAGCTTGTCCGTCCTTCCGACTACCGGGTCCCAACCCTTGGTTCGTCGTCGGGCTTCCCTAACTAGAAAATTTGTTTCCGGGGATTACCCTTCGGACTTCCAACCCAAGATTTTTTTCTGCCTTTTTCCATTTTGAATGGTCGTCCCATAGCTGCTTTTCGACTACAGAAATTTGAACTCTGGAATCTGACTCTCATAATTTTGTCTTCCCTGTGCCATTTCTAGTGGCCTTCCTGCAACTGATATCCAAACTCCTAAATGAAGGCTCAAATTAACTCCAAATCTAAAACGGACTTCAACCCACTTGCTAAAATTAGGTCTTCCTTCACGCCAACCATCAATTGAGAAAATCCAACATCAGGAAACACCTTTGGGAGTTCCGTGCCTCATTTGCCCTTCCAAATGACATTCTGCCAAGGGAATTCCGGCCCTAGGAACCCAGATTGCCTATTTTGCCTCCTTATAATGTTTTGTCAAGTAATAAGCATTTATCAAGTATGAATGAAAATTATAGAGCTAACTTTGATATGTAGGGAGTTGTCTGAGGTTTTTTTTCCATCTTTAAACTTACTAATTCACGTCCCTTTGTGCAGGATTTATGGAATTCGATGCAGAAACCTCTAGTGCCACCAAGGAAAATTGAAAGGCGACAGCGAAGGCACCTCTGGGATGGGAGGAAAAGGATCAAATGAATTTCAAGTTCCAGGGAGTGCCATTGCACTCCAAAATCACCACTTTTTGGAGAGACATCACAGATACCAATATTGGGCATGTCGATATTGACGAGTTCACACAGAGGGTTAGGGTGGACCCTAAAATAGAAAATGCAAGGCTGATCAGAAGCAATGGACTTGCTAAGACTGCAGGTTTCCCACCGGCTTTCATGACCCTCAAGTTGGTAGTGGCGTGTCAGGCAGCATATCAACCCTAGACTAGAACCATAGTGGATAGAGATGGAAACATCTTGGCGGACATGTCCCCTTGTGGGATAGCTATAAACTTCCACATCCCCACCTTTGAGAGCATGGAGACACCAACAATTGAAGAATGTAAGGCATTATGGGAACAAGATCCTATAAGCTGGAAGAGGGTGATCAATCAATAATAGTTAAAGGATAAGCGGGCCAGTGTTGGCAAGGTCCCGCAGGAGCTCTTCTGCAGTGATTTCTTCGAGGATTACCATGACCTCATCACCTTGCTAAGAAGAGTAATGGGTTTTCCTACTGTGGCCTTCTTCTAGGAGTGGATTTTTTACTTGATGGAGGAAATACTCCATGGCAACTCTGCCTTTGATTGGGGAGAAATAATCAACAATTTCTTCCACGAGCAATTAGTCAAAGTGAAGAAGACTTCTCAGTTCTATATGATGTCCTCTCTAGTTTATTCACTTTCCAATCAACGGCATTATCATGGACTCAACACTATGCCCAATGTGACATTGAGGAGAGAACTCAAACCTTATGATAGGTACCCTCAGTTGCAGTATAAAAACTTCAAGAAAGACTACTGCAGAGTCAATGATGCCTTTATTACCTATATCATTCGATCTCTGGGAGGTGACTTTCAAAGAAGATTTTCCCATAGTGCTAGGACCCTCCTCAGTCAATACGCCTTCCTATATATACAATTTCCAAAGTTCACTTACATCCATGCCCAGGGATTCACGGAAAGACCAAACAAGTTGCCCCGATACCCCAATGATCGGATCATTCTATTATAGCAGTTGTGACACATTCATAATATCCTGAGCACCAAGAATCTGGTAGGAATGCCTTACCCTATAGGCCTTGGTCAAGGAATGTACAAGATTCACACCTCCCAATGTGTGGGAAATTCAGAAAAAGGATTTGGCTTAGTACCTTTTCCAGTAGTACACAACTCAGCCACGAATGGACCTATATGGTCGTATCAGGAAGGCATTGGGATGTGAGTATGCCTACCTCCACAACATTAAGGATTTATGGGCCAACTGTAAAGATGAGCTTGAGGTGCACCTGTGACAATATATGTTCATGACTGCCCTCTATGTGCGGAGAATAAACTTGTGCCTAGTCCCTGACCAACTTGAGGAGGATGAGAGCATGATAATTGATCCAAGATACAGTGTCATCACCAACCTGGAACTGCTTATGATTGATTGGGATGAAAAAGAGGTTGATGACCTTGCCATGCTCACCAAGCCCATGGAAATCCAAACAAAGGCATGGAACAACCAGCAAATGGCATGGCTAAAATAACAAGGATTCACCTTAATGTTCAAGGGACTTGAAAGTGAACCAAGTAGCTCCGATGGTGGGGTGTCTACTGCAATGAATGGGGAGACTTCCAAATCCCCTCCCTCCATCAAAACAAAAAAGAGAAAGGAACCTAGGAAGGAGGAGCTCAATGCTAAGGTTTATGCTTGAAAGGCTTCGAAGGGCGAGCCTTCCAAGAAGAAAAGGAAAATAGCTGAGGTTGCAGAGATGCCAGTCATACCTAAAAATAAGTTCCTCAAAGGCGGGGAGGAAGAGTCTGACCCTCCAAGGTCTCCATCTGCTGTAATTGCTGCTACTGTTTCCACTGTCCCACATACTTTGCTTGCAGTTTTTGCTTCCTCCCTGCCTGCGGTGGACATCTCTGTTCACCTTGCTTCCACCTCTCTGATCATGCAGGTCATACTGATGGATTCATCCTCTACCACTACCTTGCCGATCTCTTCTTCCTCTATGTCTCCTTCCCTTCCCTTCATTGCCACTGCCACAGCGCCTGCCCTGAGCCTTCCAGAATCCTTCATAAAGTACATGCAAAACGTGCCATTTGAGCTTTTGGGCATTCTTACATGACCACTAGTACAAGCTGTGATAGCCCAGGCTATGGCTAATACTCCAGCTCTTCCTCCCCCTACCGAACCACCAGGAATGGAGGCGACAATGTAGATATCAGATGAGATCGAGCGACGCCAACTGGAGGATACAAAGAGACCAGTAGATGAGGAATTATAATAGCATGAGCACCCTTTGTTTAAACACCAAGAGATCGATGAGGTCGTTTATGAATCTTTTGATGAAGATAGTGAGGAGTTTGACACTGAGTTGGTCTAGGAAACACATGACCCCGAGGTCAAAGCCAAGTGGAGTAAACAACTTAAGGAAATTGAGGATAAGGAAGCTGAAAATTGGCTTGGAGCGGATGAAGAAGTTACTGTTCTAGAGACTTAAAGCAACAGGTCTCCAACTAAAAGGAATGGTCGAACCCTGAAACATGATGAGAAAGCATCCCTCCATGAAGACGAGTAGGAAGATAATATTGAGGAACATGAACACAACCAAAATGAAGAAGAAAATGGTGTTGAAAGGGAGGATCCATCCAATGAGAAATTGCGCACCAAGTCTCCCACTATGTGTGTAACTCTCGAATAGGACTCCAATGAAGATAAGGAGGATGCAAGAGATGAGAAAGGGTCTCTTTTCGTTAGAGCCACTAAACTTGGGTCAGAGGATAGGAAGAATCAAGGCGAATCACCTAAGGAAAATCCCCAAATGCCCGATTGGTTGGAGAAACAACTGAAGCAAAAGACTCCCACTTGAATATATCCTAAGGCAAGGCTGGAAGCCATTTTGGCCAAAGAAAAAATAAGCACCAAGAAAGAGAAAAGGCCAAAGATCAGATTGAAGGTAACCATGGATGCCTCTGGATCTAGGGCAATACAAATAGCAATACTTGTGGTTGGAGAACAAGGAATAACTTATAACGTCTCCACCATCGACTTGGGAATGGCCATGAGTGAGCAAAAGGTTGACCACCTCCAAGAATTGGTCGCCACAGTGGTACACCTTATCCAATAGGATAAGGTTTTGAAGGAGGAGCTCAAGACACAAGTGGCCGATTTGATGGCCTATATTCAGCAATGGTCATCCCCAAATGAGCAGCCCAATATGTCATCAGCCCCACCTCAGTTGTTATCTCAAGAGCATATCAACAAATTGGAAAAGAGAAGGAACTTGGACAAGACTATGAAAAATTGGTTCCAACGGGTCTTAGACATGGGAAACACATGTATCAACTTGGTTTTCCGGACAACAAATAAGCTCTTGGAAGTACAGAGAACTCTTGAGGGTACGAGGTAGGTCTGCAAGGGGTTCCCAAGGAAGTACAGAGCAGCCTACCCAAAAATTGAGGCCATACTCACATTGCCAAGTGAGGTTTGGGAGAAAAACCTTGCCCTCAAGGATGATGACCACTAGTTAGTGGATGTATGGAAGCAGGACTTTGACCATCGAAAAGGAAAGCTGGAGTAGATTTTGGAATGGGTAGTTCTAGATATCGAGTGGGCCAAAGAGACCAAAGAAGAGTGCACTCGGTACCTCAAGCTAATGATGAGGTACAAGCTACCTATTGTCAAAATTAATCCTAAGAGCATAAAGCCACACTTCTTAAAGAATATGGAAGATGGGATGTTAGCTGAAATCACCATTAGCTTCATGAGTTTTTTGGTCTGAGCCTTCGCCCAGTCTGAACTTTTTATAGATAACTCTGCCAAATATGCTGACAACTAGAAGAAGCTTGTAAACAACTCCCAGGAATGGAGCTACCAAATTTTGTGGTCTGACATCATGGAGTTGGACAAATTCCAGCCATTGATCTTGAGCTTCATGGAGTATGCAGCTTTGAAGAAGCGTGAAGGCAACCTTGTCATCGATGAATAATTCCTCAAAGAGTACCTTCAACAAAGAGCAAATAGTAAAAGGATGAAATTGCTACAGTGATGTCACTAGATGACAAAATAGGGAAAAGACAAGAAATGTTCTTGTAAATAAAATATATTTAGGGGTAGGTGAAATCGTAGTGTAAAGTGAATCCTGGCCACACAATAGAAGTGAATCTTGGTCACTTATTTTTCTTTTTGAAAACTATAAAAAGGGCTCTCCTCCTCTCATTTTAAGAGAGTTGAGTTGTTGTAAAGGCATGCTGTAGAAATTATAATAGAAAATAGTCATTTCTTGGTGTATTTTTGGGTTTCTCCACATGTTTCATGATTCTTCTCCTCTTAGTTAAAAATTTACTTCAAATTACTTTGTTGTTCAAGATAACATAGATTTCATGATATTGTGAGAATTTTGATTAAGTGAAATCCTATTTAAGGAAACTATCCACAATCAGAACCTCCATGATCACTGTTCATCGGTAGTTGCAGGTCCAAGAACCATCCTTCTTCTCTACCTCTTTTCCTTGTTTTTTAGAAACAACCTATGCTAAGGTTCATTGCACATTGTAAAGCCAAATCTGACGAAACAATGGAGTCTGAAACTGTTGTCTGAGCTTGCAGCAAAGTACAACAATTTCATATTTGAATAACTCCATTCATCATCCCAATTCTTCAATAACTTTCAATAATGTAAGGCCGCATTGTGATTCCAACACATCACATCAAACAACTGAGATATTCTAAGCACTGTCAAGACTTGACATCCGAGAGACCTTGGGATAGTGTTCTGCAATTTGATTATGGAAGATTATCTTTCAAGAGAGGTAATGCACCTATGTATTACCTATGTTGAGAAGTGCATAAAAACATTATCAACAAGTGGAAACTTCTTGTTGAATCGATGAAAGGATTTGTAAAAGATGGTTAATTATATGATCATTGATTGTGATTTGAGATGGAGGTGAATATGGTGATGGTGTGTATATGTTGGAAGGAATAGTGAATGGATTGCTTATGAGAAAAGATATAAGATTAGACTCCACATAGTTATAGGGAGCACTAGTGGAAATTCTTGAGGTAGGGAGGACATTGCTAGTTGGTTGCATCATTGTGGTCACTTGAAGATTGGTATAGGTGAGAATTGAGGTTATGGTTGAAGAGGGGGGAGTTTGATTTTCTCCTTGGATTTGCACATTGTCGAAGCTTGAGCACCATTAGTGGTGGGAGGAAAGTGTTTTCCAAATATTTGAGCTACGTTATGTGTGTAACTTCTAGTCCTTCATCACTTTCCATCATGCGGTGAATACTATCTCTAGATATAGAAAATTTGTCTAGGGCTTCGAGTACCACTTTCAACATAATTTTCTAATGTCCATGGTCATGATTAAATAATATTAATTATTTAATTACTTTCTAAACACATCTTTCCAATATTAATTAAACAACATTTTAATTATTTAATTAATTCATTATGACCCTTATTCAACTTTGATTAATTAAATAAATCATATTTATTTAATTATGTCACTAACTAATTAATTTTCTTTCTTAATTAAATAATTTATTATTTCATTAACCCCTTTGTTATATTTCAACTATAATTAAATATTCATTTCAAATTATTTAATTATTCAATTAACCTTTTCAATAGTCAATTAAATAAATCATTTTAGTTTCGAATGTTGAATTAAATTAAAATTTAATTCATAATTAATTATTTCTTTCACATTATTTTGTTGGCCAGTTATCTAAGTATTCACTCACCATCTGACTCAAGATCTATTTAAATCCATCAGTTATCTCCGGATTCGATATTTGATCATCTCTGCGAAAGGACTCTCTGTCAAAACTAGTCATTTAACTAGTTCTAACTCATATGCATAGACATATTTATTAATTAAATATATTTATTTAATTAATTAATTCATGTGTGCATTCGAACAAGTCATTCTTTGAGTTCTAACTTTATCCTTTTCATTCGAAGTGTGATTCTTCTATTTTCAAAGACTTTCAAGTGAAGATTAAATTATTTATTTAATCTTGAACTCTTGTTCTTAAATATTTTTGAACAATCTTAACACCTGATTAAATTGTTATTCTAATTTAATCTTTATCTTGTAGAATTTCTCAACTCATGTTCTAACTGACACATAACTCATATCTCATGGCATTCATCAATCTCGGTTGTTGATCTCTCTTTCAAATCCGAGTCAATCTGTCATTGTCATTATTTCTCCCGAAATCAATACTTTTGAGAAGAATTTATAATCTTTGATATTTTTCTTAGACAATACATCTAGGCTATGCTTGTATACATATAGAAAATGGAGAAGGACAATAAAGATAATTCAAAGAGGTGGACTGATATTCGGTGAGATTGTTTCATATTATCATTTTTATTGTTTTAGTTCATTTGATTCATTCTTTGTTTTTTGATTTAGATTTATGCATGTTAGATTATATTTAACCATCTTTTAAACCAAAAAATCTTCTTTTCTGTAGGACAAAAGCCGAAGACACCAATAAACTACTAATCAGTTGCATGCAAAACCTTTTGTGGAAGACAATGAATTTTTTATTTTTTTTAAACAAATAATCTTTTGTGTTTGGTAGCTAAAAAATTGTCATTTGTCTTAAAATTTACCAATGTTTTCTTTGTCTAGTGCAAAAGCACATTTTGTAAACCCTTTACGATTCAGTATATCGAAGTATCCTCTCCCCTTGCACATTCATGTGATCCAAGGTGTAAGAGAAACAATTACTGACTCTAGAACTTGGGCCTATCTTGGTGGGAGAAATTACTCACCCCAAGACGACTCAGACCAGTAGCATGCTAGATTGCAAGAGACTTTCAGCAGGTATATAAAAGTGGATTCTATGGGGAAACCGAAGAATCATACTCACTATTCGGATGAGAAGGGAAAAAATGGTCTCTCGCTGTACCTAATGGTGCCCCATGAATTAAATTCCATTACTAAAAACCATGTTGTAGTTTTTTTCCAAAATCCTATCTATTTGTTGGTGAAGCAAGTCGGACTTGTGAAGCTGTCTTACATTATTATGGTCCATATGTTGATATGAGATGTATTCTAGGGGAGTTTCATGGGTACCATAGCTTGGTTGTCCCATATAAGTGAGTGTCATGGAGGGGAGCCAGTGGGGTCAAGCTACTAGTCATCCCCCTTGAATATGCGTATATGGATTTATCCAAGTAAGAACTCAGTAAATATTGTTCAACATAGCCTAGGTTGTAATTGTCTTATGGTTTTAACAGATTCAACACATCAAATTGAACACATTTTGAATTCTGTGATTGTTTTTATTTTGTATTCTTCGAAAACTTGATCATCAAATTGAGTTAGTCATAAAATTTTCATCAGTAAAACAAAACTGTAATCTGAGTCACAATTATCATATTTCGAACTACATGTGTCGTAAAGAGTCGCAACTGTTCAACTAAACATTGCATGTGTCTATCAAAAAAATTTCATTTCAAAGAGTCTAGTATCTGAGCCACAATTATCATATTTTGAGCCACATGTGTAGTTGTGAGCCACAACTATCAAAAAAAAAATCGCAAGTGTCTATCAATAGGTTTAGTTTCACAGAGTTCATATTTCAAAGTCACATATGATTTGTGAGTCGCATTTTCCATAAGGTAAACTGCATCTGCTAGAAAGTCAAATTGCTTGTCAACATTCGAAACCTAGTTTGGTCAATTCACCGCATCTGAAACTTGAAACAAATCTATCAAAAATAGAAACACATCTGAAAAGTGAACCACAATTGACTGTCAACACATAAATTCAAAAACTGCAAACTCAGTTTGAAAGCATAACTATCATTTTTGACTTTTGTTTCTTACTATCAACCTTGGATGGAAACTGGAAAATATTTTCTCAAAAACTTTGCATTATTAGGTGTCATATATGTCTTAGCGCTAGTGATCCGAAGTTGCACACATTTAGATACTTCCTAGGAAGTTTCATACAATAGAATATAACAACTTTCCCCATCATTGGATACGTTCATGCTCCGATTTGTCATTATCATTGAACCTAGTCACTATTAACCTATTAAGTGAATCTTTCCAACTCAATAGTCTAGTTTGGGAAATTCACCTTGTCAGTTGTCTTTGTCCTACAATCAAGTTCCTTGGTAAAGTTAGATCATTGCTTGGATTTATTCCATAGGTGGTAGGTTTACCCATCTTAGAATCATTTACCATCATAGACTACTCAAGATTTTTTATATTTTCCATCCTAGCATACGTCATCTTAGTACACATCATTTTAGGAATCCTTAAATTTTAGTGACATCCTTTCTATTTGAAAAATCCCCAAAACATAGAAATAGGACATATCGGTTTTTAAACATAGTTTGAATTACCTCATTTTGAGCAACTTTTCATGGTTAAAACAAGGTCTAAGAAGAAACATATAGCAATGTCAGACCCTAACAAATTTGTCAATTCTTGCAAAAATCAACCATCAAGGAAAGAGAGACCGCACAAAAATTTTCTTGAAAAACACGTCACTAGAGACACACATGGACAAATTTATGTTGAAGACATAGACGCTGCTGTACAAGATCCTAAATTTTCATCCTTTATGGATGAGTGTTTGGTAAATGATCCCCAACAATATCTAGAAAAATTGCTAGTAGAAGGTGTCACACTACCACCAGGATTTGATGTTCACACTTCGAAAACAACATCTACTCAACCAACACAAAATGACATCAAGTGTTTCAATTCCTCAAATTACCACAACAATACCAATTGGCATACTTACTCAAACATCATCAATTGTAAGCACAACACCTTTCAACATAACACGAGGTTTACAATATACTTTAGGAGCAACTTCATCAAACCCATTTGGAACAAACACTACTGGTAAGAGATCCAAAGTAGGCATGAATATTCCTATACCAAATCAGAAAATTCAAACAAGAAAAATTCCTATACCAATTCAGAACATTCAAACAAGGAATATTCCTATATAGGATCAAAAACTCAAACAAGATATATACCCTTGCCAAATCACAATCCGTCACAGAACAGAGCATTTCAAAATACCTACATTGATCCTAACAATGCAAACAACATGTCCTTGACACAAGTAGATATTCTCCAAAATCAAATATAAATGCTTCAACAACAGATGGACAACATGTCTATGTCAGGCAAACAAACTATCTCAGTGCAAGATTTATGTCCATGTCCTTTTGACAAAGCGCTATACATGACACCCTTCCCACATGGATAAATTATACAAAATTTTCCTAAGTATAATAGGAGGAGGAATCCATTAGAACACATTAGAAAATTCTCTACAACATGCCTAGACATATCATATGACCCCACATACTAGATGAGAATTTTTCTACAAACCCTTGTCAAGATAGCACTGGAATGGTTCTCTACATTAGCAAATGGCATACGATCCTGGGGTGAATTAGCTAAGAATTTTGTCAAACACTTTGCCTTCAACATAGAAAATGAAATAACAATAGCTACCTTGTGTCACACAACATAAGAAGAATTCGAAACTTTCACCACTTTCTTCCAAAGATGGAGAAATTTAGCTAGTAGATGTCCAGTTGAAATACCAAAAAAATAAAAAGTCACAATATTCCTTGAAAATATTAATCCAAAACTGAGAAGTGACTTAAGGGTACATTGTTGTACTTCATTCCTAGACTTGGTACAAAAGGGCATCATCCTTGAAAAAGGCCTTATTGACAAAGGAGAAATTAAAGTACCAGGCATAACCCCAGTTATTCAACATTAAAACACTCCCAATGATAGAAACAAGTTCTAGTCTAGAAACAAAAATGTTACCAATGATGATATTGTTGATGCTAAGAACATACATGCGGGACTAGTCATCACACTTAGAGGTTACAACCCCAATCAATACATCATGAGTAATCCAGATCAAACAACAAATTTTGTCCGAAATTCAGACAACAATGACAACAAAGGAGATTTCCTAAACGTGAAATTACCCCTTTGGGGCAACCAATCAAGACAATTTTCAAAGAGTTGATTAAACGTGATCTACTAAAATCATTGGAACCAAGATAGTATGATCTTGGATAGTTTAAACCCTCATGATTGGATGATAACACCTATTTTGAATACCATCGAACAAAAGGACATAACCTACAACAATGTCGACAACTGAAGACGGAACCATAGAGGCCAATGTGAAAAAATATACCAAGAACAATGATCATAAGGTCTTCACGAACCCATTACATGAACACACAAAAGGAAAGGCCTCTAGTTCGGGAACTAAGAATAATGTATCAGCCACTTATACCAATACCAAGTATGACTATGGAAAAGGTATGATCATAAATCACCTCTGAGATGTAGATGAAAATGTCCATACCATCACCATCAAGAAGTGTCCTGAATGTGCTATAAATACACGTAGAACTAAGATAACTTTTCCAGGTCCTTCTTCTGAGCCACCTACACAGTCTTCCAAGTCTAAGTACAATCTACTGGATCAACTGAGTGAGACCCCGACACATATATCCATTTTACAACTGTTGAATTTATCACCTAATCATCGAGCCATTCTCGACAAAGCCTTATAGAGCACGACTATCCTTACCAACTTAGATGTCAATAGTTTTGAAGAAATGGTAGGATACTTAACCAACTCCCATCATGCCACATTTTCTCAATAGGATTATTCAACATAAAAGATCGATCATAATGGCCCATTACATCTTGAAGTCCTATTCCATCAAACCAAAGTCAGACGAGTCTTGGTAGATGGAGGAATAGGTTTGAACCTTTGTACCCTGAAATTGGTTAAGGCATTAGGATTATTAGAAGCATGTGTAGACACCACTAAGAGTATAGTCATTATGGCTTAGGATGATGAGGAAAGATCATCGAAAGGAGTTGTCACACTCCCTATCAGGATTGGCCCTGCAGCTATGGACACTAGCTTCCAAGTCATGGATCTCACCCTTCCATACAACCTGTTGTTAGGTAGACCTTGGATACATGCAATAAAATCCATACCTTCCACATATCACTAGTGTCTTAAATTCCCATATAATGGCATTGAGATCACAATTGATGGTGATCCATATCCTTTTCAATATTTCACAAGCCTAAGGGAAATTCCACAACAACTGGTGCTAGTTAATCAAGAAGCTTCATCATCCACTTTATCCCTATACATTGATCCATCACATCTTACAAATTCCATTTCATCAAAGCCACCATCATCCACTCCTAAGGTCAAGATCTAAGACAAGGGTTATGGAGAATATCACATAAAGGCATCCTATTGTGTTAGTTAGCTGGTTCCACCTAAGACATATGGTTTACCCACAACAGATAGGAGACAATCAGTAGTCACATTTCATGTTCCTCCTACATTGATAAAATTGGGAGAATTAAGTGAAGTTGTGGACCAAGATGATATTACCTCCTAGTTGTACTAGGAAGACAATGAATACCCCTCACCGTCTATTGAAATAGCTAAGGTTCAATATGGAAAAGGCTTTAAGATAATGCAAAGAAAAAGATATGACGAAAATAATGGATTAGGACTGCATCAAAATGGAAGGACAAAACCAATCATTGTCTCACCATGACCAAAAGACCTAGGGCTAGGGTTTCAACCACTTAGAATTGGCTTTCCTAGTACTTCGTCACTATTTCAATACGAAGAAAGCACTTATGAAGACATCTAGATATCTCAAAATCCACTTGCCCTAGTTTACGATGAATCCCTTGACTCAAGAAGCTATGAATGGGATTCCCTTTCCTCTACTAGCACCATGCACCTAGATAAACTATTTGGGGAACTGGAACAAATGATAAAACCCATACCAAATCCATCTGGCCCCATAATAAACAAACCCTTGACCAAAGAAGAATGGCTTAAGAATTATTATTGGGAAACCCTTGATCCTGCATCTTGGGCACTTGACAAACCATCTTCTAATGACCTATCCATTTCAATAGTCCCACATTAGAGTTTACCTACCCATAGGAAAAATAACAAGAAAGAGTTAGTCCAAAAGTTTTGTGACCATGCCAACCACTCTATATTCACCTTGTTAGCTTCCACCTTTGATAAGTTTGATGATGGCATGCCCCTCATATATCCCCAACTTATCAATTGGGATCAACAAGGTACACCCATCTTAGACATATTTGAGAATGACAAAGCAATAGCTGATTTCATGGGAGTTCGAGAAGGCATACCAAGAGGGGATCATAAAGCTGGATTTACCATAGACTTGGATAAAAACTCATATTTTGGGGAGTCTATTTACACCTCTAGTCGCAAAAATGAAAATAAAAAGAAAAACAAAGAAAATGAGAAAAATGATGAGTCCCTAAGTGAAAACCGAAGGGTGCATTTGGTTGAAGAAATAGTAAAATAAAGGATGTATCTGAGGGAAAAAAAATCTCTAAGGCACTCAAAAATGGAGGTTTGAATATTCTCCCCATTGCTCAAGAAAATTCACCAATGTTAGTGGATGATTCTGTTGAAGTCAACATAAACACATAAGAAAAACCTCGAGTAATATACTTTACAACCTCTTTGATAGAAACAAAACAACAAGAGTTTCAAGACTTCTTCACAAAGAGACAAATAAAATTTAGATGGTCGTATGCTGACATTCTTGGGATGGATCTAGACCTTATATTGAATCATCTACCATTACAACAAGGTATTAAGCCCATCAAAACAAAAGTCAAGGAGAATGCATCCACAAACTCCTCTACTAGTCAAAGTAGAACTTAAGAAACTATTGAATGTCAGATTTTTAAGATCCATAGACTATACAGACTGGATTTTAAATCTTGTGCCAGTGACTAAACCAATTGGGGGCATTCACATTTAGTACAAACTTTAGAGATATCAACAAGGCATGTCCTAACGATGACATCCCTTTTTCGAACATTGACATGATGGTAGACCTTATAGCAGAGTACAAGATGCTATCCCTCATAGATGGTTTCTTTGGGTATAAAAAAATCAAAATCGCAGCTGAAGACCAACACACGACAACTTTCACATGTCCATGGGGAACAAACTATTGGAATGTTATGTCTTTTGGGCTTAAGAATGCAAGAGCTACGTATCAAATTGCAATGATGACTATTTTCCATGACTTTTTGCATACTCTCATGGAAGATTATGTCGATGATATTATATAAAAATCAGTAACAAGGAAGATCATTTGAAGGTTCTTGACAAGATATTCCAGAAGCTAGAAAATTACAACATCAGACTAAATCCAAAGAAATGTGTCTTCGGAGTGAAATCAAGGAAACTTCTAGCATATATCATTTCTAGAAGTGGCATTGAAGTAGATCCAAAGAAGGTAAAATCTATTGTAGAAATGCCTACTCTAGTTAGCATTGGTCAACTATGAACACTACAGGGAATATTACGGTCTATCAAGTGCTTCATTGTACAACTAGCAGACAAAATACATCCATTTCAACATTTACTCAAGAAAGGAGTACCATTTGTGTGGACAACTAAATTTCAAGAAGCTTTCCAATGGAGCAAGGATTATCTACTTGCTCCACCTGTGTTAATGCCACCTACAAATGGCAAACCTTTGATACTATGCATTTCAGCAACTCAATCGGCATTCGGATCCCTTCTAGCATAAACTGATGATCAAGGTCATAAAAGGGTAGTGTACTACATCAGCCATATCTTGGTGGGATATGAAATAAAATATAGTAACATAGAACATGTTTGTCTTGCAGTAGTCTTTTCTACTCAAAAAATTCAGCACTATATGCTAAACCACCAGACCATGTTGGTCGCAAAGATTGATCCTCTCAAATATCTGCTAAGTAAAGCAGCATTAACAGGTCGCTTGGCTAAATGGGTGATGATACTTAGTGAATATGACATCCAATATGTGGAGAGGAAAGTTATAAAAGGAAAAGTAATTGCAGATCAGTTAGCGGATGCACCCATGAAGGTAGACCATCCTTTAGCTGCATATTTTCTTCATGCGTTTATCTTCAAAGTTGACACTAGAACCAAATGGAAATTATACTTTGATAGGTCACATACTAATCATGGTTTAGGAGTAGCCATACTATTTGTTACATATTAAGGTGATACTATTCCTAAATCATTCAAGATTGCTTTCCCTTGCACCAAAAACATAGCATAATATGAAGGCTTAGTGACAAGACTAAGAATGGTAGCCCAATGGAAGATTAAGAGTCTACATATTTATGGGGGTTCTCAGCTAGTAGTTCAGCAAGTAAATGATGATTATGAAACTAAAGATGAGAAAATTTCCCCCTACAAGTGCATGGTCATTAGTTTCAAATAGTACTTTGATGACATCACCTTTCAACCAATACCACACATTCAGAATAGGGAAGCAAATGTTATGGCAACAGTGGGTTCCTTATTGGATATTCCTTGCAATTTCCCTAAATTCAAGTTTTTGGTCAAATAGTTGTTGGTCCTTGCCTATGATGTTCCCAATTCTGCAATGTTGTGTATGATTGTTGGTTCTACTTCCCCTTGGTATAAGGATGTATACAACTATTTAAATGCCCCAACCTTACCTTTAGGCCTATCAAACAACCAACATAGAAACTTTATCCGTAAGTCAGCTAAATACACCATCATCGGAGATAACCTATATAGACGTACCTTAGATAACACCCTAATGAGATGTATCGATGCTAAAGAATCATAAGCAACCTTGCGAGTGGTACACAAGGGTATATGTGGATCCCACTCTAGTGGTCCTAATTTAGCTCATAAGATTATGAGATTGGGTTATTATTGTCCTACAATGGAAAAGGAATCATATATCTTTGTAAAGAAATGTCGACAGTATCAAATACATGGAGATTTGATATGCACACATGTAAGGAAACTCAGGTGCGGAAACAGCTTCCTACACTAATCTCTTAAGGAAAGTATGGTGCAAATTCTTTCAAACCCTTACAATTTCAGATTCGTTAATCTACTTAACAAAGATATTGCAGCAATATACCATACATATAGAAAAAGGGTATATGTGGATCCACACTTCTACAAGTGGTCCTAATTGGCAGCATACGTTCCAACAATACACTCACATTACACATCTCATAAGATTATGAGATTGGGTTATTATTGTCCTACAATGGAAAAGGAATCATATATCTTTGTAAAGAAATGTCGACAGTATCAAATACATGGAGATTTGATATATCCAAGGTTGAGCAAAAGCACAGGAGCTTCATCCGATTACTTCACCATGACCCTTTTCCCAATGGGAACTTGACCTCATAGGTAAGATACACCCTCCATCATCAAACAATGATAAATTCATCATAACCACCACCAAATACTTCACAAAATGGATTGAAGCTATTCCCATGACCTACACCACCAACACACAAATATCTAAGTTTATGCTAAACTATATCATTTATCGGTATGGTGTACCCCAATCCATTATCACAAACAATGGCCATCCATTCAAAAACCAAGAAGTCCTCCATCTATGTGAATAATTCCACATCAAACATAATTTTTCCACTCCATATTACCCACAAGGTAATGGCCAAGCTGAGGCATCTAATAAAACCATTGTCAAAATCCTAAAAAATACTATCAATGACGTTGGTCATGAATGGCATGTACAACTTAATCCTACCCTATGTGCTTACCACACAAGCATTTGTACTCCCACCAGCGCTACTCCATACTCCCTAGTATTCAAATTTGAAGCTATCTTACCTATTGAGGTTGAAATTCCTTCCCTTAGGGTATCCTTGAAAGGTCATATTGATGATGAAGAGCACCATGTGTCCAAATTGCAGGAGTTAGAATTACTAGATGAATGAAGACAAAAGGAACTAGATCATTTGCAAGCATATCAAAATTGTCTTTGTCATAGCTATAATAGGAGAGTTCTAAATTGAAACTTTGACATCAGTGACTTAGTCTTAATGGAGAATCCCAAGAATCAAGGTGAATGAGAAAACTAGGTAAGTTTGAACTTAACTAGTTAGGGCCCTATATTTTCACTAAAGCTTTTGGATGAGGAGCATATCAACTCTCTACCCATAAAGGAGAACCAATTTTGTCACCAATCAACAACCTTCATTTGAAGAGGTTCTATGTGTAGCTTCTCAGAAGTATGTCTTAATTGGAAAAATATAGAAACATGGAAATACAAAAAAAAATGGTTACCTTGATGAAAGCTTGGCAAACATGTGTCTTTGTAACACCAAACAAAATGAAAAATCAACAAAATAGTAAAGAAAAATAATTAGAACAATACTGAAAACAACTTTGATGGCACTATGGATAAGTACCGTGGTGAAACCCTGGCAAACAGGCGCCATGTGTAGTCAACTTCGCTCCTTTGTCTACTATCATTCCAATTAAACTTTTCAATTTCACTCATAATAAATGGTTTTCTTATCCATTGTTTGGAACAATTGACATCAGGTCCACTCCATCACAATCTCCACTCCATCCTGTATGTATTATTCCCAACTCGGGAAAAATCCTTGTCTTGTGTCATGAGGACCTTGTACATAGAATTACACCATCATAAAATGTCCTAGAAAAATCCAAAAACATCAACAAACTTCAAAAAGACAAACAAAATATAAAACATTTCATAAATCCCAAAAAGAGAGTTGGAGTCAGTCCTGTTAAGTCAGTCGTAGACATCAAACTATGTTGCCTTTGTGACAAGACGTAGGTAAGGACATCAATCGATGTGCCCTTGAGGCATTAGATCTATCTTTCTAGGTTTGTCATGTATCACACACATAAAATCATAGCTTATTCTTTGTATATATCAAAGTTAGTGGTCATGTCGAACTATGAGGTCTTTGCATGTACAATGTAGGCAAGGCTAATCAATCGATGAGCCCTCAAGACCACACTAATTCAATCCATTAGGGTTTATCACACTCACTATCACATATGTTGCATATCACCAACTTAAGTGCAATTTTTTTATTAGTTATGTCAGTTAAATTTTGGTCGAACTATAAGGTCTCTACGTGCACAACGTAGGCAAGGCTAATCAATTGATGGCCCCTTGAGGCCGCATTAGGTCAGTCCTTTAGGGTATATAATCTCAAGTCATACACTATAAACACACAAAAACTCATAATAGTCAAGGAATCAAAATAAGTCATGTATCAGCAAGGCAAACATCTCAAAACTATCATCAAGTCAAAATTAAACATATTGTCAAAGTGATGAACTTATGTGTTAACAAGATATGTCTTTCTTGTCAACGAATATCGTCAATTGTCATAGCCTCATGTAGCTTTTCACATCAACATCATCAGGCTCAAACATCTTATACAACATGTCTCTTTCTGAAACTAGGCTTTGTCATGCCTTGCATAGATAGTCACCAATTTGAAACCAGACTCAACGTCTTATGTGGTATGTGTCATCCCTCACATCGAGCTATGCCAAACATCAAACAATTACTCAAGATCAAGTTTTGGAAAATACTTTTATTTGGCTTTTTGACTTTATATCTTACTTTGTCTTATCTTTTTATTGATCTACGCATAAGTCCAATTGCTATATTTCTCAAGGATGTCCCTTGAAGAATTTAGAGAAGAAAGGATGTCTAAGGACTCTTTTTCTTTGACTGTTGTCTGTCAATTGTCTTTTTTACCTTTGGATTTTGAGTCATGTTACTAGTTTCCTCAAGGATGTCCCATAAGGGATTTAAAGGAGCAATGACATCTCATGACCTGTTTTTATTTGTTTTTTGTCTATGGTTTGTATAGAAAAAAAGACTAGGGCAATCTTTCCCTTAGTATGAGTTAAGACATTTCTTGTCTACAACTATCTTTTTTTCGCAGGTGGATGAATTTATACACTATGGTCTATCTCATATCATGGTGTGTACTATCCATTTGTGTGAGTCCCACCCAATGATGATAAAATGCAAAGCTTAGTATATATATGGAAAAATATCAAAGATCACATGTCCTTTCAATCAACCTTCATTGTTTCTTACTAACATTTTGAAATAATTCGTGCTAAAATTTATCCTATCCAAAATAATGATAGAGTACTATGACACAAAATAAATTAGATAATCTGTATATGCATACATTCTATAAGCATTATATAAATAGTTTTGTATGTCTATATATAGTACATCATATGGTTACTCTGCACTTCAAAAAAATAGGAACATTAGGCATCCCCGTTGCATATCTAGGAAAACCATGGAATAATAGGTATTCAATCATCATAAGGTACATAATGGAAACATTGCATGTAATATAACCATCACATGTAGATAGAATTGTATAAGCATCACATTGCACCCCATTATCATAAAGTACATTACATCCATCATCAATAGAATCATCATAACATCATATACTGCATAAACACATCATAATGTATAAACCATAATCCATAACACATGTACATACATCATCTAGGAAACATAATTATATAGAAAAAAATGCATCATCATACAATAGAACTACATATCATATAGAAGCCACCAAAAAATCATAAATATATCGCTCAAAATAATGTGTCACTGTACAATGTCAAAATGTATCCATAAATAAAAATGAGCTCGCAGGCTCTATAACCAATGTGCAATGTCTACAAACATGAAAAGTCAGTGTGTCCCACTTTTGCTACTATTATGTGGTGAACGTGGAGGAAACTACCTCTAAGGTAATCTCTGTGAGGTGGAAGGCCTATCATATGGACCTGTCCTCGGTGGTCCTACCACACCCTCTGTACTCTGTGTCCTAGTCTAACTCCTGTCATGTGATCTTTGGTTGCTAACCTCTAAAAAGATAGGAGCTCGTCTCTCAGCTGGCACCACTAACTCATACAGATCTCTATAATATGAAGCCCTCTCTACTACTCTAACTAGCTCACAAGTGAAGCCATCAGATGAGGTACCACTATAGAGATGTCTAATCTTTGTATACTATTGCTTTGTCTCCTGCCTTCGAGCTACTGCCCGATCTCTCTCCATGAGAGAATTGTCTCTCTCCATCTTTAAAGAATCTCTCTCTGTAGTAACAACTCTGAACCTCTCCTTCAATGACTCCCTACCATTGTCTCTAGGATCCTCCTCATCCCATCTCCCCTCTACTATCCTATCCCTGAGCTCTCTCTCCTGCTCCTCCATGGGTATCTCCTCCACCACATCATCCTCTCCATAACCTACTAGAATGCCAAGAGGATCAATATCCATGTACTCTCTCTCGACCTCATCCTCCTCTGTATGGTCCTCTCTATCAATCTCTACCTCCACATGCTCCTCTACTATTGCCTCCTCCACAACATGCTCACCTCCAATCTCAGACTCTACTCCACCCCAGAGGTCCAACATTGGCACATCCTCAGGCTCAGCCTCTCGGATAGGTGATAATCCACCTACCCAACCACCTCTTCATCCTCTTCGACCTTGTCTACCACCAAAACCTCTACCATCATCACCACCACCTCTGCCACAACCTCTATGCCACCCTCTCAGCCTTGTCCCTCATCTCTCCACTAGTGTCGACTAATCCAGATCTGTGTAAGGCATAGGATGATGTTTTTCCCACCAGGTATCATATGCAGTTGTAGTCCTAGGATTCGTTACTCTACCTCTCCATCCCCACTATAAAGGTTTTAAAGCCTAAATCTCTTCCTCTATAGTATCCACTGTTATTATAGGCCCCCATAAAGGAACCTCTTTGGATGATCGAGAAAAATTTGCTCATCCTCTAGGATTATCCTGCACCTCACCAAACTGTCTCAAAACACGGCCTAGTTGATGTCTCTCTATGATATGTACACTAGAAACAATCCTCCCAATCAGGTAATGTGTCTACCAACAGTAGGGTAAATGCCTTTCCTCGTCTGACCATCTCTCACAATCCATGTAAGGCCTCCACATAAACTAAACCAATGTGTCTAGTGCATGTCTCAAAAAACCTGTATCTACTATGTGAATGTAGGTAATGTTTCCCATACACCAGAAAACATAAGGAGATCTAGTTGCCCGCTCTGCAATAACAAGAGGATGAAACACAACAATACACTCCCATGCCTAGACCATGAGAAGAGTAGTCTCGTAGCTCATAGTTGTGCATGTCTATATACTATATCATGCAAATGAAAATATAGCATGCCCAACAAATAGGGACCCCAAGCATTAACAACCTCTCTCTCCAGTATCCTCGCTAACATCGCTCCCCATGCGACAGGAAATCCATGACCCCGAAGGTCAGGAAGAATTATCCCACCAATCAATGTGCATAGTATACAATCAATTCACTCATATCTATCCACTAGCACCAGCTATCTAATCTCTTAATTCTCTATACCTAACCTCCTAATATCATCAAATACATAAAATCTAGTAATCTCGCTATATCCACGTTGTGTATCGTACATCACTGTCTCTCTTGTGATGGGAAATTTAAGAATCCTATACACATCCTCTAGGCTGACAGTTGCCTCACCAGTAGGAAAATGAAATGACGAGGTCTCTGAATGCCATCTCTCACACAAGGCAGTAAGCATACCTGTGTTTTCCCAAATTGTGGGCATGGTCAGCACATTATGAAGTCCTAGTCTTCATAACAAGTGTGTCTCTATGCTCACTAATCTATCTCTTAGCTCAAATGTATCCGGCCATCACTCTCGAGTATAAATAAGATCTAGAATAACCTACAAAGTGCATTCAAACAAGGGGTCAAATGTCAAATCATTGCACTTTTCTAGCAGATTTTGTTTTTCAAAAATTTGACAATCAAATGCGTCGTTTTAGAAACATATGTGGTTCACAATTCATATGTGTCATACTTATTTGCAAATACAGTGCATGAATATACATGCATTGAACAACTCGACATATGTGTTGCATATATCAAATACATTGCAAAAGAAAGTAATTCAAACAACCAAGAAGATGTGTGCAAATTTTATCATCTCTAGTGCACATTTATTATCTATCAAATACACACATGCGATTCAAATTTGTACATGCACCTAAGCTAAATTCATATGAGATGCATAGAATCAAATGTGGTGCATAAAAAGAAAAATGTGTCTATTCGCTAAAATTTCCTAACAATGCCTAAACATCTTTTTATGTATGCGTTGTTCCGCAAGAATATGTGTTGTGTACGAACACATATGTGTTGAACTAGAAAGACCGCATTTGAAAAATAAACATTCAAGGGGTCATTTCAGGGTACATACAGGGGGTCATGCATTATTTGGCCATCGAAAGGTCTGGGTCCAATATCCGCGATGCTGAGTGTAGGGAACTGGAGACATCTCGCTGAATGCTCAAAGCTAAAATTCTCAATTCTTCAAATCTTAAGGGTGCAGATGAATTCATTTTCACCCAAAAAACTATTTATACCTAGGGTTTGGGTAGCATTTCTTCTGACCTTGCCTATTGGTTGTGTAAAATTCCAACTTCAATTGAACTGTACTCATCCATAACACTTCCAAATTCAATTCTGTCAACTCCATAGAATTTATGCCAATCAAATTGACTTATAAGGAATATTTCCTGATTTTTTTGAAATTTTTCAAAAAAATGTCAATTTTCTTGAGGGGGCATACCCTAACCTATTTCATACCCAGGCATGGTTGGGGCATATTTTATAATGATTTTCTTTAACACAATGTTGAAACAACATTGTATCAAAGAGGGGCGAACTGTAGACATTGAAAATTGGTCTAGGCCTGCGAGTACCACTTTTGACATAATTTTCTAATGTACATCATCATGATTAAATAACGTTAATTATTTAATTACTTTCTAAACACATATTTCCTCTATTAATTAAATAGCCTTTTAATTATTTAATTAATTCATTATGACCCTTATTCAACTTTGATTAATTAAATAAATCATATTTATTTAATTATGTTGCTAACTAATTAATTATCTTTCTTAATTAAATAATTTATTATTTAATTAACCCCTTTGTTATATTTCAACTATAATTAAATATTCATTTCCAATTATTTAAATATTCAATTAACCTTTTCAATAGTCAATTAAATAAATCATTATTTATTTAATTAAATCATTTTAGTTTCGAATGTTGAATTAAATTAACATTTAATTCATAATTAATTGTTTATGTCACATTCTTTTGTCGCCCAGTTATCTAATTATTCACTCACCATCTAACTCGATATCTATTTAAATCCACCAGTTATCTCCAAATTTGATATTTGATCATCTTTGTGAAAGGACTCTCTGTCACAACTAGTCAGTTAACTAGTTCTAACTCATATCTATGAACATATTTATTAATTAAATATCTTTATTTAATTAATTAATTCATGTGTGCATTTGAACATGTCATTCTCCGAGTTCTAAGTTTAACCTTTTCATTCAAAGTCTAATTCTTCTATTTCCAAAGAATTTCAACTGAAGATTAAATCATTTATTTAATCTCAAATTCTTATTCTTAAATATTTTTGAACATTCTTAACACCAAATTAAATTATTATTCTATTTTAATCTTTATCCTAAAAGAATTTCCCAACTCATTTTCTAACTGACACGAAACTCACATCGCATGGAATTCATCAATCTAGATTGTTGATCGTTCGAAAACCCAATTTCTATAAATTGACCTGTCATTGTTATTATTCCTCCTCCCAAAATCAATAATTTTCAAAAGAATTTATAATATTTGATATTTTTCTTAGACAATACATCTAGGCTATTCTTGCATACATATAGAAAATATGAGGGCAAACATACTGCTATGGAAAAATGTAGAAGGACAATCAAGATAATTCGAAAAAGTGGATTGATATTCAGTGATATTGTTTCATATTATCATTTTTATTTTTTTAGTTCATTTGATTTGTTCTTTTTTGTTTTATTTATATTTATGCACGCTAGATTAGATTTAACCATATTTTGATTGCAGCATTCATTTCATTTACGTTACACTATCTATGGAAGGTATAGCTGTGTTTGAGATGTTTTCAGTACTCATGCTATCTTGTAAATGAGTTACGTCTTCTTGCATTTTCATTATGTTTTCTTGAGGGATATGATCAACCATTGTTTGAACACTCAACATAGCACTTTTAGGTAAGGTAGGCATGTCAAAAAAGGTATCAAAGGTATGGTCCATACCTAGAAAACTAATACCAACACTAGGAGTAAGAGAGCTTGATAACCCAAGATTGACAATGAGTGTTTATTGTGGCATGTCATGAGTCTCGTACTTCATCTAACCACAATATTAGTAGTAGGAGACAAAGTAGTACATCTCATGCAAGGGATAAACCAAGGGAAGTGCAATGAATACAATATCATATGCTTGCAATTACACTTGAAATGAAATAAATTGGAATAACAATAATTTTGCAAACTAAAACAGAGAACTTAAGGTGCAGCCAACAAAAACCCATAAAATAAATTGAAAATCCTAAAATTTGGAAAGTCCAAGTCAATGGGGACTAAGATTCCAGTAAGGGAATCTTGGTCCTACTAGTGTGATTTTGAGGTTCTAGGGATTGGAACATACAACAAACGATAAAGAGACAATTCTGAGCTTGAAACCCTGAAAGGGACTAAGATGCTAGGAAGGGTGTTTAAGTCCTAGTAGAGGTTTTTGTTAGAAAAAATGAAAATTCTAAGTTTTCTACAGTGTTCATAGGTTTCCTATTCAGGGACTTGGTGTTTGGAAAAAGAAAACTATGCAAGTGAATGCAAGAAAAATGAACTAGGGACAAACAATTGAATACAAAGGTGAATGCAATTTTTTCAATTTTGCATACAATAAGAATGTTTATAAATGCAATTAGAATGATCAACAATGAACTTTTCAATTTTTCAATGAGATTGGATGATGCAAGAAAGAAAAAAATGCAACCTATATGCATTTTCACTAATGAAAATATGAAAAACCCTAGATGCAATTTCACTAAATATGAGGAAACCTAGATGTAATTTCACTAATGCAAGATGCAATGAAAGAATGAATTAAACCTAGATCTATGATTTTAATAGACTCCAAATCAGAAAATGAGTGATCAAAGAAGTAAGGTTCACTAAAATAAACTGTGGGGAAAATAGGATGTGGATGTTCATCTGTCTTCCTTATGGTCATTCAGTATTGTCCTAGGGTCCCAAATTGGATTGACTATCAACCTCAAAGGTGAGTCAATTCTCAATAGGGAAGGACCTAGGAGGGGTTCATGTAAGCTTTGAGGGGTTCACCACCAAGAAAAATCTTGGAAAAGACAAATAAGCATTCAACTCACAAAACTTAGTAATGTAAGCTAAATGAATGATGCAAACAATGAAATTATGCAACATTAAGTTAGGGTATGTGTACTTGGAAGTTTTTGAAATGCAATGAAGATTCTAGAAATGCAAAAATTTTGTCAAGAAGTGTTATGGATGAATAAGATGCCCTAACTAGTGTCTTAGTCTCGTTGTTGTTTTTTTGAGGCAAATACAAAATCTTCGGATGTCAAAACCAGATCTAGAAGAATTTTTGAAAAATGACCTAAGGAGGACTAAGAAACTGTAGGTGGTGACTTAGTCCTGTTCTGAATTTTTGAAATCTTTGAATTTGATCCTGAGGTCCAAGGTTTTCACTTCCTTCTTCTCATTTCTCAGGTTTTGAATATTATGAATTTGACCTATAGGTGAGTTTCCATGAAGATGACAAATTTTTGATGCAACTTTGTAACTTTGCAACTTTTCACTTCCAATGATCTTCAAGTTTTCAAACTAGATCTATAATCACAAACACACAAGAGAAGAAAAACTTGTTGATTGTTAGTAAGTGGGGGTTTTCCTTGGTAAAACCCCTTGTTGGTAATTAAACCTTGAAATAGAATGAAATGGAGGGAAATGATGAATGAACAAAATACAATGTTACAACTCACCAAAACCTTTTTGTGAAGTCTGCAAACTTGTGAAATGGCTTAGCTCAGGTGTCGATCTTGAAACCAATGAATGCTTGATAGATCTTGATTTGAGTTTCTTGATCGAATCAAAACCCTACATCACAAATCTTAGCTCTAAAAAAAACATGATGCAACAATCTCCTTGATATGATGCTTGAATCTTGATGATGGCTCCAAATTCTTGATGAATTTCTCTTGATCTTTGAAACTTTACTTAAGAACGAATACTTGAGTGCTTAGATTTCTTAGATATATGAAAATGAATGAATGGACCTTGTATTTATACTTATCTATGCTTAATATATTGAAATTACATCAAAAAAAGCCAACATATGAAATCATTAATTAAAGGAGGCCAAATCCTACCAAAATTTGAAATAAAATCCCAAAAATAGCTTCAGGGGGACTAAGATGCCCTAGGTGGCATCTTAGTCCCAAGTCTTAAAAACATGGGGCACAAACTCGAGAAAGAGGCCCAATAATGGTTCCATTGAAAAGGGGGTCCCAAGACCTCTACAAGACAAAGATGCCCTAGGTGGAAACTTACTCTCAACCAAAAAATCAGGGACACTTTGCCAAAATCATTGAATTATCGTTTATCCATTAATGTTTGTCATGATTTTCCAAAAAAAGATGCAGTTTATAAGGCTTGTAGATGAAAAATAGGACCAATTAAGACATAAATAAGGATAAATAAAGTAAGGTGGGACCAAACAAGTGTCAAAATTCAAGGGTATGCAGTTTCCTACACTACATTAATTTATAAACTGTCGAGATTATCCTCAGAGAAATGTATTTAATAAGGCTTGTGGATGGAAAATACGACCAAATAAGGCATAAAGAAGCCCAATTCTAGTAGGAAGGGCCCAAACGAGTGTGAAAATGTAAAAGGATACATTTGTATACACTAAATTTAGCCCCCACTTTAGTGAGAAGAGGAACTTTCTTCAACCTCACACTAAATTAGATAAACTCGCATCGAGGGGTCCAAATGTACCAATGTTGGTGGGATATGATGACAACAATCAAGAGGGATGATCAAGCCCCAAAGAACAAGATAATACAACAAACCAACATAAGCACAAGAGAACACATGTCTGAATGATATATGAAGCAACAACAAGGAACACACATACATTGGCAAAGACATAAAGAAAAAAGAAAAAGAAAGAGAGGGTGAATCAAGTCTCGATCATTTGTCCAACATGATGTCGATCAAATCTAGGTTGTTTGTACAAAAATCCTTTACAAGTGGAACATGATTTCCACTATGCAAAAAACACACACACTCATAAGGGATAGTGGAACCTCAAGCTATCCACTAGGTGAGCCCCTAGAAAAGTGAGACACATACACAGATAGCTAGTATGCACCCACAAAAACAAGCAAGTGGCTATGGGAAAGTCACGCCTAATTTTGGCTCCTATCCGCTAACCATACCAAAGCTACACATCTTGATAAATTTGAGAAGGTGCCACACAACATAATCAACAAGATTCATGATTTAAGCAAAACTTCGTATGCTTGACACTCATGAACAAACAAGATGGATCTGTAGGCAAGAAAAGTTTATTATGCAAGGTGGCCATATAATAGTTATTGGAAATGCAACATAGTGTAATGGTATGTTAAATGGAATTTTTCCTAGTTCATGTGAGTTTTTAACTTAGGGAACATTGTGCGTAATTTCTCCAAGAGAGGACTAATCGAAGAATAGAAGATTCACAACTTAAGGGATGTAGTGTTTCACATCAAGCCACTAAGAGAAATATAACCCAATTTAAACACACAAAGAAAGATGTATCACATGAAGTAATAATGGTACACAATGAAACATTAATTGAAATGCCAAATAATAATTCCAATGTATGCCCCTAGTTTAAAGAAATTTCTAAACACCATGTTGTGAGAAATTACTTTAAAGTAGAAAATGATAAATGCTAACAAAAGAGGACATGAGAGCTTATTTGGAAATCCTTATGCCAAGTCATATGTTTCCAAATAAAACCACTTCATGAAAATGAAATGAAGGGGTTTCCCCCAAAATGAAGTCCCAAAATCATAAAAAGGTTCCATAGATTTGGGGTCAGTATGACGTCGCTACAATGCTTTTATAGAGAGCTCGTAAACATCATCATTCCAAAAATACTCATGGAACTAGAAGAATGATACAAAGAGATAAAAAAGAAAGAAAATATTTTTGGTCAACATGGAAGAGACATAAATTTCTCCACGCCTTACATCATCCCCAAAAGGAAAAAACAAGACAAAAAAAAAATGATAAAGAACAATATAGGGGGATCACATTATGCACATGCAATCACACACCTGGAAAAAAAAACAATTATGCAAGACTAGTAAGGCACATGCGATTCAAGCTATATCAAGTTGTCTGCATCCCAATCTTGTTCATTGTATACTGTGTTTGTTCTAAAAAATGTAGGTTTTAACCAGAAGAGTTTGCCAAGTTTTTACTACACTTTTGGCCAACGTACAAGGCCAATTACACAATTGACCCTTCTTCTCTTTACGTTCTGCTAGACCTAGGCGGGTGAACCTATATGAAAAAATTCAGATTTGAAATACATTTCCTGCTAAACAATCAACCCAAAATAGCTATTGGGAGTGGATAGACAAAATGACTACAACTACCCCTACTACACAAAGAAAGATTTTGAATATGTTGTTTTATATGAACTTTACATCTGGGTTATGGTAGATCAGTTCCTTCTATCCACCTAGGAAATGGATTCAAAACATATCAAGAACTGTATGTGTGTTTCCCTCTCTATCTTAATTCTAGTTGTTAGGCACTTTGAAAAATAAAATTCCATGGTTGGCATGTGACTTCACCAAATTTATGACTTCCATAAATTGTGCTAGAATTTTTTCCTACCAAGTTCTTCTTTAACCATCCACCAAAAGTCCTAAAATCACTGAGACTTGTTTAAAAGAATTTAGTTCTGACTTGCCAACACCAGTTAATCAAATCTCACAAAGTGAAAATGCACTGTGATAAATCAGAAATATATTTGAAATTTTGATTTAAATGATTTAAATATTTCTAATTGGAGACAACCAAATAGGAAAATAAAAAATTATAGCATCTCAACAACTAAATACAGAATGGGTTTCACCAGTTCAAAATAATTTGTCCATTGATTCTGCTTCAAAAAGTCAATACATTATTTGCATTCCCAGTCTTATTATTTTTTGAAAAATCTAACTCCTCTCTGCCTTCTCCTGCCAATTGATTTTTTCAAATATTTATACAATCCATTTGAATAGTCAGGACTCTTCATTTACTCATTATAACCATTTGTATTTATCTGACATAAGGTAAAATATCTAATTAAGTTGCCTTATCGGAAAATTAAATATCTTAAACTATAGTCCACCTGTTTATTACGTTTTATATTATATCGCTCTACCGTGGGTTTTATTCTAACTATCAGTAGTATGGTGGTGATTGTTTATCCTAACTCTCTACCGCCGTACTATGGTTGACCCTTCCACTCCCCATGGTACAATGGTGTTGACTTTGACTGCACTATTCTTGTCACCACACCACCGCGGTCATGTTGTTAACCTTATGCAGAGTGATGGTAAACATATTTTTCTTGCTCACTAACTGCTACCGTGTTACCGCAGTCCTCTTTGGAGCCACCCGTAGTATCATGGTGATTGTCTTTTTCGTATCCTCTTCTATTACCATGCTACCATGGTAACCGCCTTGTGAACCACTAACTGCTTCAACTGAATGCTCACTACACTACAGTGGTCACTGGCTTGACTTCCAGCGATACCGCAGTAGCCACCTTAATTGTTGTGCCTTAACTATCACCTCATTGCTTAGCTCACTATCCATCTCCTTACCTCTCAACTGTTGGCTATGTTTTGTCCCTCTGCAGTATGGCAGTCTAATTGTTCCTTGTCGTTAACTCACCACCCACCGCGCTACCGCAGTCTGTGGTTTGACCGCGTGCGGTGTGGCGGTAAGAATTATCATGACTGTGCTTAACCGTCACCACTATACCGTGAGCCACTTTGCAAAAGGCCACGGTAAAGCACTGAAGGCTATGGAGGGTAAACGGTAATGGTAAAAAGTATTTTTAGCATCATGGTTGGTGGGATGAAATGATTTTTTTATGAAAAGGTAGGAAAATAATTGGTTCAAATGGGTAAAACCCCTTAGAATTTTTTTATGAAAATTTTGATTCTAATAGTGGCTACTATTGGGGATGAGTGATTTTGCAATTCACTACAAGAATCCATAATGCAACTGGGAGAGAAAACCAAGACATGAATGGACAAGAAAAATGAGAGCAATGGAAGATGAGGGAGATGGGAAATGAAAAATGGAGAATGGAGAATGGAAGAGACCTAACACTACTATACATGGAAGGAAAAAAAAAAATTCAATAAGGGAATTTCTAAGAATGTCCATGTACTGGAAAATCCCAGACCCATTAGAATTCCTAAACTATTGTGCATGGAAAAGAATGTTGAAAGAGGTTTACTAAGAATTGTCCACACACTGACAATCATAAACCCTATGATATTCCTCAAGTGAATAAATGCTTGAGGAACTGCCTATGTATAGGGAACTCTTGCTCCTCTCCAGATATGTTCTTTAGGAAATAATAATTTTCACCTCCTTTACCAGTTATCACAAAAGGACCCAACCATAAAGCTTCAAATTTTCCATGCTTCCCCTTCTCTTGACACCAAGTATTCCAGATCAATACTAGGTCATTTTATTCAAAATTTCTCTCCTTGGCATTTTTATCAAAATAATATTTCATTTGTGACTACAATTTAACATTCTACTTCTAAGCCATTCTTCTTATTTCATCAAGTTCTGCAAGCTGCTCCATTCTTTCCTCCATGGTTCAAAAATATCCAAGTATTCTTATAGGATAAAATTATAAACTGGAAAAATGTTTTATAGTGACATTCTAGCTTGTGTCCCATACACGAGTTCAAATGGAGATTTCCCAGTTGCCTTATTTACTGTAATCCTATCTTCCCATATAGCCAATCTTAACTTTGAATCACTCGCCTTTTTATTTGTATCAAGCATCCTCCTTACTATCTTCAAAAGAATTTTATTACTTGACTTTGCCTGACCATTGGCTTATGGATGATATGGGGCGAAATGAGAAAAATTAATGTCATATGTTATGCAAAAATCTCTAAACTCATCAGATCTAAAACACATTCCATTATCTCTGATTAATCTGACCGGGGTGGCAAATCTAGTTATAATATTTTTCATCAAAAAGTTTAACACCACCTTGCTTGTTGCTTTCTTAGTTGGGACAACCTCCACCCACTTAGTAAAGCAATATGTGGCCACTAATATCCATCTGTGTCCTCCACTTGATCTTTCCTATATTTCTCCAATGAAATCAACTCCCCATTGGTGAAAAGGGGCTTCTACCTACAAGGGTGTAAGTGGCAATGCTCCTCGATACTTCAACTTACCTAAAAATTTCTAACAAGCCTCACATTTCCTCACATGTGTAAAAGAATCATTGAACATATTAGGCCAATAATAACCAGCCCTGAGAATTTTGTGTGTAGTGGTCTTAGCAGAATAATGGCCTCCACACACCCCTTCATGAATTTCACTCAAGACATGTTCTTCCTGGGACTCATCTAAACATAATAGCAATATACCATACCTATTCTTCCAGAAAAAGTCCCCTTCTATAAAAACATACTTAGAATCCTATAACTTCAAAGTTCTCCTTTTATTATCATTCAACCCCTCAAGACACTTCATGTGTGTGAGATAATGCATCACATCTATATACAATGGAGTATGTTCAATACTTGCAACAACCTCTTCCTTACCTTCTACATTGTAGATTTGGTTTGCTTCAATATTCATTTCTAACATAAGCCTTGCTAGACCCTGTCCTCTTACTAGTTTGGTAATTTGAATCTCCATATGGAACTCTTGGATTTTATTAATCCATCTTCATCTCTTCCTTGTCACTTATGTCTGCACCAAGATATCCTTCACAGTTGCATGCAGGACACAAGAAATTACCTTAGCTCCAACAAGATAAGGTCTGAAAGCCTTTGTTGCTTTGAAAAATGCATAAGCCTATTTTTCCATAGTATCATACTTCAATTCTGACCCCTGCAAATATTTTCTAAAAAAGGAAATAGGTTGTTCATGGCCTTCATCATTCTTCTGTAACATGACAACAACTATGGTATGAAATGAAGCAAAAGAAAAAATCTGAAATGGCTTAGTAAAATCAGGGGACTTTAGGACATGGGCTTCTCTGATAGCTCTTTTTATAAATATGAAGGCATCCATGGCTTTAGTAGTCCAATCCAAATTCTCTCCTTTTTTCAGCATCTTAGATATAGGTTTAACAATCTCAGCAAAATTGGACAAAAACCTTCTAACAAAGTTAATTTGGCCAAAAAATGATTGGATTGCTTTGAAAATTTTAGGAATGGGGATTTTTATCTATGGTATCTACTCTTTCAGAATCTATCCTAATCCCACCTTTTGACACAATATGCCCCAAAATCTTACCTTTTGTAATAGAAAAAATGACTTTTTTTTGGATTAAGACTAATACCATATTGCAAGGCTTCGATGGAAATCTTCTCTAGATCTCTCACATGATTCTCTACCCTTTTGGAATAAGTAGTGAGATTATCCTGATACACCACCCTTATATCATGAATTAGATCTACAAATTCCACATCCATGGCTCTTTGAAAGGTATCTCCTGCATTTGTGAGACCAAATGGCATTCTTACATAGACATGTGTTCCCCATGGTGTAGTGAATGTTGTCTTGTCTTTCTTAGATTCTTTGACTTTGACCTGATTATATCCAGAAAATCCATGCATCATTGACAATAGATCACATCCTGTTACTTTGTGCAATATTGCCTCCATGTTTGGGAGAGGATAATTATCTTTTAGGGAAGCAACATTAATATTTTTGAAATCTACACACAATCTTATGTCCCCATTCTTCTTCCTGACTGGAACCAAATTTGAGAGCCATTTTGAATGTCTAATGGGTTTAATAATACCTCCATCCTTGAGATTTTCTATCTCCTCTTGCATCTTAGGTTCTAGAGTTGGGTTTATAGGCCTCTACTTTTGTTTGAATGGATTTGTATCCGGCTTAAGCAGAATCTCATGCTGAAAAAAATATCTTCTCTATATGCCTTGAAATCTTCATAAGACCAAGCAAACACATGCTTGTAATTTCTCAACAATGCAATCAACATTCTCCTGATGGTTGGGCTTATTTTCTTTCCAATATAAACCCTTTTTGGTGTTAATTCAGTTCCCAGATCTATTTCTTCAATATCTTCTTTCTTAACAAGTGTTTGCTTCATGAGAGAATGATCACTCTCATGTGCCTCATACTGATCTATACAATGAAGAAACTTCAAAAGATTAGTATCATCATTAAAAACCTATAAACTATATATGTTGTTAGGGACATCGGGTCTTGTTTTGAATTCAACCTGAGACACTCCTGCCACAATTATATCATCCCCCTTTAAAGCTACACTATCCAAGAAGTTAGCCATCAAATTTTAAAATCAATCTATCTATCCAATGAATTGAAAATGAATCAAATAGTTCCATTATATCCCATAAAACATCTCTATATTATTTCAGCCTCTTGTTCTTTGTAGCATACTTTGATCTAACTTGTGACACAAGTAGCTCAGAATCTCCCAAGACAATCAACAACTTAATCTTATGCTTGGCAGCCATGTTCAAACCAATCAGCAAGGCTTCATACTCTACCACATTGTTTTTACATTCAAAAGACAACAAAAATGAATATTTAAATGTTGTACCTTCAGGTGATATGAAAAATACCCCAGATCCATTACCTTCTTGGCTTCAAGCCCCATCAAAATACATTTTTCTCATAGCTTGCTAATTTCTAGTAAAAATCCTATCAATTGGGTCAGTATTCACTAATTCTAGCTGAGACAATTCTACTCTGAAACTCCCTAAATCCACATCACAGAAGAAATTAAGTTGTTATTGAGGAACATACTCAACAATCTGATTCACCCTTGGTTCTCTATACAATTTTACTTCTTCACCATTAACTGGTATTGTGGCATATGATAAATCAAATTGTACATTACCTCCAACTGCTATAGTCCATTGTCTTGACAAAAGCATTCCAAACTGAGGAGGTGTATCAATCACAGTTATATAAATATTATAGGTTGCATGTGGGTAGGTTTCTAATTTCACTTCTACATCTTTCATAATCCCCACAACTAGGACAGGCCTACTATCCATGGCATAACATTTACCACCCTCAATATCTATCCACATACCAAGTTGTATCATCACCCCTATTAGCATTATATTCATAGAAGCACCTAAATCTATCATGAAATTTCTTACCAATTTACCATTTATGAGTAGGGTAGTAAAAAATGGATCAACTTGTGGTGTATTCATCAATGCAACATTTAGGCAAACTTCTAAAACTTTTTTCTTTCCTTTCCTATAAGCAATTCCAAGATTCTCCTTTTGTTCAAAGTTTATATTTTGATTCCTCCCACTAGATATTAATTGAATAACACTTTCCCTATAGTCTTTAATTTTCATCATTTCAAGTAATGGGACAAATATTTTTACTTGGGATAAAGCTTGCATGAAATGAAAAGATGCAATTTTAGCTCTGATCGCCTTCTATTGTTTTGTTGATTCTCCTTTGGTCTCCTCTTTCACCTTTTTGGATGTCTGATCTATCTTTTCTTTGTCCTTGGGAAATTCTTTACTTTCTTTTTTAGGGACCTTTTTTTCTTTTTAATCAGAGTGCTCATAATTTGTCTTTTTTTTATATTTGATCAGACATCTTTTTATCTTTCAATAGTATCTCTTGGAACACCTTCATTCTCATTCACTGTCCTATTCCTCAGCCAATACTTGCTTTCAGCCTACTCAACTGTTGCAATAGTCAATCTTTTAATTTCTTCCTTAGTTGGTCTCATATTTCCCCTACTAGTATGATATGATGTAGTAGGAGGACCTTGTTTATCATCACTTTCTTCATAATAATTAAAAAAAAATTGTTATGCCATGTGAACATTATATTTCTGATGATCAACATTATATTCATATCCTCCTTCTTCTATAGATGAATACCCTTGCTCTATAGAGTGAAGAGTGTGGGAAGTGAAATAGATATTATGGTCTTCTTCATTATTATTTTCTACTATGTCTTTTCCTAGCACTGAATGAGCTACAACACAATGCTCTGAAGAATGTGGCAAGTCACAAACTAAACACAAAGGACTATTATCAACCATGTATGTCCCTCTCTTCTTCAAAGGATCAGGTGTATTTTTATTTCTTGGCCTATCCATCATTGGCTTTCCATCTCTCCAATTTGTATTATATGGCATGCCATGTAGTCTTGGCCTTTCATTTCTATATGTAATTTCATTTTTATTTGGAGGAGCATATTAGGGAACCCTTGGGTTATCCCTCTTAGCAATCATCCCTGAAACCTTCCTATTATTTTCAATAGTGAGTGTTATCCTTTCAGCTTCAACTAAATTCATGGGGCACCTATTCCTAAGCTCATATCCAGTCTTAGGATCAAAATATTTTAAATAAATACTCAATGCAGTAGGATCAGCTAATTTGGATCTAGGAGGTATCTTATTATGCAACTTAGAAAACCTCTAGTTGAATTCATAAGCTAACTCATTTTGATGTTTCTAAATATTCACCAATTCATGCAAAGGAAACTCTAGTGCATATCGATTCCCATACTTCTCAAGAAAATGTTCATAAAACACAACAATAGAATCAATAGCAGCTATTGGAAAACCATTAAACCAATCTCTAGCATCTTCAATCAGTGACATCATAAACAACCTCATCTGCACATCTTCATATTGCATATCCAAATCTTGCATAAAAGAATTAAAACTCCTTAAATGCTCTTTAGTTGTAATTGCACTATTCCTGTGAACTTTGGGACCAAGCTTCTCCAACTATTGTCCATAGGATAGGGACATATTTGAAATCCAGCCAAATCAAACTTCCTGATCATGATTGTGTATTGTGGAGGAGGTAGATTTTGGTAATTTTGATGCTGGTACATTAGATTATTATGAGACATTGCCACATATTGATGACCTTATGGGGGCACATGTTGTTGAGAAGGATGTGGCTAAGCACCTTGATATTTTGGTGGAGCATTTGTGGTTCTATATTGATTCCTTGGCTGATTTTGTTGTTCCTGTGAGGAATTTGATGGGCCTGCATTATTGTTACCCTTCCTGTGAGGTGGCACATATTTATGCAAATTACCCATTTGAGTATTGATCTGTACTTTCCTCAATTTCAACTCTTCAAGTTATCTAATTGCTTGGAGCCTCTACTCATATTCTATTCTTGCTTTCTCCACTTCTTATCTCTCATGTTCCAGTCTTGCATTTATTTTGTCCCTAGCCATAAGTTTATAATTCTCCTCAAATGCAACTTCATATCCAAGTCCATCCTGATTCTCTTTAACAAATTCCATTTTCTGATCATATTCATGTTGTCTCTTTTCCATTTCAGCATCACATTCAACCATGAACTCCTTAAATTTCTCAAGGTCTAGTTGATAGAAGGGATTCCTCTATTCCTCAAGAGTATGAGGTTCTCTAGATGGGTTGTTTTCATTTGCCAATGTACCATATAAATTATGTGTCTCTAATGGTCATTTTGATGTTTTGTTTTTACTTCTTGGGCCCATTTCATCAAATATTTTCTTACCCTTATCATTCTTCTCAGTCCATTTACTGTTGTCATTAGGACCATCACCATCTTTATACAAAGACCTTCCCTGCATGTTGTGAGAAATTGTGATAGTCTAAACTCTAAGATGATTTATTTCTGATGTATATTTCAATTTATCAGTTTCAATACATTTGTTCATTTAGAGTCACCACTCACTTTCCAAAAGTGAGAAAACTATGTAGTTCTATGTTCCCAAAGGAGTCCTCTATGAAATATTGACTCTATGATGAAATATTATGTTCAATTTACAATCCCCAGTAGAGTCACCAAACTGTTGGTTCTCAAAAATGCACATTTTAAACAAAAGAGTTTGCCAAGTTCTTACTACACTTTTGGCCAACGTACAAGGCCAATTACAAAATTGAACCTTCTGCTCTTTAGGTTCTGCTAGACCTAGGTGGGTGAACCTATATGAAAAAATAAAGATTTGAAATATATTTCCTTCTTAGCAATCTACCCACAATGGCTATTGGGAGTGGATAGAAAAAATGACTACAACTACCCCTACTGCACAAAAGAAAGATTTTGAATATGTTGTTTTATATGAATTTTACATCTGGGTTATGGCACATCAGTGCCTTCTATCCACTTAGGAAATGGAGTCAAAAAATATCAAGAACTATATGTGTGTTTCCCTCTCTGTCTTAATTCTAGTTGTTAGGCACTTTGAAAAATGAAATTCTATGGCTAGCATGTGACTTCACCAAATTTATGACTTGCATAAATTGTGCTGGAATTTTTTCCTAATAGGTTCTTCTTTAACCATCCAACAAAAGTCCTAAAATCACTGAGACTTGTTTAAAATAATTTAGTTATGACTTGCAGACACCAGTTAATCAAATCTCGCAAAGTGAAAATGCACAGTGATAAATCAGAAATATATTTGAGATCTTGATTTAAATGATTTCTAATTGGAGACAACCAGATAGGAAAATACAAAAAAATAGCATCTCAACAACTAAATACAAAATGGGTTTCACCAGTTCAAAATAATTTGTCCATTGATTCTGGTTCAAAAAGTCTGTACATTATTTCCATTCCCAGTCTTATTACTTTTTGAAAAATCTAACTCCTCTCTGCCTTCTCTTGCCAACTGATTTTTTCAAATATTTATACAGTACATTTGAAGAGTCATGACTCTTCATTTACTCATTATAACCATTTGTATTTCTCTGACAAAAGGTGAAATATTTAATTGAGTTGCCTTATCAGAAAATTAAATATATTAAACTATATTCCGCCTGTTTATTTCATTTTATACTACTCTACTGTGGGCTTTATTCTGACTGTCGACGGTATGGCGGTGACTATTTATCTTGACACTCTACCGCCCTCTCGTGGTTTACCCTTCTGTTGAAGGTGTTTTCTGCACAACAATAGCTCAAACAAAATATGATATCATATCTCTATTGAAAGGTAAATCTCTATGGGAAAAGAGATAACTTCAAGGTCTCTAATGTCAGGTCTTGACAATGCAACAAACAGCCCAGAGATAATGTTAAAATGCTAGTAATCATAAAGGGACCTTACTACAAGCAAATAATGGACTTTGAATTTATCAGATCTAAACAATGAATTGATACTTGAAATCCTCAATTGAACTCAGATAATAGAGAAAATGATAAAAGCTAAAAGGTTTCAGAGATAATTCAAAGAATAATTCTAACCCTAAGATTGACAATGACAAAAGATAAGATTCTCAAAATGGACCGATCCCTCATAAACTACTTTCTATTTGATCCAGATAAATCTGAAATCTCACAGGAATAGTGCAATCTTCTGAGGTATTAAAATATTTTTAGATCATAAACATTCATTCAAAACAACCTATTGCAACTGAAATATACAAAAATTCATAATTGAACTAAGCACAATTTTAAGTCCAGGCTAACTTTGCAAAGCAGCTAACAATCAGCTAACTACAAAAATTATGGACTAGAGATTTCTGCAAATATTCCAAACATGAAACCCTAAGTATCACCAAACTATCTAACAATGAACTCAAGCAATTTTAAAGATAGAACAAAAAGAATCATGCTAGATGAAACTCAACACAAGAGAGATACCAAATCAGAATACCCTTTCTTATATTATGTCATGCAAGATGGCAAAATTCCAATCTTTTGTTACAATACTTGCTTGAAGATAAACCCTAGTTCACTCAAATATATATTTTATCACCTATATGTCTATTCAGTATCACTTATCTACTTATCTCTATATCACAAATGAGGCAACATGCCTAGTTTATAGAGAATCCCCAAGATAGGTCAGCCCAAATAAGATTTTTACAATAAAAATGTCACACAAGAGGTCGGTCTCAAAAGATATTTGAATACAACATGAAATGTGCAATTTGCACCAATTTCATCCAAGTCGGCCTGGGCTCTCAAAAAGTCTGCCCAATGCATGGGGATAATGGGAAGCACAAACTTTGGTGTAGCCCAATATAACTACTTCCATCCTTGTCTTTAGCTCGATCCAATTCACCATGCACTGCCAACAATACTCTGTCCAATCGGCAATAGGTGGCATAGGAAAAACCCTAACTCTTCTTTCAAGAGATTTAATTTCATCTTTTGCTTGCTTGACTGTGCCATCAAAATCAACCCTATTTGTTAAATACCTATCAATAACTGCAATGTAGGTTGCAACATCATCTAGCTGTTGTTCATTGACTGGACCATCACTAACTGGAGAATAGATATCTCTCCACCATTTCCTAAGTTGTTCCAAATTGATATGCTTCAGAGCGAACTTCTTCCTCCCAGTCATAATTTCAAAGAATTAGATGCACTTATCATGAATTTCAGTCAAAGTGTCCTCAATCTACCTCCCTTGTTTGTGAATCTTCTTCAAGGCCCTTTTCCCATCTACAAGATCTCAAACCATTCCCAAGGCTCAGAAACCATTGAAAAAGGAAGAATGCCACTCTTCACCAATTTATCCTCAGCGTACTCCATGATTGTTCTTTTTTTCTGCAAAAGGAGATCAATATCCTCTTTGTCCTAGGCTAACACAGTTTTTAGCCAATCCATTGATCTCATGGCATCCCCTACAGTCGATGAGATATCCTTGATGGCACCATCTCCTTTGGTTTAGAATCCCTACAACCAACCAACTATGGCATGCGTAGTGTCTTTCATTATTTCAAGTTCGTAGATTGTTTCTTGGGGCAAGAAACCTTTAATAGAAGAGGAAGAGCCAATAGACTGCAAGGGTTTCATCAACTCCTGCAAGTACTTTAATTTCTCATTTTCCCTTTCTAGCTCATGCCTAGTTTGTACCTCTTTCTTCAATTTTCCCACAATTACAACATTAGAGCCTTCATACTCCTCAATATCTTGCTCCATAGAAGCATTCCCTAAATCAATGGTCTGCACATGATAGTCCTTTGCAGTCACATTATCTATATCTTTATCTGGAGCAGGAGTAGCAATATGAGCCACCCTATTGCATGATCCATCCCTCTTAATCCTGGATACAACCCTAGCCTTCTTCTTGGTTTTCCCCTTTTCAAAGTTGGCCATTAGGCCATCCCAATGGGGAGGAGTGTTTTCTACTATTACCAATTTACTTTTTAACTCTCAATGCAGCCAACCTTGAACAGTGGATTTGGTTGGCACCTTATCCTATTTATCCTGCTCTTGCTACACATTAGGTGCATCCTTATCAATACTAGGCACATTAGGGATTTCCTTAGTTGGACCCTCCTTGCCTAACGACTTCTCCTCTACAACCTGTACTGATGAAGGGATCTTAGCTGGTATCTCCTCTTGTTGAGGGGATGTTTTCAATTTCTCTTTTGTAGGTGAATCTGCGTAGGTTACCAAGGGAGACTAGATTACCTTATAAAAAATTTCCTAATCATTGTAGAGGTCTCCTTCCTAGAATTATTCTTCTCCCAAGTTCTTAGGATCCTCATTCTTCCTCTGATCCTCTTGCACACTACCAGTATCTTGAGGAGGGGGAATGTTCTCCTATTCAATGATAGGAGCAGTCACAACAATATCCTCCTTTGGGGAAGGAGTCTTTGACCTCCTCATATATACCTGTGTTCTTCCCCTTGAACTTTATATCTCCACCATAGGTGTCTCAACCTCCTTTTCTTATTTAGAAGTTTCTTTTTCCTTTTGTGACATTCTCACAAGTCTACTTCTTTTGAGAAAAGGAGCAGCATCATCTTCCTTCTCCTCCTTATCTTCTTCACCCTTCTCAACCTCTTTCCTTGGAACATGCCTTCTCTTTTTAGCAATAGGCTTTATTTGCTTACCCACATCTGCTACCTCTTCATTTTTAACATCCCTAACCTTAATCTTGAAGGGAGATTCCACATCGGATTTATCCTTAGGATCTTGCTCATGTAATTCCTCAGAAGTAGAATGAGACTCCAAGTCTCCCATAAAATCATAGGTGGATTGGATACCTTCACTTTCTGGCTCTAATATCTTATACTTCAGCTACATTTTAGTATACTTAATCACCGAAGCCATAATTTACTCCAACTCTGTCTTCTCTTCTTCTAGCCAGTTAGTCTCTCCAACTGGTTTATATTTCATAGCCTAAAAGATATGACCTTGAATCAAGTTTCCATCCTTCACCTAGTCAGGAATGGCCTTTATTTCGTATAACCTTACCAAGTCTACTAGAAGCCTGGAGAATTTCTTCTTGCTTAAATCAAATTCATCACCAAGGTTAGCCCAATAGTCTTCAATGTTGTCTTTGTGGTTGTACTCCCTGCTGGCCTTCTTTTGTGCCTCACTAGTAATATCAAACCTTGCCCTCGTAGAATGGAAAGAGAGACCAAAATTATTCATCTCCTCTTAAGAAGCATGAGCATACTAGATGGAAGGGCAGACCTCATTTCTTCCTATCTTCAAGGGGAAATCATTCCCAAACCATGTTTTATGTTTATCTCCCTTCACAATCACATCAAAGTCATAAATCTACCTAGTGACCTCCAATAGTATAATGTGGTCAGTTGGATAGCTTGGGAATCTATATGGAGCCCTTTGATAGCCATCAATCCTAATGTAGGAGAAAGTGGGGAACTGGATGAACCATGCCCCATACCTCATTATCAATTCCTTGGCTTTGTCTAAAATTCTCACATGCTCTGCACCTTGCAGCAACCTAGTAATATATATTGTAAAAGCATAATTTTATCTTTTGTAGCTACCTCCTGCCAGTTGTAGCTATTGATACACCTCATAGATTGCATCCTGCCCAAATACACCTCTAGTGCTCAACCCTTTGTATGGGTGGAATCTTGCCAACGCATACACCAGGTAGGAATTCATAGTGAAAGTCCTGGTCTGTAAGACATTGCACATATGCTCATGGATTACTACACTTATGGCACCTTCCTAGTGGTAATCTATACCCTACTCCATCCAAGCAATGACATTAAACATCCAACTCTCAAAAACTCTCACACTCTTCAGCCCTAGCAACCTGGTGAGGGGAGTGATAACATTATAGTATTCCCTTTTGAACTTAAGCCTAAATAGTTATTTTGGCAACTTGGATAAGTGGGACTTGGGCTTATCCAACCAAGAATTGATCACCTACTAGGACTTAACCACATTCTCCTCATAGTATTTCTTTGTTGTATCCATACCGAAGGCCACCACATGTGACCTATCAAGTATATCAAAAGTCCTAGCAATGGACATAGGATCAAATCTCACCACAATCCATCACTGAGGGCCAAATATCCTTTTTGTTCCCTTGTCATAGTTTCTGGCACATTTAAGCACTAACTCATAACATTGTACTATGGAGGGGAAACCAACTACATGTATTAACCTAGATTCCAGAGTTCTTTTGGCCATCAAAGGGAGGTTCTGCGCTACCATTTTAGCTTTTAACTCCTTGTATTCCCACATACCAACATTGGTATTAGTGATCCCTGACTAGACAAAAGTCAATCTGCTCTCAAGAATCTTACTCTTTATGTTTATTTTCACCTAAACTGCATCAGAGATAGCAGAACTTTCAACACTTGGATCTGTTGCCTTTCCCTTGCCATGCCCAACAACATCTTGTCCTGGTCCTTCTTGCAAATAAGTAAACCATCCATAATGAGATCCAAGACAAACAACAATTTTCAACATAAACTATTTCAAAGTCCGAGATTTAGCCTCCTCCGCGGAATCCACACTAGAGAGGAATTTTACGGAAATCTGGACCAGGCAGAATTCAGTGAAACAAACATAAAAACCCCACAATATCATTTCCATCAATTAGTATAATAAAAGAATAAGTTGAAACTACTTAGCATAAGTTCATTTGATCATCTAAATACAACATCAATAAGAAAATTCCTCATGTAATCATTAGATTCTTCATTCCCACAAAAGTTCAAAGAATCTGCCAGAGACAGAAATCCCCGAAAACAACAATTGTTTCAGCAATTCGGGAAAATGAAAGAAGCGCGAAACATCTCGGAAAATCCCAATGACGTGGATTTTAGCGGAATGAAGAAAAAATCATCATGGAAACATGAACTTAGTAGAACGATTAGGCAATGGACACCAAGAAAATCCCGAGGAAGCGAAATTCCACGAGGCAAACAATAGTCGGGTACTAATAGCGAAATATAAAGAACAAAGGGGAAATAGGGAGACTTGGGGAAATCCAGTAGAGGTGGAATTCCATGAGGGCAACGAAGACCCGAACACTTATGTTTCTCACATCCTCACCTAAATAGACCAAATGGACAAGGACTGAGAGCTTGCAGCTCGATAAATGACTTGACCTACACCTCCAATGGATCAACCATGAAGTTTAAAACTCTCCTCTCAACAATTTGAAAGGGATTGGCTATGCCCTAGGTCAAGAACCCTAAAACCTCTTCCATGGAAGAACAGAAAAGCTTAGGCATAACTAGCTTGCAAACAAGGATAGGAAGTTTGTGGCAAATACAAGCAAGCCTCAAAAATAGCAATGAAAGACTAGCCCTAAGAAAATATTCAAAACAAACACCTGAATGCCTAGCAAGACACAGAAACCCCAAATGCCAAGACATGGCATGCACACTCAAGCAAGATTGAAGCAATGAATGACATGAAAATGCATACAAAAAAGCATCAAAACTAAAAGAGGAAGAGAGCATATCTACATACCATGAGAATAGAAGGAACTGAAACCGGAAATGCCAGAAAACAACCTCCAAGAACGAGAAAAATACAAGCAATGCTCAAGAAATCTGAATGCAACACTCAAAATATCTTCCAAATACAAAATCTAGCAACACACCTCAAGCTCCACCACTCCAAACTCAAATGATGAGTAAATAATCAAACTCAAATGGAAAATCACTTCCCGAAATTCAATATAACATTGCCCCAAAAGTTGCGCAATCACCATTAATGCGATCGATAAGACAACCGAGACCAAAATCCAGAAATTCGACAAAGCAACGGACTTCAAAAAATTCAGACACAACGGATTTCCCCAGACTTGAGTAGAAAGGCTGCCATTTCCGAATGCCAAAGGGAAACCGAGAAAATCCGGCAAGGGCGGATTTTCCCGAAAATAGAGAAAAACCTGAAATGCACCTAGAACTTAAGGCTCATAATATAAATCATAAATGGGTCACTCCGACTGGTAGGGTAAACATCAAAGCACATGCCTAAGCAAGAAAAATTCCAAAATAGAAAGACCGAGACACCGCACCACCGCACCACCGCGGTCATGCTGTTAACCCTATGTGGTGTGGTGGTAAACATATTTTTCTTGCTCACTAGCCGCTATTGTGTTACCGTAGTCCTCTTTGGAGCCCCCCACAGTATTACAGTGACTGACTTTGTCACTTCCTCCACCATTACCGTGCTACCGTGGTTCCTCCTTTGGCCAGTGGTGATACCACAATAACCACCTTGTGAATTGCTAACCACTTCCACTGACTGCTCACCACACTACAGTGGTCACTGGCTTGAGGGCCAACGATACCACAGTATCCACCTTAACCATCGTGCCTTAACTGTCACCTTGCCACTTACCTCACCTTCCATCTGCTTATTGCTCAACCCCCAGCTATGTTTTGTCCCTCTGTGGTATGGTGGTCTGACTGTTCCTTGTCATTAACTCAATTCCCACTGTGCTACTGCGGTTTGTGGTTTGACCATGCATGATGTGGCAGTAAGATTTATCATGACTATGCTTAGTCATCACCTCTATACCATGAGACACTTTGCAAAAGGTCATGGTAAAGCGGTGAAGGCTATGAAGGGTAAAAAGTAATGGTAAAAGGTATTTTTAGCATCATGGATGGGGGGATGAAATGATTTTTTTATGAAAAGGTAGGAAAATAATTGGTTCAAATGGGTAAAACCCCTTAGAATTTTTTATGAAAATTCTAGTTATAACATACTAAAGGAGGATGTCTAGCCAAAGGGAAAACAACAAGTGTCAAACTAGAAAAATCACCAAGTTCAAAACTCTTTTTTGAAGAATCATCATTTAAGTTCAAAGAGACAAACAATGTATTCAATTCTTTATGCACTTCTTCATCAATCTTAGTAATCTCAGTGTCATCGTCTAAGTTAATCACAATAGGAGGTTGAATGATATTTTCTAAAGAAGGTGCTAGTCCCTATCATGATTGTGGTATAGGATCTTGTTGTTGTGGCAAAGAGGGAGGCTCGTCGGGTATTGCTTCACTTAAGTTTGGATGTTGAATTTCATTATTCTTTTCTTTGTTTAACCTTCGAGCAATAGCATAACATCTACACCTATTCTCTCTAGCATTTCTATTTCTTTTGGTATGATTTTTAAGCTATGTTTGCATAGGAGAAGGTTTATGAACCATAGGCTTCTTTTCTTCAGAAGGAACAATGGGAGGTTGTTCAACCGCTTTCTCTTTAGCTTTGCAAACTTGTTTTATCTTAGGAGGCATGATGGGATTGTTTTGGTTGTCTCTTGATCATTTATAACATATAGGAAAAGGATTTGTCTTAGGCCGGTATTTGTTATTTGAAATTTCTTTTGGTTCTATCATGGTTTTATCAAGGATAGGAGGCTTAATCATGGGTTAAAGCCTATTTCTAAGGGATAGTTCTGTTATGTTTTTTCCCTTAACTTTTGATAGGATTTAAGAAAAAGTCTTCACAATTTTTAATAGGTTCAATAGTCTCAAGCCAAAATAAATCCAATGAAAACTTGAAGTATTTATACACAACCGACGAGATGGATTCCACAGAGCGTAGCCATGGGTAGCCAAGCTTCACACGGAAATAAACCAACATCAAGATGATGAAGAATGAGACAATGAATTGTTTCGGTCCAATTTTTAAGGGAAGGATGATTGAACCAATAATAGGGCAAGCAAAACCATTATAAATTTTTATTCGTGTTTTCAATTTATCATATGTATCTTGATAGAGTTCATGCACAAGTAAGAATTACTTAGTGATCACATTCTCTCCATAGAAGTGATGAATTAATATCCCATTAGTGGGCTTGTCATTGATTTGGCTGGCTATGTAAAGAGGACCATCAGGTGATTTTTTTATTATATCCTTAGATGATAAAGAAATGTCAATAGGAAGTTTAGTTTGACCCTTATAAGGTTGAATTTTGATCAGTACAACCATTTTATCCATAGGATTATTTTCATTAGTATCCATGCTATCATCATCTGTGTCAACATTCATCACATCATTCTTTTTAGTTTCACTAGCTTTGGAAAATGAAATATTATGATTTGGTATAGGGTTGGTATAGCTTTGCAGGTTTTTGTTGGTAGGGGCTATGAGCTTATTTCCTTGATCATTGATGTCACCAATTTGAATATGATTAGAATCAATGAGATCTTCCACAATATGTTTAAGATTCTTACAATGTTCAATATCATATGCATTTTGATGGTGAAAATGAAAATAGGAATTTGATTCCTAAAAGGTTGGTAATTGTTTTGATTTGTGGATTTAGACTTTCAGAATAGCTAGAGGTAGGTTTTGTTTCATGACTACTAATCAAGTTTCAATAATCATGAAGGGTGGTACACAAGTGTATGAAGGAAGGGAATTTCATCATGCCAAGCTTATCTTGTATCTTAGTTTGTAATCTTTCAAATAACATTCATTGAAGATGAGGATCAAAAATCTTTATGTCAATTTGGGAATAAATCATTTGGTAGTGCGAAATGAAGTGAATAAATTTGTCATCATCCTTTTTCTTATATATCATCAAATCAGCTAAGGTCATCTTAGGAGTCATCTGCACTTCAAAATGATTGATAAGGGCCTCAAAAAGTTCATTGAATTAAGAAATTTATTTATTTAGTAATGAGGAAAATGATTCTAAAGTTGTATCTTTCAAGGACCTATGGAAAATCTTAGCCAAGAGTTTATCTTCAAGGATAAAATCACTACATAACGCGGTGTAAGTGGAAACATGGTTAGAAGGACCTCCTTTCCCTCCATATTTCTCAAGCCTAGGAATCTCTATACCTTGTGGTATCGGCGCATTTAATATCTCCAAGGATAAGGGATTGGTTTTAAAACAGTATGAAGGTTGGCCATTTTGATTTTGGTTTATGGAGAAAATTTTCATTTAAAGGAATGAATTTTTTTATAAGAATTTGTTAAGGATGGAATCACTGGTTGTGCTTTGATATGGAGGTGAATATGGTGGAGGTGTATATGTATTTGATGGGCAAGTGAATGGAATACTTATGGGAGGTAAAGTGCTAGTAGTTATGATAGTAGATTCCACAAAGGTACACAGATTTCTCATGGAAATAGCCAAGGTGGGAATGGAATTACTAGTAGGTTGCATCTTGTGGTAACTTGAGGGTTGGTAAAGGTGGGAATATAAGCAATGGTTGTGGGAGGATGAATTTGAGTTCCTCCTTGAATTTTAGTATTGTTCAAAGTTTGAGCACAACTTTTCATTGAGGTAAGATGTTTTCCAAAAATATATGTTAAGTTACGCGCAATTTATATTTTGTGTTCACTTTCAACCATGTAGGGTATGCAATCTATGATAGGGATAGAAATATTAGATATGTTTTCAATACTTAATTCATGTTTTAGGTTTTTTAATTCTTCATGGATTTGGATTATGTTTTCTTGAGGGACAGTAACAACCATTGTTTCAACACTTGTCATACTATTTGAGGGTAAAGATTTTTCAAGGGTATGGTCCATACCTAGTGAACTAGTGTCAACAATATGAGTGAAAGAGCTATATAACCCAAGATCTAGAATGAATGTGTTATCATAGGATGACAAGAGTCTCGAACTACATATCACTATAGTATTAGCAATAGAATACCAAGTTGTAAAGATCATGCAAATGACAATCAATGAATGCAAGATAAATGCAATGAAAACAAGATAAAGGATATGCTTTAATTCCAATTCTTATGCACTTGAAATGAAACTTATTTATGCTAGATGTAAGGAAATGAATGAAATAGAAACTCAACAAACTGAAATAGAGATATGATAACAACAAACATGAGCACAAAAATCAAGTTTTAAATGTTGTAAAATGAAAATTCAAGTCTGATACAAGACTAAATCACATAGATGGGCGAATGAGTCCCAGTTAAGGTTTCTAGAAGGTTCAATTGATAAAAAATAGACAACACAAAATTCCCAAAAATGTCGAAAACCCACTTGTACAAGGACTAAATCACCCAAGTGGACGAATGAGTACCAAATATGTTTTTTTACACCAAATTCTACAAATTATGAGTTAATGTTAAAGTTTCTAATTTGTATGCTCAAATGAATATTTTCAATAATCATTTTTTAATGAAATTTAATGATGAAAGATGCAAAAATTCAACCTATATGCAGTTTTCCTCTAATGCAAGATTTAAGAGTCCTAAATATAATTCAAATAATGCAAATGAAAATTTAACCTAGATATAGGAAAATAAAGTTCTCCAAATTAGAAATACAAGTGTTCAAATGTCAGTTTCCCCAAAATGAACTGAAGGAAATAGGGTTCCCCACCTTTTAGGAGATAGAACACAAGCGCAAGGGAACCTATTTCACTCTAGTTCATTAGGAAATCAATAACCCTCAATCAAGTGACTCAATTGAGGGAAGGAGTTTCCAATAATAGGACTAGTAGGAGGTTTTCGTAGGTTTCATTAAAGAAAATGGGTTCACCAGTAAGAAAATGCTTAGAAAGAAAGAAATGGAAGTAATATGAAAATATAGCTATGTGATCTAGATGATGAAACTTAAAATTGGAGTGATAGACTAGGGATAAATAGAGAAGAACCTAGAAAATAGGATATTTCAAAAACAAGGTTTGCAACTCTAAAATTTTGACTTTTGATGTGCACTTGGACTCATACACTAGACTAGATGATTTAGTCCTGCTACTAGAATCTGAGAAAAATTTGGAATATTCATATGGAAAGTCAAGATCTAGATAAAATTGATAAATAGGTGTTATGGGACTCATATGCCCAAAGGGGTGATTTAGTCTCAGTACCAGGGTTCGAGTGAAACTTTTGTAGCCTCAAGAGGTCTCATGTAGCTTTTGTCTTGTTCGATCTTTGAGTCTAAAATTTTGAATTGTGAGTTGTAGGTGAGTTTCCATGAAGCTGAAAAATTCTTGAAAACTATGACAAATTTATTTAATTTTGGAAATTTGTCTTGAAAGGATCTTCAAGCTCCAAAACACCTAGATCTACAATCACACATGAAGAGAGAAAAATGTTGTGTTAGGGAATAGGGGATTGCCTTTGTCAAACCCCATGTTGGTAATTAAATCTTGAAATTAAATGAAATAGAATGAAGGAATGAGGAATGAACAATATGAAATGTTTTAACTCACAATTTGAATGCTTGCTTGAATCATGAAAACCTATATCACAAATGTTAGCTCACAAAAACACATGATTCTTGATTACTTTGACATGATACTTGACTCTTGAATATTGCTCCAAATGCTTGATAACTTGCTCTTGAATGCTCTTGATCTCATAAAATTTCCTTAGGAATTCTCTCATTAACTTGTTAGATCTTGTTAGGATAAATTATGTGAAATAACCTTGTATTTAAACTTGTTTATGCCATACTTATTGAAATTACAACACTATAAGCCAACATCAGATCTAGGAGAATAAAATCTCACCAAGAATTGAATTTACAATAGGTTCAAGATAAAGCAAGACTCATACACCAGGTGGCGCATATGAGTCTCAGTAGCTTAATATTGGGACACAAACTTCAATAAATGTTATGTTCAATGCAATATTTAGGATCAAGCCATGAAGCCTAGGTGGGACCCATACGACCAAGGTGGCGAATGAGTCCCAAATCACCAAATCTAGAAAACACAATCAAAAAATATGAATTATGAATTTTCATCTATTAAATGTCAAGATTATCCTCAAAGGAATGCGTTTAACAAGGCTTATGGATGCAAAATAGGAACAAATAAGTCCTAAAGAAACCTAATTTTCATAAGGAGGGCCCAAACAAGTGTGAAAATGTAAAGGGATATATTTTTCTACACTACATTTAGCCCCCAAATTAGTGAGATGAGGAACTTGATTCAAAATCACACTAAAGCAGACAAACTCACATCAAGAGGGGTCCAAATGTACTAATGTTGGTGAGATAGGATGATAACAATCAAGGGGGATTACCAAGCCCCCAAAAAAAAGATCATATGGAAAACCAACATAAGCACAAGAGAACACATATGTGAATGGTGTATGAAGCAACAACAAGACACAAGCATACACTACCAAAGATATAAAGAAGAAAGAAAAAGAAAAAGAGGGTGGATCAAACCTCGACCTTTTGTCCAACATGATGTGGATCAGATTTTGTTTGTCCAAAACATTTTTACAAGTGGAACATGATGTCCACTATGAAAAAAACACACACACTCACAAGGGATAGTGGAACCTCAAGCCATCCACTAAGTTAGCCCCTATAAAAGTGAGACACATATGCACATGATCATTATGCTCCCACATAGACAAGAAAGTGGCTATGGTAAATACACACCTAAATTCGGCTCTCATACGCTAACCATACCAAAGCTATACCTCCTGATAAATTTTATAAGGCACTAGATAACATGATCAGAAAGATTCATAAGGTAGTGAAAAAATTTGTATGTTGACACTCATGAACAAACAAGATGGCTCCATAGGAAAGGAAAGTGTGTTATGCAAGGTGGCCATATAATAGCTATTATAAATGCAAATTAGTGTAATGGTATGTTCAAAGGATTGTTTCTTAGTTCGAATGAGGTCTTAACTTAGGGAAAATTGTGTGTAATGTCTCCAAGAGAGGACCGATTGAAGAATAGAAGATTCACGACTTAGGGGATGCAATGTGTCACATCAAGCCACCAAGAGGAATATAATATGCTAATAGAGATCACACTCTTGAAGTAAATCACACCCAATGTCGCAACAAAGAGAAAGAAGCATTTCATGAAGTAAGAAGACTACACAATGAAATGTGAATTAAAATTCCAAAGAATAATGCCAATGTATGCCCCCACTATAAAGAAATTGCTAAACACCGTGTTATGAGAAATTATGTTAAAGTAGCAAATGATAAATACTAACAAAAGAGGAGGATATTAAAGCTTATTTGGAAGGCCCTATGCCAATTCATATGTTTCCAGCTAAAGCTACTTCATGAAAAGGAAAGGAAGGGGTTGCCCCCAAAATGAAATCCCAAATTCATAAAAGGGATCCACGGATTTGGGGTTAGTAGATGTCTTTGCTACAATGTTGTTATAGAGAGCTCAAAAATGTCATTGTTCCTCAAATATTCATGGAATGAGAAAAATGATACAAAGAGAATGAAAATAAAGAAAATCTTTTGGTTCAACATGAAAGAGACCTAAATATCTTGATGCCTTGCATCATCCCCAAAATTAAAAACACGAGACAAATAAAAGATAAAGGGTGATATTTTTTTCAACATGGAAGAGACCTAAATGTCTTCACGCCTTGTGTTATCCCCAAAAGGAAAACAAGAGACAAAGAAAAAAAGCATAAAATGTTTATTACATAGATAATAATATAGATACATATAGAGGAATGTACAGAAGGAGAGACAAAAAAATATAGGGGGGTCACATTACGCACATCCAATCACACACATGAAAAAAAACAAAAGAAATACTAGTAAGGCATATGTGAGTCAACCTATAGCAAGTTGTCCACATCCCAATCTTGTTCATCATATACAGAAAGCGGACAACTAGCCAAAGGAACAATATCAAGTGTCGAACTAGAAGAAGCACCAAGTTGAACACTCTTGTTAGGATAATTGTCATTTAATTTAATAGAAGAGGAAAGCAATGTATTCAATTCATTATGCACTTATTCATCAATCTTAGTAATCTCAGTGTCATCATCTGAGTTAATCACAATGGGATGTCAAATGATAATGTCTAAAGAAGGTGCTAGTCCTTGTTATGGTTGTGGTATAGGATCTTGTTGTTGGGGAAAAAATGGATACTCATTGTGTATTGCTTCACTTAAGTTTGGATGTTTATTTTCTTTGTTTAAACATTGAGAAATAGCAGGATGTCTACATATACGCCCTCTAGAATTTCTATTTCTTTTGGTATGATTTTCAAGTTGTGTTTATGTAAAGGTGGGTTTATCAACCATAGGTTTATTTTTCTCAAAAGGAACCATGGGAGGATATTCAACCACTTTCTCTTTAGCTTTGTAAACTTTTTTTTATCTTAGGAGGCATGATGGGATTGTTTTGGCTGTCTCTTGGTCATTTATAAGATATAGTAAAAGGATTTTTCTTAGGTTGGTCTTGGTTATTTGAATTGTGTTTAGGTTCTATCATGGTTTTTTCAAGGATAGGAGGCTCTTGAATTCTCTTGATCTCAAAATATTTCCATAAGAATGTTTTCATTAACTTGCTAGATCTTGTTAGGAGAAATCATGTGAAATAACCTTGCATTTATACTTGTTTATGCAAAATTTCTCAAAATTACAACACTACAAGCTAACATCAGATGTAGGAGAATAAAATCCCACAAAGAATTAAATTCAAAATAGGTCCAAGCTATTGGTGATTTTTTTAGAACCAAACTTATTTTTACCACAAACCTATGAGCTTGCTAAGGAAAATTATTAGTAAGGGAAAGGATTGGCCAACACATAATTAAAGGCTTTTGTGTCTTCACTTCTTCACTTTAGGCTCTGTTAAACCAGGGAGGGTAATCCCAAACAACCGTGTTCTTATATACCAATGTGCATTTAGTATCAAACACAAAGAAAACTGATGATTCTTCTTAAATGTTTAAAGGGGACCCTACCCTGAAGATTTGGCTAAGCTTCATAGTAGTGACTAACTTAAGCAAGAGAAGATATAATTCCTTTAACAATCCTACACACCCAAAAAAGTAATCAAAAAGAAATTTTATTATATTATGTGATCATCGATCGAGTCGATTACCAAATTGGAGCATGAATACTATACTAAGCTAGTGCTATATTATGGGAAACAAAGTCAAATATTGTATCACAGTATTCTAACCAGTTATTTCCCTAATTAACTTCTTAATAGCATCCTCATACAAATTTTATACCAAACCCACTATTAAATTCAAGCATTTGCATACATTCTTTGAATGGATAAGCAAGAATAAAACATCATATCTATTGAAATTCAATAGAGACAAATAAGATAACCATTGATTATCATATTCATAGATTGTATAATTTATATATAGGAGAGAAATGTACATAGAAACTTATTACTAGTTTGTTATCTATATTGTTATAAAAAAACATACAAAATGGTTGATCTCTCTCTAGAACGTATTACTAAGAAGCTTAGTATCCATTTTCTCTTGTACCCATTTCCTTTGAAAATAACTACCTATTGACCTCCTGACTTCTCGACCACTTGACCCCTTCTCCTTTCTATTTTAACCAACCTTAGAATCCATTTTATAAGATAGGGGATCGATAAGCACCAAGTTGAATTTCATTTACAAATTTTCATTTTGTTTTCATTTCAATAGAAAATAAGAGAATATTCTTGAATTGATTGGGGAACCATCATTTTGGTTCAAGAGAGAACAAAAATAGAGTTCAAGAAAACGTTAACCAGAGCAGCCCCACTAGTCCTCAAAAAGTGTCATTGTGGCAACATCAACACATGTATTTCCATTTCACCCCAAGAAATGTCACCATCAACACAAAAAGTATAAAAAACAAAAGACCCACTTCACAACACACCAAGCAAAGAAAAAAAATTAACATATGAGACCCAAACCTCTGAGCAACCACTAAGAAAATGAACAGGATATTAATTTTCCTTGTCATCAACAAATTAGGTATGCCCACTCGATGTCCTTGTTTTCAGAAAAGTAGCCATCACTACCTCATCTTCAGAATCAACCTAATCCTTCATGGCCATGATATAATGATAGTAGCCTAATCAATCTCATTTTCATTGTTAGAAGAATCATTAGATACCTCAATAGGATAATGATGATGTCCCATGTAAGCTCAGTGGTATCTATTCCTTTTGAAAGCTTCCCTCTTTGGCCTCTCAACTTTCTTATCCTTTCCTTTTGCCAACTCCTCAGAGATAGTTCAACCCCTCATGTTGAATCTTTGGAAACTCTTGTCTTCTTCATTGGTGTTACTAGTATCTCTGGTTCACCTTGAGGAGAAAAATCCTAAAATTCAAGAGGGTTAAGCCTCTTGGACTGATGGACCGAGCTAATGTTCAAACTTATCTTTACATTCTCTTACTTTGCTACTTACTAAAATGTTCTCAAAGAAAATTTACCACCCTACTCAGAAATAACTAATTCAAAATCACTCCCTCTTAGACTTCATATTTTTATAATTAAATGGTTGTAGTAATCAAGCAAGTGAACCTCATTAAATAGAGCAATTGGTGTTTGTTTGCATTAATTTTATAGGAAATATTGTGTGAGAGCATTGGAAATCAATTAACCTAGTTTCAAATCTCAGTCATTGACCATAATTTGAACCATTATCAACGATTAGATACTATAGATTATTAATGATGACAAAATTAAACACATGCATTTGATACTCATCCCAAATCAAGAGACTCAAGTGAGATAATTATTTTCTTAACTTGCATGTCAATCATACGTTTAATTTCCCAACCAAATATTTTGTGTTACATTTACTCACTTTCCCATAGAAAATAACTCATTTATAATTCATCATAGTAGGACAGTAGGGAATTATCATGATTCATCTTCAAAATATTGGCCCGTACCCTACCTTATTTCAGTTTTATCTTCCCACATGTACTAGATTTTGATAGATTTGAATGGTTTTAAAATTTTTTACCAATCTTACAAGTGTGCTCAATAATTAGCTCTAACTTAGCACCGTATTTATCTTTGAAAAATATCATCTAATATCTCCAACAACATCCATCCTTACGAGGAACTTCTCAAGTTCTTAGAAGTAGTCCACATGGCACTTTCCCACGTGCCTATTGGAGGATATACTACATCAGAGAAGCCCTTATGGGATAGCAAGGAGTGGTCAAGATTAGACCACATATCTTCCCATCGACCATCAATTTCAATTCATACAAGGTAAAAAACCATTCCCAAGATCTGGCAAATCACTCATAATGACAGATGGTACTCCACCTGCTAACCTGTGTGACTATCTCTCCTCAATGTTGAAAATATACGAGTCTACGGGGAACAACTTTGAGGAGAACATGTACCATGATATTTTTCATTTATTATCCTTAGCTATCACTAACTTCCATTTAGTAGATACTAGTCCCATCATCAAGAAGTACCATGTGGCCATTGTCAGCTAGCCTGTGCCTTTAAAATAATATTAAATAAATCAAGATGAGCGTGTGGGGAAAGGTAGAGGTGTTGCCACATCTTCAATCATTTAGATGTTTATCTTCTTTGAAAAGTACCAATCATCTTCACCAAGGAGATTGGGTCCACTAATATACCATACACATGGTCAAAGCCTGCCAACCCTTATGAATAAAATAAGATAAATAGACCAGCATGGGGATACAGGGAACGATGAGGATTTATTTCCATGATCAAACAACCAACATGAAGCTCCATTTCTACACATGTCATAAAAGATAATCATAAAAAGGGGCCATCTCTAGGTAAACAAGATACTGACTCATAACAACAAAAGCTAAGGATTTATGTCATTAACATCAAGCCTTCGATCATTAATATTGAGAAAAACATAAGGCGACCGACAAACCTAAGATCAGGACTGGTAAAACAAAGACCCTAATGGAACAAGTGATAACTCAAATGACTTGGTATCAGGAGTACAATTCAATGCAATTTTAGAATGAATAAGGTTTTTTTTTATTTATATGCCAATTTAGGGAATTTTTATGGATATAAAACCTTATCACCGTGATAAGAATGTGGCATAAAGTAAGACACAAGGGACCCAGGCAGACTTTTCATAGTTTTTAGGGTGGAACCAATAATTTTTGAGGGGTTCCATTAGTGGCTCCTATTGGGGAAACATACCTCTCGCAAGCATGGTGAGATCTTAGAATCAGTGAGTGAAGTAGACCAAGTGCTAGAGCATTGGATGACAAATTCTTATTCATATTATCAAACCAAATTTTATGGCCCTAGGCCACCAAATGAAAAGGAAGAATCCATGTTTACCTCTATCAAAAATGTTGTACTTTGTTTTATGTATTAAGCCCAGTCTGAAAATACTGCCATTATTTATCTAAAAACAAAAACCACCCCTAGAATGCTTAACCACATCATTATGGTTTCCAATGCCTCCATTAACTTTGTCAATCTAACATTGGCAATCAAGCACCAACTAAAATCCATCAATATCTGACAAAAATATATCACACTTATCAAGTAGAGGAAACTTACAATTGGTTTGATATTCTTCATTAACAAGATCATCCTCATACACAATCACTTTCTATTCAAATTGGAGTGAAAAGTGGAAAAATTAATAGTGTGCTCTAAAAGGTTCACTATGAGACTTCTCCTCATTATTCATCTGCACATCAAATCTGAAATCCTCATAGTGATTAGGCTAAATAAATACGCCATGTCCTTCACACAATATGCAATCCTCTTGTGTGTTGAGAAAAGCATGCTCAGACATTTGAAACTCAATTAACTAAATTGCACCATAGGTCAGTTTATTATGATTCCAACAACACAACTCAGTCACATCATCACATGCTTCAAGGTTCTAAAAACTATATTTACCCAAACCAAAAATACCTTCATCTAAATGATTTTGATTTCCATCACTTTCAAGATTAATAGGATCGACACAAACACTTTCATGTTCACTGGTAACTTCATATGCACTATCAATTGGTAATCATGTCAACCTATGTGTCAAAGACTCACTGTTATCCGAAATTTGTTCATTATTTCTTGAACAAGTATCTTTTTTTTCCTCCACATAAATGCTTCCCACATTGGATGAAAACATGTCCATAATCAGATTGTGAAGATAAGGAACATCAACAAAGAACTCAATTTCACATTCACTAATATGAGATCCACCATTGTTTGCACCATCAGTATTTATATCATTTTTAAAACTGTGCTTAGGTTCAAGATATTGAACACAAAAGTTTTTATCTTCAAAGTGATCATAATCTATTGAATCAGTATTCTCCAGTGATAAAAAACCTAAGCTACACTCTAACTATTCATCATGTGAAACTTGTTCATTTACTTATGAACAGTTGACTTTATTATCATTCACATCACTGCATCCTTCATCTAAAGAAAAAAATTCTAGCTCCTCCTCGTAGGAGAGTTCATAACCCTCAAAATAATAATCAGATTCATTGTCATCGTGATCTTCATCACAATGAAACTCATCACTACATAAACTATGATAAAAAATTTCAGAGTGAATGCTCAAATTTTCATCTTCAATATCTTGACCACTGACTTGTGATAAGAAATCAGCAACACTTGCAAGTGTATCTTTATCTCCATCACTGGTATAAATATCTTCACATATGTTTCTTGTGGGCTGGTTATAATCACTATCTTCATTCATACAAAGAGATGAATTTTCATTTTATGATATACCATTTTTCACTTATGTGTATCATGTTCTAATTTTCCACAATGGGATAGCTACTATTAACATCTTGAGGCATCATATTTTGTGCATAGTCACACTTGGCTCCTTCAACACCCTTTATCCAATCAAGTACATGATCAAAATTGCATGGTTTCAATTCTTTTGGCAAGGTACTCAACCCTGGATCAAATATTTTACAAAATAAATTAATGCATGGTGAATCCTCAAGTCTAAATTTTTTGGGGACTTCCAACAAGGCATCTAAAAATATTAAAAATAAATCATAGAGTGATTCATCCATGTGCCTCTTCATGTTATACAATTCTTGAATAAAAGACATTTGATCAGCATTACTGAGATTTTTTTGATGTTCAACTTGGAGCTCACTATGTTCTATGTGTTGTAGTGGTGGACAATTCAGAACAGTAGAAGAATTACCCTCTAGGCAAGCATTTCTATTGTATGATCCATGAATTCCATTTGTATAAGGGGTGCTATAATAACTAGCACTTGCAGCCATGTATCCTTTCATCATTGAATATTTGAGATTATTCTCAATATCCATAGAAAATTGATATGCCTAATGTAATGTTCCGGGCTCTTTATCTCTTATAGATAGCTTATTTCTTCATTGAATGCATCAAAATATATAATCAGATATATTGCATCATTTGGTCTCATGCTTTCAGGAGTGTCACTTAATATTTTTGAAAATTTGAGATTGAAGGTTGTAACCAACTCATCTTTTTCTTTTTGGATGTTATTAAATTTTTGTCTCACTGAATGTGGATTAATTATTTCTCCAAACTGTTCTATGAATTTTTCCAAGAACACATTCCATGAAGAGATAGAACACACTGGAAAATATGAAAAACAATCTCTAGCATCTTTCAAAGAACGTCATGATAACATCTTCATGGTTTATCTCATAATATCGCATCAAATCAAAAAATCCTTGCAGATCTTGTGATGTCGATTCTAATATTTTCCCTTTGAACTTTGGAAAACGTTCCCTAAATTCATTAGGAATAGGGTTTGGGAAACCTTGAATACCATTAAAATTCAATGGTTTATATCTTTTCAGAGAGAAACTTCTTTGATGACATGACAGGGGTTGCACACTCTTCATGTCTACATCATGCACCCCACAGGGATGCACAATTGAATGATACATTTTCTCACACACCTTTACAAAATTAAAACATCAACTCTACAGTTGATCACTACCTTATTTCATTCTTTTATCATGATCTTAAAAATGTAACAATGCATAATTCAAATATAACTACATCTAAGATCTCTCAAATGGGCAGATTTCAAAACAAGTATACTTCTTATTTTAGATATTACAACTTCCAATTTATGAAGCATGCAAAAAAATCTCCACTATTCCATTTCTTAGTGCTTCAATTCACTGAATTGGAAACATATCATTAATTTTATATTTCTTAAAAATGACACCCATATCTAGATCTGTTCCCTTTTGTAAATTAAAACAAGGGAAAATACCTGGATATATCAGTAGGTATCACACTTTATCAGGTTCTTTTCATAGAGTCACCACCTCCTTTGCAGAAGACCAATATCTCAATAATATGAATTTTTTTTCACCAGTTGGTTATCATGTCAAGTTCCTTCTTCAATACTTTCCACTGGTTCATATTTCTTCAGAGTCTTCACTCACTCTTAATGAGAACTATTAATTTAGAACTTCCCAGACTCTATCAAGGCAAGATGATCTAATGCAAAGACCTCATCAAATAAGTCTCCCCAATGGAGTCATCATTTATGTTGTTGACTTAGATGGGAAAATAAGACTCTAGAATTTCCAACCTCTGGTTACAAACCATTTTTACACTCAAAGGACTCTTAACACTAGATGGTCTTCTATTACATATTTCTCAAATTATCCCCAGTGGAGTTATCATTTCTATTGGTGATTTTCTTAGAACCAAACTTATTCTTACCACAAACCTATCAACTTTCCAAGTACAATTATCAATAAGGGCAAGGATTGGCCAACACATAAGTAAAGTATTTTGGGTATTCACTTCTTCACTTTAGGCTTTGTTAAACCAAGGAGAGTAATCCCAAACAATAGTGTTATTAGATACCATTGTGCATTTATTATCAAACAAAAAGCAAACATATGAATCTCCTTAAATGTTTAATGTTTTAAGGGGACCATACTCTAAAGATTTGGCTAACCTTCATAGTAGTGACTAACTTAAACAAGAGAAGATATAATTCCTTTAACACTCCTAGACACCCAAAAAATAGATCATAAAGAAATTTGATTATATTATGTGATCATTGGTTGATTTGGTTACCAAATTGGAACATGAATACTATACTGAGCCAGTGCCATATTTTGGGAAACAGAGTCAAACCATAAACCTATATGATTAGATAACAATGTTGTATTTTAGAAAAATACCCATAGCCTTAGAAATACTGTATTATAGTATTCCCACCAGTTATTTCCATAATTAACTTCTTACTAGCATCCCCATACAATTTTTATAACAAACCCACTATTAAATTCAAGAATTTGCATACATTCTTTGAATGGATAAGAAAGAATAAAATAACACATCTATTGAAATTAAAAAGAGACAAATAAGATTACCATTGATTATCACATTCATAGCTTGTATAATTTATGCATAGGAGAGAAATGTATAGAAATTTAGTATTAGTTATTGATCTATATTATTATCAAAAACCATACATAATGGTTGATCCCTCTCTAGAACGTATTACTAAGAAGCTTAGTATCCATTTTCCCTTGTACCCATTTCTTTGAAAATAACCACCTATTGACCTCTTGACTTCTTGACCTCTTTTCCCTTCTCTTTTCTTTTGTAACCATCCTTAGAATCCCTTTTACAAGACAAGGGAGCGATAAGCACTAGGCTGAATTACATTTATAATTCTTCATTTCATTTTCATTTCAAAAGGAATTTCAACATAAAACAAGAGAATATTCCCCAATTGATTGGGGAACCATCATTTTAATTCAAGAGAGACCAAAAATAGAGTTCAAGAAATCGTTAAGCAAAGAAGCCCCACTAGTCCTCAAGAAGTTTCATTGTGGCAGCATCAAAACATGTAAATCTATTTCACCCTGAGAAATGTCAGCATTAGAGCAAAAAGAATAAAAAACTGAAGACCCACTTCACAACACACCAACCAAAGAAGAAGTATTAACACAGTACCAAACCTTTGAGCACCCACTAAGAAAAGGAATATGATATTACTTTGCCTTATCATTAGCAAAGTAGGTATGCCTACTCAGTGTCGTTGTTTTCAGTAGAGTATCCATCACTATCTCGTCTTCAGACTCAAACCAATCCTTCATGACCATGTGATATTGACAGTAGCCACAATTAGTATAATTTCTATTGTTAGAAGAATCATCAGAGTCCTCAATGGGAGAATGATGGTGACCCATGTAATCCTAGTGGTATTTATTCCTTCTCACAACTTCCATTTCTGGCCTCTCAACTTTCTTATCCTTTCCTTTTTCCAACTCCTCAAAGATAGTTTGACCCCTTTCATGATAGGCATGTTTGAGAACACCCTGTGTTGAATATTTGGTAGCTCTTATCTTCTTCATTGGTTTTATTGGTATCTCTAGTTCACCTTGTTCACCCTGAAGAGAAAAATCTTGAAATTCAAGAGGATTAAGCCTCCTGGACTGACAGACTAAGCTAATGCTCACACTTATCTTTCCCATTCTCTTACTCTAGTACTTACTAAAAAGTTCCCAAATAAAATTGACCACCCTACTTAGAAATAAATAGCTCAAAATCACTCCCTCTCAGACTTCAAATTTTCATAATAAGATGGTGGTAGTAATCAAGCAAGTGAACCTCATTAAATAGAGAAATTGGTATGCATCTACATTAATTTTCTAGGAAATCTTGTGTGAGAGCATAGGCAATCAATTAACCTGGTTTCAAATTTCAACCATTGATCATACTTTGAATCAATATCAATGGTTGGATACTCTAAATTATTAATGATGACAAAATTAAACGGATGCATTTGATACTCATCCCAAATCAAGAGACTCGAGTGTGATAAGTATTTTCTTAACTTGCATGTCAATCATGCATTTAATTTCCCAATCAGATATGTCATGTCACATTTACCCACTTTCCCATAGAAAATAACTCACTTGTAATTCATCATAGTAGGATAGTGGGGAACAATCATGATTCATCTTCAAAATATCGGCTTGTACTCTACCTTACTTAAATTTTATCTTCCCACGTGTACTAGTTTCTGATAGATTTGACGACTCTAAAATTATTTATCAATCTCACAAGCATGCTCAATAATTCACTCTAACTTATAATTTTTATCTTTGAATGATCTCAACTAATATCTCCAACTGCATCCATCCTTATTAGGAACTTCCCAAGTTCTTAGAATTAGTCCATGTGGCACTTCCCGCGCACCCATTGGAGGATATACTACATGGGAGAATCCCTCACGAGATAGTAGGGAGTGGTCAGGATTAGACTATGTCACTTACCATCGACCATCAGTTTCAATTCATACAAGGGAAAACACCATTCCCAAGATCTGACATATCACAAATAATGGTAAATGGTACTTCGCTCACTAAACCGTGTGACTATCTCTCCTCAATGTTGAAAATATACGGGCACATGAGAAATAGATTTGATGAGAAAATGTGCCATGGCATCCATCATTGATTATCCTCACATATCATTGACTACCATTTAGTAGATACTAGTCCCATCATCAAGTAGTACCACATGGTCATCGCCCGCTAGCCCATGTCATTACAATAATATGAAATAAATAAAGAAGTGAATGCAAGGAAAGGTAGAAATGTTGCCACATCTTCAATCATTCAATCATTTCTCTTCTATGAAAATCACAGTCATCTTCACCAAGGAGATGGGATCAACCAATATACCAGAAACATGGTCGAAGCATGCCAGCCAATGTAAATAAAATAAGAAAAAATAGACCATCATGGGGATACGGGGATACGGCGAATGGTTGGTATTGATTCCCATAATTAGACAACCAACATGAAGCTCCATTTATGCACATGCCACAAAAGTTAATCATAAAAACGGGACATCTCTAGGTAAATGAGATATTGACTCATAACAACAAAGGCTAAGGATTTATGTTGTTAAAATCAAGCCTTCAATCATTAATACCAAGAAAAACTTAGGCTAACCGAAAAAACTAAGATCAAGGGTCGATAAAACAATGACCCTAATGGCACAAGTGATAACTCAAATGATTAGGTACTAACCAAGGGGTTTTTTATTTATAGGCCAATTTTGGGAAGTTTTATGGATATAAAACCCTATCATAGTGATGAGAATGTGACCTAAAATAAGACAAGAGGGACCAAGCTAGAATTTTCATAATTTTTAGGGTGGAACCAAGAATTTTTTGAGGGGTTCCATCACAAGCTAAAGTGAGATTCACATGCCAGTTGGGGTGTATGAGTCCTAGTAGCTTAAGCTTTGTACACAAACTTAAAGAAATGTTAAGTTCAATGTAATATTCAAGATCAAGCCCCAAAACCTACATGGGACTCATAAGCCCAAGGTGGCATATTAGTCCTAGATCACCAGATCTAGAACACACAATCCAAAAATATGAATTATGATTGGTCATTTATGAAATGTAAGGATTATCGTAAGATAAATGCATTTAATAAGGCTTGTGGATGCAAAATAGGACCAAATAAGGCATAAAGAAGCACAATTTTAGCAAGGAGGACCCAAACAAGTTTGAAAATGTAAAGGGATATATTTTGCTACACTACACCCATATTAGGGCAAATAGTCTAATTAGGTTAATCAATTTCAACCAATCCCAATCCATTCCAAGAATCAATAGGATGTAGATCAAGTTCTGATTGGCTCACCTTGATGGTTGAAAGTCAATATATACACCTTGTTGATCTCCATATTAATGGAGCAATAGAAAATGCACCCAATAAAACAATCAACCAAAGTTTGAATCATAGGTTTAAACATTAGACCTAGGGTTCCAATTTTATTTGTTTCATTTTAGTGAACCTAACTTGTTAAATTGCATACCTTGTAAAATTCATCTTAGAATCTGAAATTCACCCTAGATATAAATTTTGCATTACACTGTTTTTTCATTGCTCATTTAGGGTTTCACTTTTACATCATAAAAGAAAAAAATTTAAAAAATTACATATCATTTTGCATCATAGGTTTCATTAAGGTTCATTTCAATCACTTAGATAAGATCTACATTAAAAATTTAATTCATAATTTTCGTTTTCATTGTTACACATTTGCATTTCAATAACATTGTCTTAATTTGAAAAAAAATCTAGAAAATTACTCAGTTACAAACCTATTTTCACACAAAAATAGGACACTTAGATAGTCTAGTAAAAAATATTTATTGTTTAGTTTTCAATCACCCTATCAAGGACATAGATGCCATTGGGTGCCTCTATCCTTCTACATTTGAATCACCAAAATTTTGCATACTCCTATGTCTCTGTGATTTCAATCTGTGTTTTCTTGCAAATCTTTTTTTTGGAAATCCTAATTGCATTCATTTAGACATCTTTCATTTAGCTCAAAAAAATGATAAAAGTGAAGAAAATTTCAATGTTTTATTTTAAAATTGCATCAAAATAATCATTTTCATATTTAAGCATCATAATTTGTGCATTTTAAATCAAAAAATTACATTGAAAATTGTCATTTATTGTTCACACATTGTTACACACTTGCATTGGCATAATAAATTAAGAAAATTTTGAAAAATAATTCACTATCAAACCTATTTGCACTTAGACCCAAAATCCTTAAGTAGAATCAAACATAGACAAACTTAGAATTTATGGAAAACTTTCCCAAGACACAAACACCCTCGAGTTCCTCTATCCTCCTACTCTTGGTTGAATCAAATTTTGCATAGATCTTTCTTGTTGTATTCTATATTTACTTTTGTTGTCTGAATTATATTTTTGAATATTTAGTTGTGGTTAATTGATAGTTTATTGTTCATCTTGGGTACACTTAGTGTTTGAAACTTGCATGAGCTTAATGACCTAATGTCATATTGCAAGGCATCCTACATTGTTGTTACAGTTTTTATGGATCTTGAGTCTTACAACTCTTTCATGCAAAGTTTTTTCAATACTCAAACCATTTTGGACTCTATCCCTAACACTACAATACCAATTTGACAACTTTACAATCACCCATTTTTATGAATATTGAGACTGCTATTTCCCATGTTCTTGAAGACAAACTGAAATAATTGGACAAATATTTATAAACACTTGAAGACAATGCAAGTATTGAATATCTACTTGGTATAGTAGTCCCTATAATAGATAACACGAGGAAACTGACTAATGATGATCAAGGATTAGAGGTTTTTCGTAGTGTATCCTATATAGTTGATGTTAATGTACCTACAATGGCTAGTTAAGCTCAAGCTTTAGGATACACTCAAATTCAAGGAGGAAATCAAGTCTCCCTCCCTACAACCATAAAATCTATCCCTACATACACAAATCCAATTATCACTTCAATGATACAACAAAGCATTGGCATAGCTTCAACATTAGGCATTTCCATTAGTAGTCCTTATGGTTTTGGGTCCTTACATGTGACATATCAATTTCCAACCCCTCTCTAAAGTTTTCAACATAGTACTCAACCAATAAATTACACAATCCCACCATATTCATTGGATTCCTAAAACATGTCAACTAGTGGTTCAATTATTAACCAGATTTTTAAAAACGTAACCTCACTTCTATTGAATCTCTCTTGTGCTAATTTATCCTTGATGGCAATATGTGTTACAGTCTGGCATCTTGGTGGTTTACTCAGTTGATCTGCTTCATTTATGTTTGGCATGTTTACTTCACTTTTGATATCATCTTGGGTGGCACTGATATCTTGACTCCTTGTGCAGATCTTGGTTGAGGTATTCTAGCTATAGGTTCTTTGTTCCATTGATCATGTGACATATTTCTTGTTTAACAATTAGAATTTCAGTGATGCACTTAATTATATGACCTTGGCATGAATCAATGTTCTATAGGTTGATATGTTGTGGCTTGATCAGTTTCTATCTTCATGAATTTGTTAATGGTCATTGATCATATTCAGAGTCATCTTGCTTCATCCTCTTTCAAGTAATGATATCTAGTTCTTGATGCTTGGGTTTATGAGATACAATTTACTTTTCAACTTTAAGAAAATCCTATCGGTTTCCCTTAATCAACTGATAATTTTTTATGGTATGTGGAATGGAATTGTGAATTTAACATGCAAAATTAGTCTTCATTATACCTCACAAGTCATTGGACATTATATAGTAATGGACATAATAAGGTGGCATTCGGCTTTGATGTTTTTGGATATCTTTTGGCATTGGAAATTATGGTAGGCACACTATGGGAATGCATATTAGATTTCATTCAAGTTAATGATGGAAAATTCTCAAGGCTTAAAAGTCGACAGTAGGTATAAAGGTATTAATTAATGTTTTATGTCACATTGGATGTGACTTAGCTTTGATCATTTGGAAATAATCAATTCTTTGGAAATCGGCATTTGATGAGTAATGTGGTCATATCAATTTGTTCAAAGCTTAACTTGGTCGATGATTTCACATTGTCTAAATTAGTCAAAAGCTATAATACCTGCTGGCATGCAAGTCTTTGATATGCCCACAGATTTCAAAAGGCATTATGAGTTTCGTGATTTACTATAACTGTCCTTTCAGACTCCAAATGATTATCAATTTCTTTGTGAATGAATTCATTTTTCTTGCTTTGGAATTTTAGGTCAATATTTTGTTTCTCTTGATCAAGGGTCTCGACCCTCTCCTGCCCGCCACCATGGAATCATTCTCTCGGTCGTTCACTATGCATGTTTTTTGTTTACTGATCTTTGATAGCGTATAGGAAATATTGGAAGACCATGACAATGGTTGTTTCACCTGTTAGTCTCCTACCATTGGGTAAGAGCTTAAATACGGAAGGAGCTCAAGCTGCTCAGTTACTTCGCAGATCTAGTAAATTGCCCATGGAAAATTCATTTATGTTCTTCACAAGTATTCATCTATTTATCTTTGTAGAATCATTACCTTTACTGCCAAGGTTAATAAGGGATAAGTGTTTGCTTCTACATGGAAGTCGAAGATTTGGTTTTCTCTTTTCTCAGTCAAAACTATAATGATTTTGCATGCTTAGAATTACATTTCAATAGTGTTACCATATCACATTTAAGGAATGGTAATTTTGGGTTGTGGGTAATCATGAAGCCTAAATAATCTTCTCATTTTTACACTTGGAGTCAATGGTAATTATTCTTGAATGCATCATTTAATGATTTTTGTTTCACTACATTGATATTTTGGCTACTTTAATACAACAACAATTTTAGTGGCTATTATTTATGGAATATTTAGTTTTTATGTTGTTTTGGTTTTAGCACTCCTTGTGCAGGCTACTTGAGAAGAAAAACTTTGGGTATCCAGTCATACTTCTATATTTACATGCTTCTTGGTATTCCTGTCAGAAGAACTATTTTCCATTATTCTTTCCCACATGGAAACAGTAACATTTGGCATTGTTGCTCGATAGCAGCTTGGTATCCTGATAATCACTTTGTGTTATTCTTTGAAATTTAAAACACGAGCAACTGTTGTAAGACTTTTTTGAATGTAATGATATATTTTGTTGAAAGATTAAAATAGAGAGATTAGAGCTTTATCATAACCAAAAAACCTGGAAATATTAAAAGTGTAGTACAGTTCTATACATTGTGGATAGAGGGTAACTATGTTTAAGCAAAGAAAATTGGGGAAAACAGTGTGTTAACTGTTTTGAACAATATCATGGAAAACATATGAAATAGAGTGTGAGGAACTCAGTGAGTTAATAGTTTTGAACAATATCATGAAAAATTGATGAAACGATGTGTGAGAAAAATAAAATGAGAACACATCATTGAGAATACATTTTGATGAGAAGTTGTATTGAGATTGTACTTATATTTTCCTCAAGATTTCTTAAGGCTTGATAATGGGTGGAACACTGAAGAGTCATTTTTGACCTTTGAGAATTCTACACATTGTCTATCAAGAGGCACTTGATAGAAATCTAGGAAATAGAGAGATCCTCTATATCATTGTATGTTCTATTGAAAAATAGAAAAGGGGTTGGTGCTCCTTGAGATTGGTGTCTCTAAAAAGAGGGGTTGGTGCTCAGAAATTAGTCTGAGGCAATGTCAAAAATATTATTGAAATGAAAGCCTAAAAAAGGTAGCAGGTTCAGGAGTGGTTTTTCTACCTTAGGAGGGTTTTCCACTCAGCATATTTTGTATCTATTTGAGTATTTTTGCTTCATTTGATTTAGTGCTTTCATGCTTTAAATTTCTATGGTTTAGTATTCTCATTTCAGTTTATGTGATGTGATTGCATTCAATACATGAATGAGTTTATCATTGATAAATGAGAGCATACATCTGGTTTATTTCAGTTTCAGTTAAATTTGGTAAACAATTTAATAACACTGATTCACCCCTCAGTGTCTTTTCACTCCAACAATTGGTATCAAAGCCTAGGGTCCTTTGATAGGTCTTTCCAACCTAGGATTAATTCCGGCCTTGGAGTCTATTCAAAATGTCACTAGCTCATGAAGGCACTTCCATGACTAGAGCTCCATTATTTGATGGAACTAATTATGTATTCTTGAAAATCAGAATGGAGAGTTATTTAACTTCTATTGACCGTGATGTCTGGAGCATAGCATTTTCTAGGTACACTATACCAACTACTCTGCCTACTACTTCTGATGAAAAGAAAAGATATGAAACCAATGCAAGAGAAAAACATGCTCTTATGTGTGCACTAACTAAAGATGTCTTCATCAAATTCATGCACTGTAGCTCTGCTATGGAAATTGGGACTAAACTTGAAACTATCTATCAAGGGAATGAATAGGTAAAACAGTCTAAAGTCCTCACTCTAAAATACTAGTTTGAAGATTTAAAAATGAGGGACGATAAAAAAGTAGCTGACAAAATTTTGAGTGTTGATGAAATATTTAATGCCATGAAGGGTCTGGGAGAAAAAGTTAAATAATTTTTTGTTGTAACTAAGGTCATTAGAACCTTACCAACAAAATTTGAAGCTAAGGTTGCTACTCTAGAAGAGAAGAAACACTTTACCTAGCTTACCCTTGATAGCCTACAAGGCACTTTGATTGCCTATGAAATGAGGATTAGTAAAAACTACACCTCTACAAAAGAAATAACATTTAATGTTGAAAGTAAAGACAATGATGAGCTCACTGAATCAAAAAATTTTGATTCTAAAGAATCCCACTTTGTGAGAAAACTCAAAAAGGGTTCTAGAAAGTATAAGGAAAAAATTCCCTTCAAATGCTTTAACTGTAGAAAAATAGGCCACTTTTCTACAAAGTGCCCCTATGGTGACACTAGTAGTAATAATGAAAAAATATGAAAAACTGGCCAAGAAAAAGGCTTATAGACCGAAAGAGAAATTCAATTTCAAAAAGAAGAAAATTTTGTTCAGCAAAAATGAAACAAACTCTGAATCTAAAGATTCATTAGATGAAGAGGATGAAAATCTATTCATGGCTGAAATCATTCAGCAAGATGAAACTAACAAAATGATGCTGAAGATGGTGAAGTGGATTATGAAGGGGAACTAAAATGTGCTCTAAAAGAGCTAAGGAAACTTAAAAACCAAATGTGTGCTCAAGAAGAAAATACTGCTCAAGATATTTCACAGGAACAAATCATAAATCTTGAGATAGTCTCATTAAAAACTCAACTTGAAGAATCCAAGAGAGTTGAAGTCTATCTTCGTATTGGCATAAGCTTTAAAGATCAAGAAATTAAAAAACTTGAACATGAGATTGTAGATCTCAGAAAGACCATTGATAAATATGAGAGCACTCTTAAACTGAATGACATGCTCAATAAACAGAAACTAAACAACGACAAAACTGGTATTGGTTTTGTGAAAGGTGAATGTTCAAATAACAGTGCAAAGGAAAATATTATTATTGGAAACAAAATTCCTAAACTCAAACATCTTGACTTTCATAAGGATCATGTTCATCCTTTTAGGAGCAACAAAATGGCTTATAATTCCTACCCTTTTATTTAAGGGTATTGTTATTTCTGCAACAAATTTGGTCACAAGGTGAACTCTTGCAGATTTATAAATCCAAGAACTCCTAGATTTGGTGTTAGGCAGAATCATGGCCTTGCAAGATAGATTAGATGTTTCATATGCAATTCTTTGGGTCATTCTGCTAAGAAATGTAATGCTAATCAACAAAATAAATAGTTGAAAATTATCAAGGTCTGGAAACCCAAAGCTGTCAACAACATAGAAAACACTTTGTTAGTTAAAACTACCTTCCACTCAAAGAAAAAGGACTTGTGGGTCCTGGACAGTGGTTTTTCAAACCACATGACAAGTGACAAAGAAAATTTTACTAATCTAGAAGATTATGTAGGTGGAATTTGAAGTTTGGAGACAACTCTAGAATTCAAATCAAAGGTTTTGAATGAAGACACTCCTATTTACAATGTTTATTATGTAGAAGGATCAAAACATAACCTTCTGAGTGTCATTCAAATCTATGACAGTGGCTATCAAGTCTTGTTCACTTCACAGGGGTGTGAAATCAAAAATAAGTTTGGAAAATCTACTATTAATTGAGGAAGGACTAAGGGAACGTCTACAATTTACTTGAAACTTTCGGAAATGAAAAACAATCAAGGTATGTGCCTAATAAGTCATGTTGAACAAAGCTAGCTATGGCACAAGAGACTAGGTCATATTAATTTTGACAATATGGTTAGAATTAGTAAAAAATAGAATGTAAGAAGTCTATCTATTCTGAAAAAGCCTGATAATATAGTATGTAAAGAATGTCTCAAAAGAAAGAAAACAAAGGTAATCTTTAAATCCAAGGAACATTCCTCTAATAGACCTCTAAAAATTGTTCATAATGACCTATGTGGTCCTACAAGGACTATATCTATCAATGGTGAGAAATGTTTTATGTTATTTTTTGATGACTACTCTCGTATGGTATGGGTTACCTTTCTCAAGAATAAATCAAAAGCTTTTGAATGTTTTAAAGTTTTTAGAAAAATGGTAGAAAGAGAGTCAGATTTAAAATTGAAATGTTTAAGATCTGACAAAGGTGCTGAATTCACCTCACAAGAATTCATAGACTACTGTGACAAACATGGCATAAAAAGGCAATATGTTGTTGCCTAAACACCCCAACAAAATGGGGTAGTTGAGAGAAAGAACAGGACTATAAAAGAGATGGCAAGAACTATGTTGAATGAAGCAAATCTACCAAACATGTTTTGGAAAGAATATTTTCATAGAACTATCTACATTTTGAATAGAGTCTAGAACAAAGTGAAATCCAATTTCACTCCATATGAATTGTGGTATGGAAAATTTGCCTCAATTAAATATTTCAAAATATTTGGCTACAAATGTTTTATCAGAGAGACAATGATAACTTAGGAAATTTTAAATCTAAGATAGATGAAGGTATCTTTTTAGGATACTCTACTCACAACAAAGCCTTTAAATGCTTTAACAATACGCTGAATTAAATTGTTGAATCTATCAATGTCAAATTTGGTGAACAAATGCTTTTAGATGTTGAACCTATGCAAGATGATGAAGAGGAGGAATTTGAACTTGATATAAATTCTGAAGGCTTTGAAATTACAAAGCCTGAAACAAAATCAACAAGTCCTAAACTAGGTGAAGCAAAATTTGAATATGTTGAAACCAGCTCTGAAAAATGTGTAACTAAAACTCCTTCAAAATCTCTTGCTAGAAACCCTCCTAAAGATCTAATTATAGGAGATAAATTAACAGGAGTTCAAACAAGGAAAATAAAAGTTAACTATGGTGAAAAAGTTCACATATCTCAACTTCCTTATTTTTGTTTAATCACTCAGTTTGAGCCAAAACATTTTAATGAAGCTCTAACTGATGAATGTTGGTTTAATGCAATGCAGGATGAAATTGATGAAATTGAGAAAAATCAGACTTGGGAACTAGTCCCAAGACCATATGACAAAAATATCATAGGAGGTGAGTGGATTTTTAGAAACAAACATGATGAAAATGGCCATGTTGTTCGCAACAAGGCTAGATATGTCTACAAACAATATTCTCAGCAAGAAGGCATTTATTTTGGTGAAACCTTTGCACCAGTAGCTATACTTGAATCAATTAGAATTTTCTTGGCATATTATGTTTTCAAAAACTTTACTTTATATCAAATGGATGTAAAACTGGCTTTTTCAATGGGTATTTGGATGAAGAAGTTTACATAGAACATCTTGAAGGGTTTATTGTAAAAACAAACCCAATCATGTTTACAGGCTGAAAAAGGCACTATATGGCCTTAAACAAGCTCCTAGAGCTTGGTACTCCAAATTGGACAATCACTTACTATCAAAAGGTTTCATTACAGGAGGAGTTGACACCAATCTTTAGTTAAAATTGAAGGGTATGATATTCTAGTTGTTGAAATTTATGTTGATGATACTATATTTGGTTGCAACAACATTGCTTTGAGTCAAAAATTATCACAGGTTATGGAATTTGAGTTTGAAATGTCTATGTTGGGAGAATTTTCCTTCTTCTTAGGTCCTCAAATCGCTCAACTTGAATCAAGTATCTTTCTCTCTCAAACAAAATATGCTAGAGAAACGTTAAAGAAATTTAAAATGGATGAATGTCATCCAGTTAGCACTCCAATTGCTACCGACTGTAAACTCAACAAGTTTGATGATTCTCCTGTTGTCAACCCAACTGACTATAGGTCAATGATAGGCAACATGTTATATCTAATGACCTCAAGACCTGACATTATACAAGATTTTTTCATGGTTGCTCTACTTCAATCATCTCCTAAGGAAACACACATTAATGTTGTTAGAAGGATTCTTAAATATGTACAAGGCACAATTGATTATGGATTCTAGTATCCTAGAAGCCATGATTTTTCATTAGTGGCATATATTGATTATGACTAGGCTGGTTGTTTGGATGATCGGAAAAGCACCAGTGGTGCTACTTTCTTTCTTGGTGATCATTTAGTGGCTTGGCACAACAAAAAACAAGAATATGTTTCACTCTCTACTGCTGAAGAAAAATATATTGCTGCCACTTCTTGTTGTACTTAGGTAATCTGGATATCATAAACATTATCTAACATGGGTATTGAGATCCCTAAACCTATTTCTATTTTGTGTGATAATACTAGTGCAATCAATATCTCAAAAAATCTTGTAATGCATTCTCGCACTAAAAACATTTCTATTAAGTTTCATTTTCTTCATGAAAAGGTGCTAGCTAATGAGGTTTTTTGCAATATGTGCCTACAAGAGAATAGATTGCTGAATTTTTCACAAAACCGATGGCTAAAGATGTTTTTGAAAGACTTAGGTCCAGGTTGGGAGTTGTCTCTCAATCTTTGTTATCTCAAAAATTCTATCTTGGTGATAGGGGAGTTGGTTAGCTCTTCCTGCAGCTCATACCTTGCTGCTAAAATGTTATATTTGCAGCCTCATGGAATTTCATTTTTAATTCTAGTTTATCTTTGTTGACTTCCCTTTATCCTTGTGACAAAAAGGGGGAGAATTTTGATCATTATGATCCAGTACTCTATTTTTCGCTTGGTCGATTAGTTTTTTCCATCAAGGAAAAAGGGGGAGTTTGTTGAATCTCTCTTGTGCTAATTTTTCCTTGATGACAATATGTGTTATAGTTTGGCATCTTGGTGGTTTACTCAGTTGATCTTCTTTGTTTATGTTTGGAATGTTTACTTCACTTTTAATATCATCTTGGGTGGATCCTAACTCCTTGTGCAAATCTCGGTTGAGGTATTCTAGTTATAGGTTCTTTGTTCCATTCATCAGGTCACATGTTTCTAGTTTAACAATTAGTATTTAGTGATGCGCTTAATTATATGACCTTGGCAGGAATCAGTGTTCTATAGGTTGATATGTTGTGGCTTGATCATTTTATAGCTTCATGAATTTTTTAATGGTTGTTGATCATATTCAGAGTCATCTTTCTCCATCCTCTTTTAGGTAATGATCCCTAGTTGTTGATGCTTGGGTTTATGAGATACAATTTACTTTTCAGTTTTAAGAAAACTCTATCAGGTTTCCTTAATCAACCGATAATGTTTTATGGTATGTGGAATGGAATTGTGAATTTAATATGAAAAATTAGTCTTCAGTATACCTCATAAGTCATTGGACATTATTTTGCATTGGCAGATTATATAGTAATGGACATAATAAGGTGGAAATCGGCTTTGATGTTTTTAGATATCTTTTGGCATTGGAAATTATGGTAGGAACACTATGGGAATGCATATTATATTGCATTCGGGTTAATGATAGAAAATTCACAAGGCTTAAAAGCCGACAACAGGTATAAAGGTATTGATTAATGTTTTATGTCACATTGGATGTGACTTAGCTTTGATCATTTGGAAATAATCAATTCTTTGTAAATCGACATTTGATGAGTAATGTGGTCATATCATTTTTTTCAAATCTTAATGTGGTCGATGATTTCACATTGTCTAAACTAGTCAAAAGCTATAATGCCTGTCAGTATGCAAGTATTTGATATGCATGTGGATTTCAAAAGGCATTATGAGTTTTGTGATTTACTATGACTCTCCTTTCAGACTCCAAATGATTATCAATTTCTGTGTGAAGGAATTCATTTTTCTTGCTTTGGAAGTTTAGGTCAATATTTTGTTTCTCTTACTCAAGGGTCTTGAACCCTATTCTAGTCGACAACATGGAATCATTCTCTTGGTCATTTCACTGTGAATGTTATTGGTTTACTGATCTTTGACAACATATAGGAAAGATTGGAAGACCATGACAATGGTCATTTCATCTGTCAGTCTCCTGCCATCGGGTAAGAGCTTAAATGCGGAGGTAGCTCAGGTTGCTTAGTTACTTCGTAGATCTGGTAAATTGCTCATGGAAAATTCATTTATCATATTCATAGGCATTCATCTATTTATCTTTGCAGAATCATTACCTTTACTAGAAAGGTTAATAAGGGATAAGTGTTTGCTTCTGCATGGAAGTTGAAGATTTGGTTTTCTCTTTTCTTCGTCAAAACTATAATTATTTTGCATGCTTAGAATTACATTTCAATAGTGTTACCATATCAAATTTAAGGAATGGTATTTTTGGGTTGTGGGTAATCATGAAGCCTGAAGAATCTTCTCATTTTTACACTTGGAGTCATTGGTAACTATTCTTGAATGTATCATTTTATGATTTCGGTTTCACTACATTGAGATTTTGGTTACTTTAATATAGCAGTAGTTTTAGTGGCTATTGCTTTATGGAATATTTAGTTTTTATGTTGTTTTGGCTTTAGCACTGCTTGTGCAGGCTACTTGAGAAGAAAAACTTTGGGTATCCAGTCACACTTCTATATTTTCAGGTTATTTGGTATTCCTATTAGAAGAACTACTTGACATTGTTCTTTCCCACATGGACACGGTAGCATCTGGCACTGTTGCTTGACAACAGCTTGGTAACCTGATAATCACTTTGTCTTATTCTTTGAAAGTTAAAACATGAGCAACAGTTGTAACCCTTTTTTGAATTTAATTATATATTATGTTGAAAGATTAAAATAGAGAGATTAGGTCTTTGTCATAACCGAAAAATATAAAAAGTCAAAAAGTGTAGTACAGTTCTATACATTGTGGATAGGGGGTAATTATGTTTACGAATTTTTTTTGGGGGAAAACAGTGTGTTAACTATTTTGAATAGTATCATGGGAAACGTATGAAATAGAGTGTGAGGAAAAGAGTGAGTTAACGATTTTGAACAGTATCATGAAAAATTGATGAAACGGTGTGTGAGAAAAATAAATTGAGAATACATTCTAATGAGAATTTGTATTGAGATTATAATTAGATTTTCCTCAAGTTGTCTTAAGGCTTGATAATTGGTGGAACTCTAAAGAGTTATTTTTGACTTTTGAGAATTCTACACATTGTCTGTCAAGAGGAACTTGATAGAAATCTAGGAAAGAGAGAGATCCTCTATATCATTGTATCTTCTATTGAAAAATTAAAAATGGTTTGGTGCTCCTTGAGATTGGTGTCTCTAAAAAGAGGGGTTGGTGCTCATAAAATCATCCTATGAGGCATTGTCAAAAATGATTATTGAAATTAAAGCCTAAAAAAGGCAGCAGGTTCAGGAGTGGTTTTTCTACCCCAGGAGGGTTTTCCACTTGACATATCTTGTGTCTATTTGAGGATTTGTGCTTCATTTGATTCAGTTCTTTCTTGCTTTAAATTTCTATGGTTTACTATTCTAATTTCAGTTTATGTAATTGCATTCAATACATGAATGAGTTTATCATTGATAAATGAGAGCATACATCTGGTTTATTTCAGTTTCAATTAAATTTGGTAAAGAATTTAATAACACTAATTCAATCCCCCTTTCAGTGTCTTTTCACTCGAACAACTTTAACAACAAATCTCAACCTTGAGCTAAAACCAAAATGAACAACCATTGCAATATGTTAAAATAAGCCCATTGTCACTTGAAATTTTGAAAACACCAATTCCACAAAACATAGAGATGCCCCAGTTTGAAAAGTACAATGGTAAAGGAGACCCTAGCAATCATATATCAACATATACGATATTGTGTAGTGACTTCATTTTTGAACCTAAACTCTTGGCCAAGTTATTTCCTAGTTTATTGAAAGACATGGCCTTAGAATAGTGTTGTTCATTGTTGAATAACTCAATCCACTCTTTCAATGAACTTTTTTATGCATTCCTCCAATATTTCCAAGTCAACACTGGATCTAAGATTATATTAATTGATCTAGTGAGATTTAAATAAAAGAAACATGAAAAGGTCATAGACTTTATAGGGCACTATCGGTCGCTTTATTTATAAATTAATCTTACTCTACCTAAAGTGGATTTTCAAAGAGTATTCATTGAAAACTTGCAGCTTGATATAAGGGATACAATCTTGTTAATGAAATATACATCCTTTACACACTTGTGTATGGCCCTTCAAGATTATTAGAATTCTATTAGTCAGTATGAAGAGACATCTTCATTGACTCCTACTAAGAAATTCAAATCCATACCTCAAAACATAGACCTTACAAAACCAACCATATTAGACCTCAAGTTTTTGACATAACTATAACCCTGTACCAATTTAGATCACAAGATAGATAATTTTCCATGTTACTCGATACTCTCCATTCAATCATGTTGCAAATTTTGAATAAGAACTTAATCCAATTGCCTCTTATTAGACTTGTGGACAAAACCAAACCTCTACCACCAAATTACAATTGAAATGTTTTTTTTCAATGACATCACACAAGTGATCATGATACATAATGATTCATGCATCTTAAACATCAATTTGAAGACCTAATTGATTCTAATCCATATAGTTTGGTAGTGATAATTATCAAGGGAATATTTGTTTTGGCCCACCTAATCAAAAATTGCAAATTTTTACCAATCTAATGCCAAACAATTCATCCAAATTTGTGCAAGATTTTGATGTTAAGAATGATGACATCAATATTGATAAAAATGATGAAAAAAATAATAATAAGGATGATAATATTAGTGATGATAAGGATGGCCTACAAGATGTGGTCACTCTCAAATTTGTTCAACCTCGTAAGGGCCAAATCAATTTTTTGTCCGATATTGCTTTCACCCATATCAATGCATCCATACATGCACCTGATGGTCATCTCTACATTGTCGGACGTATTAATGATAAGCCTACAACTAGGATACACATTGATCCCATGTGTGTAGAGAATGTGATCACTGAGGAATTCTTGTTTGTACAAGAACTTTATCAAGATTCTTATGAAAAATCAAAAGCATAATTGAAAACTCAAGATAGTTTTTCTAGCCCTATGATAGCTTCAATCACTCTTTCTCTTAAAGTTAGACCAAAAAAATTATATGTATCATTCTCCATCATCCCAACATCAGACTAATTCCATGTGAAGCTAGGCTACCCATGGCTACGCTCCATGAATATCATCCCATCGATTATTCAGAACTGCATAAAGTTCCCATTTAAAAACTGAATTTTTGCAATGCATCATAGTGGTTTTAATTCTTTGTCCTCCCATGGTACTTTTCATTAGATTTTTTTTGGCGTCAAACTATGGAACCTATTAAACCTAGTGAGGATTCATTTTTCACACAATAGAGTCATCTCTTACCAATATTCCTAAAAGTGATAATACCTTGATTATTCCTCCTCCTCCACTAGTTATAGAAAAACCTATTCCTGAAGTAAAGAACCTTCCAAGTAACTAGGGTAAATATGTCACAGTTCCTCAACCCATATCATATAAAAGAACAAGATACAAGTGAATGATTCCTTTTTTTCCTCCAAAGATTTTTTTTTTTTATAGACCTAAAGAGATAGTAGTTTCCCAACCCTTAGTGGTTCCTTTAGCTCCTCCCTTAAGGGAATAAAAGAAACCAATGTTCAAGAAAACCACTCCTACACCATCACAAATTGAAAGTTGTGCAAGAATAAATTGAAATGCTAAAGAGTGTAGGCATAGGCATCATTCTATTAATCATCAATTGGAAGAATAATTTAAAATATTAAATGATAATCAAACACCTATGTAAGAAACTTAAGAAGAATTATAAATTTCACCAAAATAAGACATGAAACTTAAACAAGAAGTGAAACAATACCTTTTTCATAAAACCTCATGTTGTGATTAACTTGGATGATGAGGATGACACTGTTAAAATTAATGAAAAAATGAATAATCAACTTAATGTTTTACTTTCAAAGAAAATGAATTTAGATGGGGGAAACCATGATTATCCTCCTAATGAGAGTGACCCACCACCTATTGAACCTGGACATACTCCTATTATGACACTTTTTATAGTCCCTTTAGCTAGTTGTCTTCTTTCCTTAAATAATGAGAAAAATTGGGATGTAAATCATGATGGAACCCTAAAAAATCTTTTTGGTTCAATCATGAAAACTGTGAAAAATCTGAATTAGTCCCTTGTTTTCTAGTTTTAGGGCATGTTCCTTGTCACTATGATATGGTTTTTACTTTCACAAATTTCCCGAAAATTCTACCATAAAACCTTGATCATTTTAATTTTACATTGACCTTTCTTTCCCCATTCCCAGATACCTAAGGTGTCACTTGTTAGAATCATTCATTTATCGGCCCCTAGTCTTAGGTTGACAGTTGCCTCATGTTTTTTCAAGTATTAATAGTCAAAGGCTTAATCTAAAGAAAGTTTACAAAAAATCCTTAGCCTTTGTTATGGGTCAACACCTCATTCACCTAGGAACACCCCATATTTATAAATAAATTTTGTGGAATGTGTAAAACTATGCTTCGTATGGGTCACTTGATTGAAGGAAGCAATCTTGACCGCTCTTCGTATGCCTGTCGTGGTTTATCACTTTTTATTTTATTCACATGGGCCAGTGGGCCTCGGCCACATCTAAGGTGTAGTTGTGAACTCGGTATATTTGGAAAGTATGACTGACTAATTTCAAAGATGATCAAAGGTTGATTTATGGAGGACATGGCTATATCTTTATCGATCCCCACCAACCCATTTTGTTGTATTAAAAATAATTTTAAGGACATGAGCTAGCGACGATGGCCACATGGTACTGCTCTATGGTGGGGCTTCAATCCTCATAGGGTAGTGGAAGTTGTTCGAGGCATAAATCAATGACATATTTTATGGCATGTATTTTCATTAGGACCCTTCCCTGCATGCCTAAATTTTTTCAGCATTAAGGAGGAATGGTCACACAGGTTTGTGGGTGAATTAACATTTGTCATGTTGACTGATTTGTTGGACCTTGGGAAACCATCTTTTGCTTAGTATGGATTGAAAATCGATGGTTCATGGTAGGTGATGTGGATTAATTCAGACCACTCCCTGCCATCCTGTGTGGGTCCCACCATTGTCTTGTATTTTTTATAGGCACATGATAAGTGCTATGAAAATTACTTCCAATAGTTCTAATAAAAATGGATGCGGCTAGAAATAGTAGTTGAGATTGTTCCAAGGTAGAAATAGCACTAAAATTAGAGTTAATTCTTCAACACGCTTGTGAGATTGGTAAATAATTTCAGGTTCATCAAATATATTAGAGGATCGTACATGTGGGAAAGTGAAATTGATACAAGGCATGGTACAAGTAGATATGTTGAAGATAAATCATGATCGCTCCCTATTTTCCTACTATAATGAATTACAAGCGAGTTAATTTCTATGGGCAAGCAGGTAAATGTGACACGACATGTATGGTTGGAAATTTAAGCCTTTGATTGACATGCAAGTTAAGGAAATACTTAAGTCTATTAATTTCATATGAGTATCAAATGCATGTGCTTAATCTTTTCATCATTAATAATTTGGAATTTCTAAATGTTGATTTAGTTCAAATATTTGATCAACAGTTGAGATTTTAAAAATAGGTTGGTTGATTGATAATGCTCTCACATAAGTTCTTCTAAAAATTTAATGTATATGCACACAAGTTGCTCTATTTAATAAGGATCACTTGCTTGCTTTTCTCACTATCCAATTGAGAAAGAATCTAATGTTTGTGTAAGGAAATTATTTTAACATAGTCATTTATGAGCAAATTGGTAATTTTTTTAAAGAAATTTTGTAGAAGAGTAGAAAATGGAGAAGATAAGTGCAAATGTCAAACCAGTTCATCATTCCAAGAGGCTCGATCCTCTGGGATTTTAGAATTCTCCTCAAGATGAGGAATGTGGACTAGAGATACCAACAACATCAATGAAGAAGATAAGAGCTACCAAAGGTTTAGCACGAGGTATTCTTAGGTGTGCCTACCACCTTATGGGTCGAACCATTTTGAGGAAATGATCAAAGGAAAAGGTAAGATGATTAAAACGCCAAAAATATAAGTTTGTAAAATGAATAAGTATCATCGTTCTCGGATGGGACCTCATCATTCTCCCATCAAGGTTTCTGGTGATTATTCTAACAATGGGGATGAAATTGATTTTGGCTATCTCCAGTATCTTATGGCCATGAAGGATTGGGTCAATTTTGTGGATGAGGTGATGATAGCTACTCCTTTGAAGATAAGGACACCGAGTGGAAATGCCTATTCACCTAGTGACAAGGCAAAGTAATATCATATTACTTTCCTTGTTAGGTGCTCAAATTTTTGGTCATGTGTGACATTTTATCTCTTAGGTTGATGTGACACGAAGTGGGTTTCCAACCTTTTTGGATTTTTCCAGTTGATAATGATGCTTTCTCGAGTGATATGGATCTACATGATTTTGATACTTACACGATGACCCTTTTGATGACTGGAGGGATGGCTCTAATAAATGGTTCCTTGACTCTATTTTTGTTTTTCATTTGAAGGATGAATCCCAAAAAAAAATAGTTGGGCAATATTTTCTTGTTTTCTAGTGAAATTCACTTTGAAATGAAAATGAAATGTAATGTGAAGTGTATTCCATCCTAGTGGTTGTTGCTCCCTTGGCTTATAAAAGGGATTCTAAGGTTGGATAAAAGGAGGGGGATAAAAACGTCAAGGAGTCAGTAGGTAAATAGGTACTTATTTCCAAAGAAAATAGATACAAGAACATGGATAGTAAGTTTCATAGTAACATGTTATAGGAAGAAGTCAGTCAACATATGTTTTGGATAAGAAATACTGATGAACAAATGATATTAAGTTTCTGTATATTTTCTCTCTTTCATGCAAATTATATAAGCTATAAATATGATGATCAATGGTTATCTTGTTTATCTTTGTTGATTTCCAATGGATGTGTTATTTCATTCTTGCTTGTTCATTCAAGGAATGCATGTAAATTCTTGAATTTAGTAGTAGGTTTGGTATAGTTTGTGCATGGGGATGTTAGTAAGAAGTTAATAATGGATACAATAGGTGGGAATATTGTAAGGCAATATCTCTAAGGCTATAGGTATTTTTCTAAAATACAAGGTTATTTATCCAATCATATTGGTCTATGGTTTGAATTTGTTTCCTAGAATATGGCACTGGCCTAGTTTAGTATTCATGCTCTCTTTTGGTAACCAACTTGACTAAAAATCACACAACATAATTAATTTTTTCTTCAAATTTTTCACTAAGTGTGTACGAATGTGAATGTGACTATATATTCTCTTTTTTAAGTTAGCCAAAATTTCAGGGTATGGTGCTTTTAAACATATGAGGAGGATCATCTATCTACTCTATTTTTTGATACTAGATACACTAGTATCCATTAACATGGATTATTTGGGATCACCCTCCCTAGTCTAACAGAGCCTAAAGAGAAGAAGTAGAGATATATAAGTCTTTACTTATGTGTTCACCAATCCTTACCCTAATTGATAATTGTTCTTGGTAAGTTCATAGGTTTGTGGTAAGACTAAGCTTGGTTTTAAAAGAATAACCAAAAGAAATGGAAACTCTGTTAGGGAGAACTATGTATCTCTAGTTGCAGAATGTTACATCATAGAGTCAAGAGTTTGGTAAATCTGGACATATGGTTCAGATATAGAGAAGTTTTTATACCTGGAAGTGAGTTTGTTACAGAAAAATTTCAAAGAATTTGTGTGACTCTGTTGTGGAAGAGGATCCAGAAGGAAATTTATTTTTCAAGGGGATTCATGTTGCCTGAAGTTCATTCCTCTATGAAGAAAGGTGGCGACTCTATCTGAAGAACCTGCTGATGATTTGGAGAAAATATCAGATCTACAAAAATGTTTATTCAAGAATAAAGGTTAGTAGCTACTCCAAGTTTCCAAGTATTCTCATAAATTTAGATAAAGTATTATTATGTTTGAAAGAATTCTATGAGAAGTATTCAAGTCTTGAAAAAATATTGATTCCCTATTAAGTGAATTAAGCACTAAGAAAGGGAATGGTAGTGGTAAAAAAAAATTATACTTCTAAGCTATATTTTTAAGCTTCTATGTTGTAATGAATAAGTATGCTTCTTTTTTTTAAAATCTGCCCATTAGAGAGATCTTAGATGTATAAGTATTTGAGATATGCATTGTAATATTCTAAGGTCATGATAAAGAAACAATAGGGTAGTGATCAACTTTAGAGTTGATATTTGAAGTTTGTAAAGGTGTGTAAGAAAATGTATCATTCACTTGTACATCCATGTGGGGTGCATGAAGTAAACATGAATAGTGTGCAGCCCATCTCATGTCATCAAAGAAGTTTATCTATGGAAAGATATAGAATATTGAATTTTAATGGTATTCAAAGTTTCGCAAAACCTATTCCTAATGAAATTCGGGAACGTTTGCCAAAGTTCAAAGGGAAAAGATCAGAATCAGCATCTCAACATCTACAAGAATTTTCTGATTTGATGGGAGATTATGAGATAAGTCTTGATGATGTTATGAATTTTTTTGTTCAAACTCTAAATGGTGATTCTAGAGATCAGTTTTTATATTTTCCTATGTGTTCTATCTCTTCATGGAATGAGTTTAAGGAAACATTCATAAAGAAGTTTGGAGAAAGAGTCAATTCAAACTCAGTGAGACAAAGATTTAACACCATCCAAAAGGAAGAAGATCAATTGGTCCCAACCTTCAACCTTAGATTTTCAAAAACTTTAAAAGATATTCCTGAAATATTGAGAACAAATGATGCAGTGTGTTTGATTGTATACTTTCATGTATTTGATGAAGAAATGAGTTATTTGTTAAGACACAAGGAGTCTGTAAAATTATATCAGGCATATGAAATTGCCATGGATATTGCAAACAATTTGAAATATTGAATGATGAAAGGATACATGGCTGCAAGTGTTGGCTATCCTATCACATCTCATGCAAATAAAACTCATGGGTCAAAAAATGGAAATAATTGCCAAAGTAATGTTGTTTCTATTGATTTGATTTGTCCATCACTCCAACACACTGATCATAATGATTTCCAAGATGAACATCAACAAGATTTTAGAAAAAATAATCAGAACTCTTTTATTCAAGAGTTATCTAATATAAGGAGGAATAAGGATGAATCACCTTGTGTTTCTTTCTCGAGATTTTTGGGTGCCTTGTTGGAGGTCCCTAAAAATTTCAAACCTGAGGATTCAACATGAATTGATTTATTTTTTGAAATCTTCAAGCTAGGGTTGAGTACCTTTCCAAAAGAATCGAAACCTCACATTTCCTCACATTTTTTATCAGATACTTGAATGGATAAAGAGTGTTGAAGGATCCCAAGGTGACTATGCACAAAATATGACATCTCAAGATGTTGATGGCAACTTTCCTTTTGAGAAAAATTGGAAAACAATGCAAACAAGTGAAAAGGGTATATTAGAAAATGAACATCCATCTTGTATGGATGAAAATACAAATTATAATCAGCCCACAAGCAACATATATGTAGATTTGTAGCATAAATGTATATTTGTATACCAGTAATGGAGAAGGATATACACTTGCAACTGTTACTAAATTCTCATTGAAAGCCAGTAGTCGAGATATTCAGAATGGATATTTAGGCATACATTCTAAGAATTCTGAACAGATTTTATGTAGTGATGATTTTCTTTATGATGAAGATATTGATGGTGTGGACAATGATGGATTTCATGTTAGTGAATGGGAAATCAAGTTTTCTTCTAATGTTTCTTATCTCCATACTATGATTATGGATATGTTTTCATCCCAAGAGGAAAGTATTTATGTAGTGGAAAACAAAGATGCTTGTTCATTTGTTAAGGGACAACATTTAGTTAGCAATGAGTCTTCCAATTTTGGGTCAACACACATATCAATTGATACTACACATTAAATTACCAATGCACATGGATATCCTCTTGCTACCCTTATTGATAATGAATTATTTGAGCTTGCTCTTGAGGTATTTTGCATTGAGCTGAATGATGATGTGAAGAATGAATCAAAATATGTTATTGATCCCGAAATGAGTGCATTTACTCGTTTCTTGGATGTTAATGATGCATATGATCCCCATATCTATTATACCAAGGTATTTTTTGATATACTTGAACCGAAATGTCAAAAAAATTGCCCATGTTACAGTGATCAATATAAGGATGCTCCATAATATGCATCTTTTATCTTTGACATATTTGAAGATGATTTGTATGACACACAACAAGTTGTTTATGAAAGTTTTCAGTTTGATGTGCAAACTAAAGATAATGTCAAATGTGATGATGTTAGTGGTGAAATGGACTATGAATGTTTTAATTTCTCATTTCAGTTGGATGAGTATTTAGTGGAAAATGGCAATGAGCTAGCCAAGATAAAATGTCACAATGATTATGGATTTCAATTCATGTCTAATTGCAGATTGTGAATTGAAAAAAATAGTGGTGACATGGAAAAAATAGTGATATCTTAAGGCATGTCAATGATAGGATTGGTTTATGGGCACTTCATGGTAGTTTTTTAGACTGGGCTTAATACAGACAACAGAAAACAATATCTTTGATAGAGGCAAACATAAATTGTTCTTTTTCATTTGTGGCCTGGGGCTAGTAAATGTGGTTTGAAAATTTAAAAAGGACTTTGTCACCCAATGGATAAGGCATTTTGGTCTACTTTCCCATAGATTCTAGGATCTCACCATGCCTATGAAAGGCATGTGTCCCCAATAGGAGCCACTAATGGAACCCCAAAAAATATTTTTGGTTCAACCATGAAAATTGTGAAAATTTTGACCTAGTCCTTTGTCACTATGATAGGTTTTTAACTTTCACAAATTTCCCAAAATTCTGGCATAAACCCTTGATAATTTTAATTTTACATTGACCTGTCTTTCCCATTCTTGATTACCTAAGGTTTCACTTGTGCCATCAAATTCATTGATTTACAGACCCCTAGTCTTAGGTTGATGGTTGCCTCATGTATTTTAAGGCATTAATAGTCGAAGGCTTAATCTAAAGAAAATTTAAAAAAAATCATTAGCCTTCATTATGGGTCGATACCTCATTCACCTAGGAATGCCCCATCTTTATAAATAACTTTTGTGGCATGTGCAAAATTATGCTTCATATGAGCCATTTGATTGAATGAAGCAATCTTGACTGCTCCTTGTATGCCCATGGTGGTTTATCACTTTTTATTTTATTCACATGGGCTAGTGCGCCTCGGCTACAGATATGGTATAGATGTGAACCCGGTATCCTTGGAAAGGATGATTGGATTATTTCAAAGATGATCGACGATTGATTTATGGATGACATAGCTATATCATTACCACTCCACACCATCATGTCTTGTTGTATTAAAAATAATTTTAAGGACACGAGCTAGCGAGTGATGGCCACGTGGTACTACTCTATGGTGGGGACTAAATCATTACAGGGTAGTGTAAGTTGTTGAAGGCATAAATCAATGGTATATTTTATAGAATATATTTTCATTAGGACCGATCCTTGCATGCATGTAGTTTCTTAGCATGAAGGAGGAATGGTCACACAAATTGGCTGGTGAAATAACATATGTCATGTTGATTGATCTATTGGACCTTGGGAAACTATTCTTCTTAGTATGTATTGAAAATCAATGGTTGATGGTCGGTGATTTGGATTAATTCACACCACTCCCCGCCATCCTATGTGGGTCTCACCAATGTCCTATATTTTTTATAGGCACACAGACAAGTGCCACGTAGATTAATTCTAACAATTCTAATAAAGATGGATGCGGCTAGAAATAGTAGCTCAGATTGTTCCAAGGTAGAAATAGCACTAAAATTAGAGCTAATTCTTCAGCACGCATGTCAGATTGGTAAATAATTTTAGGGCCATCAAATTTTTCAAAGGATGGTACACATGGGAAAGTGAAATTGAATTAAGGCATGGTACAGGATGATATGCTAAATATAAATCATGACCACTGCCCAATGTCCTACTATGATGAATTATAAGCGAGTTATTTTCTACAGGAAAGAGGGTAAATATCACACATGTATGGTTGGAAAATTAAGCATGTGATTGACATGCAATTTAAGGAAATACTTAAGTCTGTTAATTTCATATGAGTATCATATGCATGTGCTTAATCTTGTCATCATTAATAAGCTAGAATTTCTAGTTCTGTTGATTTAGTTCAAAGTTTTTATCAACGGCTGAGATTTGAAAACAAGGTTGGTTGATTGATAATTCTCTCACATAAGTCTAAAAATTTAATGCAGATGCACTCCAGTTGCTCTATTTAATAAGGATCACTTGCTTGATTTTCTCACAATTCAATTGAGAAAGAATCTAAGGTTTGCGTAAGGAAGTGATTTTGAGATAGTCATTTCTGAGTGAATTGGTAATTTTGTTTAAAGAAATTTTGTAGCAGAGTAGAAAATGGGGAAGATAAGTGCAAATGTTAGCCTAGTTTATCGTTCTAAGAGGCTCAATCCTTTGGAATTATAGAATTCTCCTCAAGATGAGGAATGTGGACCAGAGATACCAATAATGTCAGTGAAGAAGACAAGAGCTACCAAAGGTTTAGCATGAGGTATTTGTATGTGTGCCTACCATCTTAGGGGCTGAGCCATCTCAGAGGAAATGATCAAAGGAAAAGGTAAGAAGATTGAAAGGACAAAAAGAGAAGCTACTAAAATGAATAGGTATCATCATGCTCCTATGGGACCTCATTTTTCTCCCATCAAGGTTTTTGATGATCCTTCTGATAATAGGGATGAAACTAATTATTGCTATCCCCAATATCTTATGGCTATGAATGATTGGGTCGATTCTGAGGATGAGGTGATGATGGAAACTCCTTTGAAGATAAGGACACCGAATGGGATCACCTATTCACGTGGTGACAAGGAAAAGTAATATTATGTTACTTTCCTTGTTAGGTGCTCGGATTTTTGGTCATGTGTGATGTTTTCTCTCTTTGGTTGGTGTGACATGAAGTGGGTTTCCAACCGTTTTAGGTTTTTGAGTTGATAATAATATTTTTTGGGGTGATATGGATCTGCCTATTTTTTATACTACCACAATGACAATTTTTGATGAATGGTTGGATGGCTTTGATCAATGATTCCTTTAACTTTTTTTTTCTTTTTCATTTGAAGGATGAATCCCCAAAAAATTAGTTGGGAGATATTTTCTTGTTTTCTATTGAAATTCACTTTGAAATGAAAATGAAATTTAATGTGCAGTGTATTCCAGCCAGGTTTTTGTTTCTCCCTTGGCTTATAAAAGGGATTCTAAGGTTGGATAAAAAGAGGGGGATAAATACGTCAAGGAGTTAATAGGTAAATAGATACAAGAAAATGGATAGTAAGTTTCATAGTAACATGTTATAGGAAGAAGTTAGCCAACATATGTTTTGGATAAGAAATATTGATGAACTAGTGATATAAAGTTATTGTATATTTTATCTCCTTCATGCAAATTCTAAAAGCTATAAATATGATTATCAATGGTTATCTTGTTTATCTCTGTTGAGTTCCAATGGATGTGTTGTTTCATTCTTTCTTGTTCATTCAAGGAATACATGTAAATGCTTGAATTTAGCAGTAGGTTTGGTCTATTTTGTGCATGAGGATGTTAGTAAGAAGTTAATAATGGATACAATAGGTGGGAATATTGTAATGAAATATATCTAAGGCTATAGGTATTTGTCTAAAATACAAGGTTGATTATCCAATCATATTGGTCTATGGTTTGACTTCATTTCCTAGAATATGGCACTAGCTTGGTTTAGTATCCATGCTCTCTTTTGGTAACCAATTTGATTAAAAATCACACAGCATAATTAAATTTCTCCAAATGTTTCACTAGGTGTGTATGAAGGTTAATTGGACTATATATTCTCTTGCTTAAGTTAGCCATTATTATGGAAGTTAGCCAAACTTTCAAGGTATGGTGCTTTTATACATATGAGGAGAATCATCTATTTTCTCTATTTTTTGATACTAGACACATCGGTATCCATGAACATAGGTTCTTTGGGATCACCCTCCCTGGTCTGATAGAGCCTAAAGAGAAGAAGTACAGATCTAAAACTCTTTACTTATGTGTTGGATAATCCTTACCCTTACTGATAACTTTTCTTGGCAAGTTCATAGGTTTGTGGTAAGACTAAGTTTGGTTCTAAAAAAATAACCAACTAATGGTTTTCTTTAGATCAGCATGCATGTGAAATAATCCTTTATATTTATTTCATGTATTCTTTATGTTTTCTTGCACATGATATGATCTCTTGTGTTGTTCTTCTTGGCATATTTTGTCTTTGTGAGTTTACTTTGGATGACCCTTGTTTCTCTTTTGGTGTTAAGATACAAAGGAAACAAATATTCCATGACATTATTCTATTTGTATCTTCATTCTTCTATATTTTGTAGACTGTCTTTTATTGTCTTATGTTGACCCAAAATTTTATTTGTATTCTCTCTATGTTTTATTCCTCCATTGTGTCTATTTTTCCATGAGTATTTGGCGAATGATGTCAGTTTCGAGCTCTATTATATCACTTTAGCAAAGACATATATTGATCCTATATTTTTCCATACCTTATGTGTTCATATTCTATGTTGTGTGTTGTATTGCAATTTGGGGCAACCCCTTATCGTGAGGCTGATTTATTTGGAAACATATTGTTGCAGTAGGGCTTTCCAAAAAATCTCTTGTGACCTTTATCATTTTCTACCTTAAATCAATTACTCACACCTTGGTGTTTAGCAATTTATTTAAGGTGGGGGGATACATTGGCATTAATTTCTTCACTTTGTTCACACACATTAGACTTAGTGGTTTATTGACACTGGCATTTTTGCTTCACTTTATTCATAGACGTTGAACTTAGTGTTGTGTTGGCATAAAATTTTGATCATTTTTTAGAACCTTATCAGAGTTATCAAGGAGTATAATTCTTGGTATGGTTGACATAGGTGCACACCTAGTAAATATAATACCTCACTAGATCTAGTGTGTTTCTCAGTTTTTCTACCTTGTTAATGGGTACACACCTAGTGAATAACAAACTTTAGTACACCTAGTGTCTTTCTCATCCTTGTCCCAGGGGCTCACCTAGTGAATGCCATACTTCATTAGCTCGTGTTCCCTTCCTCTTTGTGATCCACTTAGAAAATATCAAAATTTTCTATGGTGTGTCATGAATGCCATTGGTGTGGATCCTAGCATAACATAGCTTGCTAGCCTGTGATTATCCATACCCTCCTTTTTTCCATTTCATTTTGATATCTTATGTTTGTGTATGTTGTCTTGCTAAATTTAATACATGTGTGTGTTCCTTTGTGCTTATGTTGGTTTTCCATGGGATATTGGATCTTGGGGGGTCATGCACTCCCTTAGATCCTTATTCATCCTATATTTTCTATATTTGGACAATCAAACCCCTCTTGACATAGATTTTCTACTTTAGTGTTAGTCTAGGCATAATTTCATACCCTCACTAAAATGGGGGCTAAATGTATCATCATAAATTGTCACCCTTAATTTATTGGACCTAATTAAGCACCTAATCTCCTAAATTCTGCATTCTATAGCCCATTTGTACCATTTTTTGAGAAATTGCAAGTATTGAATAAATGCATCTAATTATTATTTTTCCCCTGACACTTAATGTCCTAGAAAATAGGGTCAAGACCCATTAACTCTAGGGTGTATGGGTCCCTTATTTTGTTGGGGACCAATTTTAGATATGTCAATGTCAGTATTTTAACATTCAAAATTCAAGCTGCAAATGCTAGCTATTAGGATTTAATTTTTGGGGAAATTAGAGAAATACTTATAAATACCTAGTTATTGCATCATTTGAAATCTAAGAAGAAAATCATTGGATCAATTATTATCAAGAGTATTAGCAAGCAAGTCAAGAGCAGCATTTCAAATTTTTGTTTTCACAATTCAAGATCCTAGCATCATGTCAAATCTTATGCGAGTTTATGTTTGTTTATATTATCATTGTTTGTGAAGGCTAACCCTTATTATATGTATCCAAGAAATTACAGAAATAAAGAAATCAAGATCCAATACACTTATCTATTTTATCATTAACATTGCCATTGTAGGAGTGGAAACACTAACATGGGGTTTGACTAAGGAAATCTCCTAAATGGCAAAACATTTCTTCTCTTTCTGAATGTGTATATTTCAAGTTTAGAGAGGATTGAAGGAAGCTTGAAGAAAAAAATTTCAATATTGTAATTGAAGCCCTACATCTTTTCAATTCATGGAAACTCACCTACAAAACTATTCAACTACTTTTCAAGGTCTTTGCAACTGAGAATCGGGAGCTCAAATCTATCATAAAAGGACTACAAAAAAAAATTAAGACACCTCTACAAGGAACCATATGCCCTAGGGTAACCATTTCCATGTATTCAGACTAACATAAACTTTATAGGTTAGGTGCATAGTCCTCTACACTTCCCATATTTATTTACAATTCACTATTTCAATTTATCAATTGTTAGATTATTGTATTTCTCATATTAGGGCATATAGTCTAATTAGATTAATCAATTTCAATCATCCCAATCCATTATAAGACTCAATAGGATGTAGTTCTAGGTATAATTGGCTCACCTTCATGGTTGAAAGTCAATATATACACCTTTTTGATCTCCCTCTTAATGAAAAAATAGAAAATACACCCAACAAAACAAACAACAAAATTTTGAATCCTAGGTTTAAACATTAGACCTAGGATATTTTCTTTGTTTCAGGAGTTTAACATCATGGGGAATGAATCAATACTTAACATCTCAAGGGAAAAATTGATAACCATGCCTCAAAGGGTATTTTAAATAGAACCACCACCAAATATGTATGTCAATAATTCAAATATCACAATACATTCATGAAATGAATAGGATGATATGCCCCCCTTAAAATGTCAACATACTTGCTATTTTGGTATTTTAAGGAAACAAGCGATGAAGAGGGGATCCTTGAACAAAATTCACACCTCCTAAAACTAGTCATCCTTGCCCCACAAAGTATAAAGGCAAGAACATTTATGTTAGAGGCTATCATGTTGCTACCATGGAAAATATGGTTGCACTTAAGATTGTACCACCATGAATAGAAATGATAAAAAAATGAAGCTACAAATACTAGATAGTGAGGATCAACACCATAGAAGAGGGATCATTATTCTTTAGAGTGATTAGGTTCTCCAAAACATGTAAGAGTACCACAATCATTAAGTTATTGTATTTTATTATTCAAGTCCTACCATTCATTGGTGGAATGACCATTTACTTGATGATATGCACAAAAAGATATTTTTATAAGATTTATTTATTGTTGGAGGAGGAAGAGTAATCAAGTGGGATTTGAGAACCTTCAAAAAAATATGCTCTTTTTATAATAAAGGAGGAGGAAACAAATTTTTTTGTTGTGAAGAAAAGCTTGCTCTCTTACCACATGATGTTTTAAATATAGTAGATGATGGAGGATGAGATGTAGATGAAGAAGAGGAAGGATGGAAACCTAAACCCATTTTTAAAAAATGTGGTATAGAATTAACATGATCCTTAACTCCCTATTCCATATTTTCATTATATCCAATTTTATAAATAATTTATATCCAAGCCCATAACACCTTTCCAACTCAGATGGAGAAGTCTTGTTTGAATTCTTATGAGAAGAATTGATTCTTTCACAAGAATTCAAATCATTTTTAATTTTTTTAAAGTTAGGCATCATCAACACATGAGAGAAAAAGGCTAAAGAGTCCTCATCACCATCATGGGATGATATTTTTGGATTTTTTAATGTACAACAAGACTGAGCAAATGAAAGGTAAGATTCCTTAGGTTTGGATTGTGAGATTTTGTACTCTCCCACAAAGGAGGGTGTAAAATCTAATGAAACCCAATCATCACCAAGCCATGAATTTGAAGATGTGGCATTATTGTGATCCATTTTTGTACTAGATGCTACCACATTTGACTTTTCAAGCTTTGATGGTGATATTTTAGTCTCCCCAATGAAATGAGGTGTAAAATCTAACAATCCACAATCATCACCCAAGAGTGTATCCATAGTATCATTATGATTGGAAGGTAATAGTTCTAATTTTGAATATGGAATCAAAGTGTAATATGAGAGTTGAGAGTTTTATGTTTGAATTCAATTTGTGAATTACAACTTTTTGCATCTTATTGTACCATATATATATATATATATATATATATCTTATTATTATATTCATACTTCATCTCACAGTGAAGAGTAGATGAGACTCCTTTCATGGTATGAATTCATTCTCTACCTAGGAGAATATTCTATGAAAGAGGTCCTAGCATGATATGGATAGGGGTAGGAAAAATCATGGGTCCTACCTTAATGGGTAGTGTCACTATCCCCAATAGTTGCTTACTAACATTATCAAATCCATAAATAGAAATATCTTTAGGTTCTATGAGATTCCCATCCACACCAATTTTATCTAGAATATCAATGCTACAGACATTAAGGCTTGATCTATTATCAATAAGAGTATGTCTAACCTTGGTTTTATTAATAACAGCCATTATCAATAGAACCCCATGTTTATTTTGAACCTCAAGCGAAGGTAATTCATGTTGGGGAATGTAATATCCAACTTTGTTGCTTTCAGAAAAGGAAACACAATTGCTACATCATTCATTTTGATAGAAGGTAAGATATCAATCTTCTACAAGGCCTCTTTGAGCATCTTATGGTATGTAGGTTATGTTTGAATCAAATCCAAAAGGAATATCTTTGCTAGAGTATTACAAAGTTTCTCAAAACGATCATATTATTTACTACTACGTTGAGGAGGGCTAAGTGGGGGTGGAAGATATGGTTGAGGAAATGAAATTTATGTTGGAATTTGTTTTGGTTTCTTATTATTTCTAGTGTTATATATGTGAAAAACTACATGATAACCTGGTTGTTGTGATACATCTTGGTGCCCAATATTACTTTGAGTGAGTTGTTTTGTAAAGTTTAGGAAATGTCAATTGTTAGAAAATAAAAGGTGAATAGTAATAATAGAAGCTTAAAAATACTATAAATTAGATATAATAGTGCTAACCATATGGAGTTTAAATCAGCAATAACAATGAAATACAAGAATGGAAAGATGAACATGAAACATAGTGTTTAACATGGAGAAACCCTTTTGGGAAAAACTTCACCAAAGAAGATATGAATAGCTTGTATTATTTGAAAAATATGATTACAATACATCTGATCTAACTCCTCTCCAACCTTCAATCCGATAGTATAGCCCCTGCAAAATGTTTTTGAAGAGAAACCATGCCAATCTCCACTTTCAAGCACCTATTAAAACAAATAACTTAATACATGAATAATATCATCCAAATTGGACATATCCTCATGTCACCACCTTGGAATCATCAAATTTAGCTTATAATGACCTCTTACAAATGCTCTTATAGGTTTTATAGGGAATCTTGCATGCATGTGCCCCTAGGGACCAAGATAGCAACTATTCTGCAATAGATGTCATAGTTTTCATAGAATCTTATGACAGGTTGCATAGTTGTCATAGATGGTCTTACAACTTATGATGGGTTTCATAACATGTCATAATGAAATATTCCCAATTTGGATGCCTAGAATCTATTTTTTGACCATTTTATCATTACTATGACAACTATCTAGTAAATGTAACATACTATCTCCCTACTAGTAAAACAATAATTATTGGGGCCAGTAAGAAAATAATTACCACTGTCGATGAAAACTTCCATCCCTTATGAGTGAATTACAAACAATATTAGGAGTAATTAAATTAAAATATATTTACAAGGTTGATGGCACCTTTACACCAAAATTCTCCTAGTTGACATCAGACATTGTAAATACACTCATAGGAAAACATAAACACAAACACACTAAGCACAAGTAACAAGGCCCATGGCCTATCTACACCAAGTAAATTTCTCTGTGATCACAGGTTTGGTAAGAACATCTACAACATTATCCTATGTGTCAATATTCTTCAACTCAATTTGACCATTATAAATAAAATCACGAAAAAAATGATATTGAATATCCACATGTTTAGTTTGTGCATGATACAGTGGATTCTTAGTTGAATGAATTGAAATTTGACTATCACAATTAATTTGAATAATTTTGCAATCAAAACCAATACCTATACACAACCTTTGTAACCAAACTTCCTCCTTAGAGACATGAGTAGTAGCCATATACCTTACTTTTGTGGTGGATAAAGCAGATGTAGCTTAGATTTTACTCATCCAACTCACTACTCCTCCAAACAAAGTAATTACATACCCACTAGTGGACCTTTGACTATCTAAGTAACCTACCCAATCTGTATCAACAAATCTCTATATTTCCAATGAATTGACCACATTATCAATACCATGATAAAGAAAATAGTAATTAGAAGTACCTTGCAAATATCTATATACCCTATTAACAAAATTCCAATGCTCTTTACCCAGGTTACACATAAACCTGCTTAGAACTCCCATTACATGAGCTATATCTAGTCTAGTGCAAACCATTTCATACATAAAAAATACCAACAATAATAGCATAAGGAACCTTAAATATATCCTCAAAATCATCATTAGTATTAGGACACATATCTAAGCTCAACTTAGTACCAATTGGAAATGGAATACAAACTAGTTTATAGTTATGCATAGTAAACCTCAGCAAAATGGTATCAACATTATTACTCTAACTTAACCAAATCTTTTTGTGACCTTGATCCCTATTCATTTAAATACCAAGAATGTATTTTTCAGCTCCTAAGTCCTTCATATCAAACGTGCCAGAAATCTATTTCTTGAGCTCACCAATCATCAGCTTGTTGTTACCAATAAACAACATATCATCAACATACAAGACAATAATCAAGAGTTTATCATCAATAACCTTAATGTACACAAAATGATCCTCTTCACTCTAAAAAAATCAAACTTTAATGGAAAAGCATAAAAAATTACTATACCACATCTTGGGTGACTGTTTCAAACCATAAAAATGTCTCTTTGACCTACAAACCAATTGTTCTTTTCCCTTCACAACAAAATTGAAAGGCTATCACATATAAATCTCCTCCTCAAGATCCTCGGGAAAGAAATCAGTTTTAACATCCATTTTCTCTATCTCAAAATCATAAATAGAAACAATAGATAATAAAAATCTAATAGAAATTAATTTAGCAATAAGAGAAAAAATTTCACCAAAATCAAACCCCTCTCTCTAGGAGTAGCCGTTAGCCACTAATTTAGCCTTGTACTGCTCTAAATGACCATCTGATCCAAATTTATTTTTAAATATCCAATTACATCTTATGGGCCTTCTTCCTTTAGGAAAACTAACAAGATCCTAGGTATTAAAATTATCCAAAGCCATCATCTCCTCCTACATTTATTGCAACCAAGACTCACTTTCCTTTGAAGAGAAGGCCTCCCTAAAAGATCTAGGTTCATTGTTATTACTTAATAAAGAAAATATAAAATTAAAATCTGGTGGGCTATACCTATCAACTAGATTTTTTTGTCTTGTGGATCTTCTAATTATAGGAGAATGAGTACCTTGTTGTCCTTGATCTTTCTCAACCTCTTCCTAATTTTCTTCCTCATGTTCTTTAGTTTAATTAGTAACTTCATCTTGTGGATGTCAAAATCTATGAGAGATTTAAACAATTTCATGTTGTTACCACAATTCAATTTAAATCAAAAAATTTAACATCCCTATGAAATAATTAATCATGTCCAAATATGCAACTAATGAGAAGAAAACAAATTAAATAGAAGAATCTACAAAAACCATGATTAAACCCTTATCTCATAGTGGATTGGTGCCACTTTGTTGTGTAGTAAGTAGCCCTTTCCCAACCCCTGAATTGTAGTGTTGAAAGTATGTATATTGATAAAATCTCCATGATGAGATTTGAGCATAACCTAGCTATGAAAATGATGAAATATGTGAATGATGGAATGAAGTGCAAAAAATTAGCTCTCCATGTCAAGAGAGTAACTTTTCATGAAATTGTGGATTATGAAATAAAGAGAGAAACCTCTCATTTATAGATTTCCAAAATGGAAGAGAGAGTGAAAACAAGCAATGTGGCATCATTCAAAATTCAATGGCCAAGTGCCACTTGTCAAGATGTGAATGGTTGATGTTTGTGCACATTTTGGCCAAAGTGCCAATAAATGCAATTAGGTGGAATCTGAATCTAAAGAAATGACATGTGAGAGGGAAAAAGGAAAGAAATAAATACCACTTGGCTCAATGCACAAGGACACGTAAGAGGAGTGAATGCCTTGTTGGCTGTACAAGTCCACTTGGACTTTTTGAATTCAAACTTGAGGGAATATTCCCTTTTTGATACCATGTGAGGGAAAATAGAGATTTAATAAATGAATTAAATCTATTTTCCTACGCAACTTGCATTCTCTAGAAGATTTTAGTGATAGGGATTAACTTAATCAAAGATTTGATTAATTTAATGAGGGATTAGATGATTTGACAATTTTGACTTAAATTGATGAATTGATTTAAATCACAATTGAGGGGAAATGCTTAATTAAATAAATGATTTTGATTTATTTAACTAAGTGGGATAATTTTAGATTAAATCAAATAAGGTTTAATTTATTTCATTTAATAAGAGGACTTTAGAGACTTTAATCAAGTGAAATGATTTATTTAATTAAACAAAAATATAAGGTTAATTAAATTTAATTGATTAATTTAATCACTAAAGGAGAAAGACTTAATCAAATAAACAATGATTTATTAAATTAAAAGACAGAATATGATGAAAAGCTGAGAGTATGATTTAGGAGGAAATGTCGTTAATAATCAAGATCAAGTGTGTCGAACCGAATTGTACATTTTCCATGTCTACATTTTTCCCCTCTTTGAAGGAATGTACTTGTTGAATTGATTCAAAGAATAAATTGTTGTAATCAAAGTTTAAAATTTCTCGATTTTTTCATATGCTCCACTTCTGTCCCACCAGAAGGATTATGCTAGTATAATTCCCCCTCGAGAGAACGAGCGAAAATGTTCAATTTTTCAATTGAGATCACAATAAATTGTGAGGAGCGGTTTTATTGATCAGAGGACGAAAGATAATTCTTTGATGTAGACAAATCTGATGATGCATAGGCAGTCATTGACCATGGGTAGTATCTTGTATATTTTGATGCGACACACTGATATTAGATATAAATGTTAGTAAAGATAGAAGAATGACAAGAATGGAAGGAGGATTCACACAATCCTATGTTATGATGATGATTGATGATTTGCTTACCAGAAGTTGGGATTTTCAAAGGGCTAATTACTTTATGTTTGATAACACACATAGGTACGATGCATCAAGGTATAAAGGACCAAGATGGCACGGTATCCAGTGTGATGGAATTTGGCTTGATAATTAGTTAGGAGTATTCTTGTTCACACTTAGCATGCATACTTCATTCACGATGTAGTTCAAATATTCTAAACACCTCGGGCCAAAACATAGCAAAGCAAGATTTCTTATGTGGTTAACAAGATATCTAAAACATCCTGTCCACAAACCAATCAAAGCATATAGGACTAATTTTTTTTACAAGTGTATCCCACAAGCATAGTAGATAACAGTTACAATGATCTTTGCCCCATTCCTTTCTCTCTAAACCCGTTTTTCTTAGGCATCATCCAGAGGTCCTTGGAATGAGTGCAAAATAAGATAAGCCAAGAAAAGACCAAATAAAGAAAACAAACAAGCTAATGTTCTTCCTACCACTAGCCAAGGCTAAACTAATGTGAGGTACCTGATGCTTATGTCCATCATGGGAAGGATTCATCCTAGGACATGTAGTGATCAGGGTTTTGGTGGGATTGATTGGGTGATAAGATATTGATACTTTGAGTTGATCAACTCGCTTGCTTACTGACTTAGACTTTTGAGACTCTGACGATTAGGGTGTTCACTTTTGAATGTGCTAGACTTGCTTCTAAATGACTCACCAAAGGGCGAAGGTGACGATTAATTTTATTAGGAATGATGACTACTGCAGGGGAAAACGAAATGAGATGGATGCACTATGTTTGATATTCAGATATTTTTGAGGTTGTTTTTGGTATTTTCAAAGTGTTTTACAAATTTTTTTGGTATTTTTAAGATTTACGGTGAAGAAAATAACTTACAGACCTATCTTGGGGGTCTCAGGAGCTGATTCATAGATTAGCCTTGCATATGTTATACATGTAGAGACCGCGTAGTTCAATTGGCGACATACTTGACTCAATGATGAGATAGATTGGCAATTAGATTGAAATTTTATTTCGACGAATGCCTAAGGACTGACCTAAGATGTCTCAGGGGATGATCCAAGATCAACCTTGCCAACATTCAAGCTCAGAGATGACGTAGTTTGGACAAGGTGAAAGACTAACAAGACTCAATGATGACATAGATGGGCAAACAGATTGCCATTTTATTGCGACAGACACCTAAGGATTGACCTAAGATGTCTCGGGGGATGATCAAAGATCAACCTTGCCTACGTTCAAGCTCTGAGACAATGTAGTTCGGACAAGGTGGAAGACTGACAGGACTCAATGATGAAATTTTTGAAGATTTTCAAAGATTTTCAACATGTTTTTAGATTTTTTGATGGATTTTCTGATTTTTTTTGGATTTTCTGATGTGTTATGGATATTTTTGGATTTTCTGATGTCCTCGGATGAGTGAACAAAAAATATACACAAATCCAATCCAATTCTAGTTTCAAGGACATGCCCCCAGCATTTAAGCAATAGACTACTTCAATAAAGGCAAGACAAACTGACCTTAGGAATATGCCAAGTAGTACTATGGTGGAATATTATATGGGCATCAGCTCAAGCTATGGTATGGATGCTAGGAGATGGATGGATGGATGATTAATGAAATTTGATGGGATGGATGAGCGAGTCATGCAGATCCTAGTTGATGGGGAGTGCTTTATTTAAACTCCGCACATGTTTGCCAGGTTTTCACCAAGGTACCTGACCAAAGTGCCACCGAAGTGGTTTTCACTAGAGGATTATTTTTTCTTTACTGTTTTCAATCATTTTTCTAATTTTTTTGGATTTTTGTATTTTTGTATTTTTTTGTTGTCGCCAAGACGCCTGTTTCCTAGGTTTTCATCAAGGTAACCATTTTTTCAGGACTTTTTCTAATTGTTTTTGTATTTTTGGTTTTATACCTTGCAAGTTCTTAGGCATAAAACATTTTGAGATGGGAGTTGTTGAGAGGCTCCTGTAGAGGCTCGCCTTCTGGTGTTGCTAATTTATATGCTCTTGACTTATAGCTAGCTATGATGATGAAATTTCCCCTGCAGTTGGGCTCGAATTTTCATTTTCTCTCTGGATTTGCCATATTATTTTGGTTCTCTTTCATCAAAAGTTCACCGACTTGGAAGGTGTGTTGCCTGATCTTCTTGTTGTAGCTATGTTTCAGGCGATTCTGGTAGACTTGTAGATGGTTTAGGGAGTCCATGCATTGTTCATCTAGTAACTCCAACTCATTTAGTCTTGTAACCCTATATTCCTCATCTGTGATGAGGTTTTGCAATGATTTCTTAGTGATGAGAGCTCGATCTCGATTGGGAGGATGGCTTCTGATTCATAGACCAGGGAAAATGGAGTGGCACCTGTTGGTGTGTGAATGCTGGTGTTGTAGGCCCATAAGGTGGGATTTAATTGTAGATATCAGTCACAACCAAATTCATTGACTATTTTCTTAAGGATTTTCAAATTGGTTTTGTTGGTAGCTTCTGCTTGGTCATTTCCTTATGGGTAATATGGTGTGGAAAAGTGATGTTGGATTTTGAATTTTTCACACAAGTCATGGACATCCTGATTCTTGAAAGGTGTCCCATTATCAGAGATAATGGAATGGGGGATGCCATACCACCAAATAAGGTAGTTTAGGATGAACTTGGATATCTTCTTTCTAGTGATGTAGGTCATGGGAATTTCTTCGACCCACTTTTTGAAATATTTTTTGGCGGTGATGATGAACTTGTGGCCATTGGATGAGATGGGTGAGATTTTACCTATGAGATAGAGCCCCGATTGGCAAAAGGGCCAAGGTGTAACAATAGGATGTAATTCTTGAGTTGGTGCATGAATGAGGTCTCCATGATGCTGGCACTATAGACACCTTCTGACAAAGTCATGTGCCTCTCTTTCCTTTTTCGATCAATAGTATCTGGTTCTCAGCAAAATCTTGGCCAAGGTCATACAACTCCAATTTGAACTGTAAGTGTCATTGTGTACCTCAGTCAAAGTAGTCACGGCTTCCTCAGGTTTTAAAAAATGTAACAGGGTTCCATCAATGCTTCTACGGAAGATGGTTTCCCCTAGGGTGACAAAACGTAAGGACCTTTTGACAAAGGTTTGTTTGAGGTTCAGGGTAATATCGGCTGGTAGGACTCCTAGTTTTAGGTAGGTGTAAATGTCATGATACCAAAGATCACTAGGACCAATGAGTTTTCACGTATATTCTGACTCTGGTACCTCAAAATTAGGTATGATAAGCTATTCTATCAAGAATTTGTGTTTTGAGATATGTCGAGGGATATCTAGCAAGGATCCAATTGTTGTCATGGCATCAATAGCTTTGTTGTTTTCCCTCGGTATCTGTTCAAAGGTGATATCAATGAATTATTCTTTCAGGCTTTCTACCACCTTCTTGTATGGTGTGAGCTTTTCATCCTTAGTTTTGTATTCGCCATTGAATTGGTTGATAATAAGTTATGAATCCCTGTAGACCTTTAATGCCATAATTCGCCACTATGCCGCAATTTTGAGACCTATGGTTAAAGCCTCATTATTTGCAATGTTGTTGGTATAGGGGAATGCCAACTTGTAAGATCTTGGTATGCAATCCCCTTGTGGGGTGATAAAGAACACACCGGCTCTCGATCCATGTTGTGTGTGGGAACCATCGAAGTATAGTTTCCAGTGATCAACTATGCTAAGATTAAAGATGAAATCATCTAGAAATTTTGATATGAGTGGGTTTTCTACACAGATGGGAACTTCTACCAGCTGGTCCGCAATGACTTGTCCTTTGATTGCCTTTCACTCCATATACTCAATATCATACTTCTATAGTATCATGACCCATTTAGCCATTCTTCCTGTGAGCATAGCTTTTGATAGTAGATATTTTATGGGTTCTATTTTGGTGATGAGCTTGATTTTATGTGCCAACATGTAGTGTCAAAAATTTTGTGAAGCAAACACTACTGCTAGGCAAGCTTTCTCAATGAATGTGTAGTTCAACTTGTGTCCAACCATTAGGCTGTTAGTGTAATAGATAGTCGTTTCTATTCCATTTTCATCATGTTGAGCTAGAAGAGCACCCAAAACTATTTTTGTTGATGAGATGTATAGGATCAATGGTTTTCCTGCAATGGGTGGCATCAATACGGGTGGTGTGAGAAGATATTCTTTGATTTTTCTAAATGTTTAATCATGTTTTTCATCCCATTTGTATGCTACTCCCTTCTGGAGTAAATGTGAATAGGAAATTTTTTTGTCTGCCAAATGTGTTATGAACCTCTGGATGGACTGGAGTCTGGCTTGTAATCCTTTGAGTTATTTCAATGTTCTTAGAGCTTCCACATTGAGGGTTACCTTAATCTTTTTAGGATCCACCTCTATCCCCCTCAGCGACACTATGTATCCTAGGAGCTTCCCTGATTATACCCCAAAGACACATTTCTTGGGGTTGAGCCTGACTTTATACATCCCTAGTATGTCAAAAATGTCACTTAGCGTTGCTATGTGGTTTTGCATCTTCTTTGATTTTTCCAATATGTCATCGACATAATCTATGACGGTTTTGTGTATCATGTCCTTGATTAGTGTCATGGCTCTCTGATATGTAGCCCCTACATTCTTTAGCCAAAATGGCATCATATTTCAGTAGTAGGTGCCCCAAGGACATGTAAATTTCATTTTATGTTGGTCTTATTTTGCAATCATTATCTAGTTATACCCTAAGAATCCATCCATTAGTGATAGCATCTCATGTCTGCTTGTCATGTCCACTATCATATCGATGTTAGGTAGTGGAAAATCATCCTTGGGACATGCTTTGTTGAGATATTTGAAGTCTATGTAGATACGGCTGCCCCCATTTGGTTTTGAGACTGGGACAAGGTTGGATACCCATTTTGGATAGTCAATCGGGCATATGAAGTGCACATCTAGGACATTCTGTAACTCTACCTTGACTAGATAGGCTATCTGGGGCATTTTTCTAACTTTTGTCTTACCGGTTTCGCTCTAGGGTAGATGGCCAAATGATGAATCACAACTTCTGGATCCAAACCTGGCATGTTAGCATAGGTCCATGCAAAATTTACTTTCCTTTATTTTAGAATTTTTTCTAGTAGTTCTTGTTCTTCTGTCAGGAGCAACTCAACATAGAAAGTGATTTGTAGTGTTGCCTCTGTTCCCAAGTTAACAGGATTACACTGCTCTACCAAGACTGCTGATTTTTTTTGATGTGGTGCAGTAGGGGGAGATTGAATCCTTCATCCTCTCGCACCTCAGAGTGATTTTCACAATTGGATGCATCCTTTATTTTTACTTTTTTGTGGTTAGAGAGTGCCACAATGTGGTTTTCACTCAATAACTCTGAGCTTATTCTCGATATTTTTCTTTTGTGACTGAATGACTCAATCATCTCCCCATAATATGCCTAGGTGTCTAAAGTGATTTCATAACCTTCTGTTTGATCCCCACATGGAACTACATCAATTAGTCCCATGAATTATGAGAGAGCCTCATCATTTTCGAATGAGTCTAGAATTGGCAGTCCTCATTGGTCATAGTTGATGAGTTGAGGGTATACTATGGTGATTTTGTGGGTTTGTTGGTTTGACTTTGTGGGTGAGACACTAATCATTAGTAATGAGGAATCATCAAAGAGTGTGGGAAGGCCTACTATGGTATCATCATCATCACTACTGGCACAAACATCAGTTACGTCAAGGGTGAAGTTGTCAAGCGAGATACCTGTGCATATGGGTGGTCTAAGGGTGGTTACTGATACCTGAGGGGAGGACATGACTACCGTACTAGGAGAACCTTTTCCACATATAGTTCTACTCGAGGGAGTACATCCAAGGCCAAGGTTCTGCATTCTTCTTTCTGCAATGATGGGCTTCAGTCATCCATCATTGTTCCTTCCAAGGCTTTGGTTCCTATTGTAGCCCATGCCAAGCATTATTTGTAGCCTTGTGTTTGCTTCATCCATAGGTAATGTGGGTGTGGCTTCTGCATCATGGTATATTGTTCTTGAAATATCTTCCTCATCAACATTTTCCTGACTTAGGTCTCCCCAATGGTGAAATCCAGAGGTGTCTACCCTAAGGTTTTGGATGGGTATTTCAGTTGATTGAGGTTGCCCATGTGACCTAGTAGATTGTGGTAACTCTACTACAAAAAATTCACTCTTATTGATTTTGTAGTCTCTGCATCCATTGTCCTGGATCATAAGTTTGATGTCAGATATGTTAGGGATGGTGAGTGTCCTTGTCACAGAAGTGGAGGTGAGGTTAGCTAGGTTGATGTATGCAGTGGATGGTCCTTCATCATTTTTTGGCACTTGGGCGATTTTATAAAACTTGGCCTCTAAGTTTTTGCAGTAGGCGAATGGTTCGAGGTCCCCGTGTATAGTGACCTCCTCATTTTGGTGCAAGAACTTGATACATTGGTGATATGTTGATGCCAATGCTTTCATTTTTTGGATCCATGGACATCCTAGGAGGATGTTATATGGTAAGTCGAGGTCGGGGACCTGATAGGTAGTCTCCATGGTTGTTGGTCCCACTTGGATTGGGATTTTAATAGTGCCCTGAGACACTCTTTCTTGATCATCATATGCCCTTATTGTGATGCTCTTGTCTTTTTTAATGGAATCCTCAATGAATCACAAGTTATTTATAGATTTGAGAGAGAAAATATTAAGGCCTGCACCTCCATCCATGAGGACTCTTTTAACTTTATTTTTTGTGGACTAGCACTTAAAGGTGAAGTGTGTGGTAATGAGATGGTTGTGGGGGGAAATCTTGGTCGGAGAATGTAAGGAGATTCGAGGTAATGATATTACCAACCATAGCCTAAAACTGCTATGTGTCAAGGGTGACAAAGATGATGGATCTTGCTAATGCTTTGTCAAGAATTTTTGTATGGGTCGTGGAAATTTTTAACAATTCCATGATGGAGATCTTTGCGGGAGTTCTTTTCAGTTGTTCAATGACATTATAGTCATAGGGGATGGATTTTGTGTTTAAAGTGGGGGTCTTAGATGGTACCCCTGCAATGGTAGCCTTCCTGCCACATGTGGTGACTCCACAGTCGGTGTTGGAACCCTTGACCATAATGACCGTGACCATTTCGTCAACACATGCAACTATCTCTTCATATACTAGATTAGCACTAGCATATTTTTGTTTTCCTTTGTTGTTTCCCTTATTATTTCCCTGATTATGATTTGGCATCGGATTTGTGTATATTTTTAGAGCTTGATTACCGGTTGGTTGCTCAACATTGATGATATTGTCTTTGATGAGGTCTTGGATGATATTCTTCAGCCTCATGCAATTTGCGGTGGTATGTCCCTTGATCTTGTGAAAGTCACAAAGGAGGTTTTCATTATACCATGGTAGTTTGGTCATGGGTTCTGCATATTGCTCAAAGTTGGAGACTTTGATTAGGTTCTCCTTGACCAAATTCTTCATTATGGACTCGATGGATTCCCTAAGGGTCATGAACTTTCTCTTGGGAGGGTATTTGCCTTGGGGAGGTGGTACTCCTTGATTGCCCAAGTTATTGATTTGGTTGGTGAGAGGTGGTTTTTTTTGTGCTACTACTGCATTCATTTTCACATTATTGTGATTGTGATTTTGTGGTTGGTGATGAGTTTGGATGTTTGGTTTGGGAGCACTTATGACCACTTTAGCATTGACCACACCATCATTTGTGATATTTTTGTTCCTCGACCATGTTCGAGGTTTATTATTATAGTTGTTGGATGGGTGGTTATCTTGTGGTAGAGTAAATTTTGATGCACCTCCTCGCGCAGTAAGGGCTCTTTCAATGTTGAGCGCTTTTGGGATCAGTTGATTGTATGATGTGATGCATTGCATTTTTAAGTAGAATTCCAAGTTTTCATCTAAATTAGATATGATCATACAAACTTGTTGTTCTTTTGGTATGGTCCACTTGCTCTAACTAGCCTTGGATCGCCATCTTTGCAAGAAGGATGCAAATAAATCTTCTTTTCCTTGTTTGAGTATTGATATTTCTTCCAAACCAACATCTGGACCCATGTTGAAAGCATATTTTTTAAGGAATTCTTCCACAATTTCCTCGAATGTTTTATTGCCCATGGGTAGGCAAGAAAACCATTCCATAGCTTGACCAGTCAGACTCTGGGAGAAAATTTGCATTAGATATGTGTCATAATATGCAACCTCCATCCAATGCACCTGAAATTCCCTGACGTGGTTTTCAGGGTTACTTGTTCCATTATACTTGTCAAATTTGGGGATCTCAAATCCCTTTGGGAATGGTACCATTGTGAGACTTATGTCAAATGAATAAGGGCACAAGTTTCCTAGTGTTCTGGTTTTTTTTCTCACTCACAGGTCCAACACCTACTGTGAGAGAAGTTTGATTTGCATTGCGACATCGTTGTTCGGATTCAGCGATGGGATGAATGTGTTTTGACATGTTTGGGGTGTTTCTTGCAAGCTCTTCTATGCATTCAAGGCCTGCTAGTATGCCTACATTTGCGTCAACAATGCCTTTTGTTGATCTTGTTGTTGTTGTCCCAACAAAGCTTGTTGTTGGTCCATTTGTTGTTGTTCCCATAAAGCCTATTGTTGGTCTAGTTGTTGTTGCACCAACAAAGCTTTTTGTTGGTTGAGTTGTTGTTGTGCCAAAAAAGCTTGTTGTTGGTTGAGCAATTTTTGGGCCAATGAAGCTTGTTGTTTAGCTTGTTGTTGTGCCTGAAAGTCTTACAAGGCTTGTTGCTATGCTTACTGATAGATTTCTTGGAGTTGCGCTTCGTATTGTGCTTGCGCCTATTTTTGGGCTTGAGCTTGGGCTTGTGCTTATTGGGTCGCTTGTGCAGCTTGTGCAACTTGTGCAGCTTGTTGGATAGCTTGTTGGTTGTGTTTCAATATCCTCAGATGATTGTCTTTTTGGATGGTTGGGATTAGGTTGATGAATTAATTATTCATGTTGTCTTTTGGTGGGATTGGTGGTGGATTGGGAATGATACCCACCATTGTGACAGGCAAAATGGTTGTGTTGGTGGTCAAGATTTGGGTTGTTGGAGGTGTGGTTGAGATGCTCGGTCCTTGAGAAGGTATGTTTTGAGAGATTTGAGGACCGACTAATGTACTAGTCATGGTGGCTTGAATGTTTGCCACTTTTTGTGATGATGCAAGCAAAAAGAGAGGATTCAATGTGATGCTCGGATTGCCTGGATTTGAGAAACTAGATGTGGGTAGGGGGGGAAGACCCAATCCAATAGGTGATTTTGATGTGAGTGGTAATGGAGGAAAGGGTGGTAAGTTCCCCTAGAATGAGAAAGGGTCAATGAATCCTTCTACTCCAAAAAAATCACCTTCTCCTTGCAGTAGAGAATTTTGTATGTTTAACAGATAGACTGATGTTGCATGGAATGAGGAAGAATCTGCATGATTATGGAAGGTGAGTGGGATGTATGGGTGTGATGGATTTATCAAAACAATTTTTTTCGGTGTGGTGCTGACATTTACCTCTTTGTTGTTCACAAGGCGATGTTGTTGTAACTCTCTAAACATAGCACTTCCTCTGTTCACAATTGGTGGCATTGGTGTGATTGTTGATATAGTTTGAGGCATTTCTTGAGTGATATTCGGAGTTAACATTAGGGATTTTTTCTAAGAGGCATGTCCATACTAGTGCCTACATCAAGGTCAGAAGGAATCGAGATCCCTCCTTCTATTAACATGCATAAGTATTTAAACATGGCATTGACAATTTTATGATTCTCTGGATTTTGAACCATTCTTAGCATTTCTGATTATATCATCCCCATGTCCTTGTTTGTGATGCCCTCTTCATAGATTTCCTCTTGAGGATTTTGTGATGGTAGAGGAGAGCTACTTGGGAGATTTCTTGATCCTGCAAGGTTTTTTTTGGTACTTATTTGACCCGTCACTGGAAGTTGATATTTTGTTGATGTTTTCCATGTTCTTCTTGTATTATGATCTTGTTTGGACTATAAAAATAGGGATTGTTTGATCTTAATCTCTAGGCCCAAAATAGAAGAACTAGGGAAAGAAAAGGATCAAAAGTGAGTGGTGATGATGATGAGATAAATGGATGAAGTGAAACCTTTAAAGAAATTTTTAGGGGTTATGCTAAACTTTAGACCTTGGATTAATTTTGATGGTTTGACTAGGTGTATTAAGTCAAACAAGATGGTAGTGAGCCTATAAACCCTAGGAAGTTGTGCTATCCTAGAAAAAACTCACACAAGGGATTGGATTGGCTAAGTGTGTTAAGCCAACCAAGGTGATCATGAACTAGTAAACCTTAGGAAGTTGTGTTATATTAGAGGTAAATTTTTCCAAGAGAATTGACTATTTGGATAGATGTGTTAAGACAAGATAGAGTGATGTTGATTTAGCCTTTAAGTTTAGCATGAATGATTTTTCTAAAGTTCTTAAATGTTTGTTGATGGGATGAGATTTGATTTGATGGAGATATGGACGAGAGTGACAACTTTGATCCTAAAATTTCACCTAGAAATGACCCTTTTTACAAAACCTCGATGTTGAAGAACATGCTACACTTCCTATGTGAGGAATGCAAACCTTTCAAAAAGCTTAGGATTTTTTTGATAATAGAATGCATACAAACTTGGGTTTTTTCTTGAAGCCTTCTTATAAAAATTATACACCAATCTTTCTCTGACTTCAAGGAGAATTTCAAGACGTTGTTCTCGACCTTTTAGACTAATCCTTTTGAATATTGGTTTTGGGATTTTGAATTTTTGGGAAATCATTCGAGACAACACATGTGAGGTCAAATTTTTCTTTTATCTTTCCTTAGTGAATTAATTTTTCCAAAAGAACTTGCTTGATTATGTTTCAAACTACATGTCTAATGTCTCACTTTCTTTTCATCCCACAAGGTCCATTATGTGGAAATCAAGGAAATTAGGAAAAAAATTTCCTATGTTTAACCTTAGTGAAAACAAATGATGATAAAATAAAAGCACTTAGAAACCTCTAAGGATATGATCCCTAGGGAAAGCAAGAGTACTTAAATTCGTCAATGATATTTGTTTCCCCCAAGGGGTTTAAAATTTGGATCTCTTTGTGAATGTTTTTTTTTCAATTATTTTGAGGACCAAGCAATATATTTTTCATTTCTAAGCACATGTACAACCTTAGGATGAAGAGACAATATTTTGTTGGGTTCCCACTTGGATGAATCCAACTGTGTGGATGACTAGATGTTTGACCACACTAGATCCCCTCCATGGCACACACTTCTCGAGTCAGCCAAGCATCAGTACCCATGAATCTCCCATGGCATAATTTTCATCTCTACAAGAAAACCGTATGTATAACATGGGGCAGCTTCAAATGACATGACCTTTCGCACCAACAAAATAGATAAGGATTTGGTTTTTTAAACAAGGGTTTTAATTCAAAATTTCCATTTATGGAGGCTGACCCATGCGGCAAGAAACCATTGATGCCCTTCTCATTGGAGGCAACCACGTGATACTGGCTTTTGTTCTAGTACCCACTTTTATATCTCGGCTAGAAATACACTTGTCCTTAGCGTGTTACCGGTTGGGTTATTCCCTTGGGTGAGTACTTTTTCCCCCAAGGCAAACCCGCTAAGATAAATAAAAGAGAATAAACATATTCGTAGTTCGATCAACCTTTATTTAGAAACAAAGGGAGAACACACACAATAAGCCTACTCACACTTGCAAGATGTTTAGTTCGAATTTAAACGCAAAAAAAATAAAATGAACTGTGGAGGTAATTCTTTTGACAACTTAATATCACAAAAATACTTTTGATTCTCAAGATCATCGTGAGGCACTAGATAAGTGCATACGCCTTTTAAATGATATTACTTTGTGAAAAGGATTACAAAAAATAAAATGCACATGTTCATTTTAATCCTCAAAGAAAAAAAGTGAGTTCTTTTTAAAGCACCAACTTTGAAGTGTGAGAGTTCGCTTTGTTCAATTTTTAGATCCCAAATTGAAATTCAGTAAATGTCTAAGTTCAATTTTAACCAAAAAAATCAAGTCAAATGGTTAATTTTAAACCCAAAAACAAATGTGAGATGGTTTGAAACTGAAAATAAGCATAGAAAATGGAAAATCTAGGTCAACAAGCACTAAAAATTGTTTTTTTTGTGAATGAATCCAATCTTGCTTTGCCTTGGCTTTATTCCAATTCTCAATTCCAATGTCAACCTATAAAAAAAAAGAAAATACAAAGTTAATATGATAATCCACAAAATCTCTCATATATTAATGCATTAAATATAAGTTAAGAAAAAATTTGCAACCTTTTTATATAAAAAAAATCTTTTACTGCCCCTTATAATGCTTTAAAATTCCCTATACCGTTGTTTATTTCCAAAATTTAATACTTCTTCTGCTATACCATAGATGGTTGAGACAGTTTGCAAGGTGATGTGGTGGCGGCAAGAACAACCGATCAGGACAGCTACTGCTACACCATGGATGGTCTGAGAGGAACCTGCGATAGTGTGGTGGGCAAGGAGGTAATGATGGGAGCAGTAGTTTGTAGGTTTACAGCGATACCATGGTTGGTGAGGTTGAAGACCGAGGTGGCGCAGTGGCGGTGAAGTGATGGTTAGGGTGGCAATTAGCAATTTTACCATGATACCACGAATGGTAAAGCAAAAGACCACAAGTTGGTGGTGGATAGTGAGGTGATAGTTACCACACTATCGTTGGCAGTTAAGTTGGAGACTATGGTGCTACAGTGACAATGAATCAAGCGATTACCTTGCTACCGTGGGCAAGGAAAAGCTAGGTGGTGGTAACGCAGTGGACACTGCTCTACCACGACACTTATGGAGGAAGATCGCCATAAAATGGTAGTAGCTAGCAGTAAATTCACCACTCAACTGCATGACAAGAATGGCTAGATGGTGGTAACGCGGTGGACACCGCTTTACCATGATGGTTATGGAGGAACACCCCAGGATAGCAATAGAAGCTAGCAGGTCATTAACTGCTCAACCACAAGGAAGAGATAGTCAGGTCATGGTAATGCGAGAGACTAAGAAGGTGGAAATAGCAAGACCCTAGTTAGTGAGGAGGTGGGCCGTGGTATGGCGGTGGATACTGTGGTATCACAAGCAATGAGGGTGAGAGGCACGATAAGGTGGTAGATAGTGGAGACAGTGAGAGCAGAAAGAAATGGCGGCGCGATAGCCCAGTGAGAGGCCAAATTGACTGCGTGGGAGAACTATAAGAAATAGCACGGGGGAAAAAGCTCACAACAAGGCTTGTCCAGATTATGATTTGATCTTTTTAGATTATTTGTTTTGGGATACATGAACAGTAAGAATTTATCAAAGAAAAATCATGACTCATATTCTATAAAAAAATTATCAGACATTATAATATGCATAAATGAAAATGTAAATAATTGTCTTTTGATTAAATGGAATGATCTGCAAAGGTATTTAACCATAAATAACAACAGAAACTACTGTTAATAGAAAATTTATCGAAATAAATTTTCTGCAACAGAGATACAAGTGAGATTGTAAAAACAAATTTAGAGGTGCCCTCCTTCTAGCACCATTATGTGGATGTCGAAATCTGCGAGAGCGACTTAAACAATTTCATTTTGTTATAAAAAGTCAGTTTAAATCAACAAATTTAACATCCCTATGAAAGACTTAATCATGTCCAAATATGAAACTAATGAGCAGAAAACAAATTAAATAGAAGCATCTACAAAAAAAATGATTAAACCCTTATCTCATAGTGGATTGGTGCCACTTTGTTGTGAAGTAAGCAGCTCTTTCCCAACCCCTGAATTGCAGTGTTGAAAGTATGTAGATTGATCAAATCTCCATGATGATATTTGAGCATAACCTAGCTATGAAAATGATGAAATGTGTGAATGATGGAATGAAGTGCATAAAATTATCTCTCCATGTCAAGAGAGTAACTTTGCATGAAATTGTGAGTGAAGTTGAGTATAGTAGGTTTACTCAAAATTGTGGATTCTAAAATGTGGAGAAAAAGCTCTCATTTATAGATTTCCAGAATGGAAAAGAGAGTGAAAACAAGCAATGTGGGATCATTCAACATCCAATGGCCAAGTGCCACTTTTCAAGATGTGAATGGTTGATGGTTGTGCACATTTTGGCCAAAGTGCCAATAAATGTAATTAGGTGGAATTTGAATTTGAAGAAATGACATGTGAGAGGGAAAAAGAAATGAAATGAATGCCTCTTGGCTCAATGCACAAGGACATGTAAGAGGAGTGAATACCTTGTTGGATGTACAAGTCCACTTGCACTTTTTGAATTCAAACTTGAGGGAATATTCCCTTTTTGATACCATGTGAGGGAAAATAGAGATTTAATAAATGAATTAAATCTATTTTCATGTGCAACTTGTATTCTCTAGAAGATTTTAGTGATAGGGATTAGCATAATCAAGGATTTGATTAATTTAATGAGGGATTAGATGATTTGATAATTTTGACTTAAATTGATGAATTGATTTAAATCACAATTGAGAGGAAATGCTTAATTAAATAAATGATTTTGATTTATTTAACTAAGTGGGATAATGTTAGATTAAATAAAATAAGGTTTATTTGTTTTAATTTAATAAGAGGACTTTAGAGACTTTAATCAAATAAAATGATTTATTTAATTAAACAGAAATATAAGGTTAATGAAATTAAATTGATTAATTTAATCACTTGAAGAGAAAAACTTGATCAAATAGACAATGATTTATTAAATTAAGAGACAGAATATGATGAAAAGCTGAGAGCATGATTTAGGAGGAAATGTCGTTAATAATCAGGATCAAGTGTGTCGAACCAAATTGTACATTTTCCATGTCTACACATCTGAAAACTCATCTTCTTCCTCCTAATCCTCAAGTCTAACTCTTTGTTCTTCTCGAGGTGCATCTTCTTAATTTCAAAATGCACTCCCTTTTCCTTATCTTTTTCCATTGGCTATTCAGGATAAAAAATAACACTAAGTTCCCTTAAAATCACATCTCTAGATAATATATTTTTCTTGGTTAGACGATTTCATAACTTGTAACCTTTTACATTATCACCATATCCAATGAAAATGCATTTTTTAACTTTTGGATCCAACTTAGTTCATTTTTATTTAGACACATGAACATAAGCCTCATGAAAAAATACCCTTAAATGTGAAACAAAAGGTTTCTTACCTATCCACATTTCATAAGGTTTTGTTTCAAAATCCTTACAAGGAGATCTATTCAACAAGTAACAAGCAATACTTACAGTTCTAGCCAAAATCATTTGTCAAGCCATGAACTACTTAGCATACTTCTAGCTCTTTCCATAATTGTTTGGTTCATCCTTTCTACCACTCCATTTGTTGAGAAATGTAGGGAGCAGGTTTTTTCTAAAAATTCATGCATGCTTACAAAATTCATTAAGTTCCTCAGAACAATATTCCCCTCCATTCTCAGTCCTCAAAACCTTAATATTACAATCTATTTTATTTTCAACTAAGGATTTAAATTCTTTAAAATTAGTGAAAACTTTAGATTTATGCCTCATAAAATATAACCAAGTATATCTTCTAACATCATTAATGAAGGAGACAAAATATCTATATTTTCTAATTTATTTCACATCCACAAAACCAAATACATCTAAATGAATAAGTTCCAATTTATTCTTAGATTTAGTACTGCTTGAAAGAAAAGGATTTTTTTTTTACCAAACACACAATGTTCATAGAAATAAAAACTCTCATCAGAATAGGAAAAACCATCCAACAACTTTTTATTCAAAATAGTTTTTAAACTAGTCTCACTAATGTGGCCCAATCTACAATTCCAGAACATAGAAGTATTTTTAGATTTTTCAGTTACATTGGTAGAGTTAACAATAGTACTGGCTTCAAGCCTAAAAAGAGTCCCCTTCCTTTTCCCTCTTGCTATCACCAAATTTCCTATTACCGATCTGCAACCATGCTTATAAAATGTTATATGCAATCTTGAATCATTCAACTTCGAAAGTGAAATCAGATTTTGTAGCTAATCCTAGAATATTTAAAACACCAAGGAGTATTTTAATTTGCTCACCACTAAAGCACAATTGAATCTTACCCTTTTTGACAATAGGATATGAAAAGTTATCACCGAGGCATACTTTTCCTCCTCGTATTTTTCATATGTGGAAAACCACTCCTTATGAGGAGTCATATGATACAAGCATCCTAAATCAATTAACCAGTGTTCATTAGTCATAATATGAATAAAATAAACCAAATCTTCATCACTTGAGTTTGAGGATTTCTTTGTGGAGGAATAAACTTGTTTCTTTGGATTTCTACATTCCTTCTTCACATGTCCTCTTTTTCTACAGTTCCAGCATCTCACTCCGTTCTTTTTCCTACTAATTTTATATCTTTTTCCTTTAGACCCTCTTTATTTAGGCCTTCCCCTAAAATTGAGAGCATCACCTAAACTATCCATATCCTTTTTTCTCATTTCCTATGACAACAAAGTTTCTACAAGAGAATCCATCTTTGGATCTTCAATGTTAGCATTGATAGAAAGTACGCAATTATGCCAAGATTTTGGTAAAGAACAAAAAAGCATAATGCATTTGTCTTCTTCTTCAACATTAACATCAATAAAGACTAGTTGACTCAAAACTAAATTAAAATAATTTAAACGCTCAGTTATTAATTCACCTTCCTTCATCTTAAGAGAAAACAACTTTCGCTTCAATTAGATTTTATTTACTAGACTTTTTGCTTGATAGATCTCACTTATCGAGTTATACAAAGCATGTGCATTATTTTTCTTTGATGCATTCAGGAGAACAAAATTAGAAAGACATAATCTAATAGTATCACATGCCTTTTTATCCATCTTCTCCCAATCTTCATCACTCATTTTCTCAGGTTACTTTCATTTTTTATAGCCACCCATTGATCTCATTCTTCAAGGAGACCCTCAATTTTCAGCTTCCACAACTCAAATCCCACTTCGTTAAATTTTTATATGTCCAAATGAGAAGAAGTTGAAGCCATAGTTTAACACAAAAAATTGTAAAATATAGATCAACCAAGCTCCCACTATAGCTCAAAAACCCTTCGTTCTACCACCCAAGAAAATAGAAGGTGAATAGAAATAATAGAAGCTTAAAATTATTGTAAATCAGATCTAACAATGTTAACCATATGGAGTTTAAATCAGCAATAATAACGAACTACAAGAATAGAAAGTTAAACATGAAACACAGTGTTTAATGTGGATAAACCCTTTCAAGAAAAAAATCTCCACCAAAGAAGAGATGAATATCTTTTATTATCAAAAAATATGGTTACAATACATCCAATCTAACTCCTCTTCAGCCTTCAATCTAACAGCATAACCCTTGTAAAGAAAAATTGAAGAAAAACCATGCTAATCTCCACTTTCAAGCACCTGTTAAATAGAATAAGTCAATACATGAATAATGACATCCAAATTGGACATATACTCACACCACCACCTTAGAATCATCAAATGCAACTCATAATGACCTCTTACATATGCTATTACAGCTTTCATAAGGCATATTGCATGCATGGGTGCCTAGGGACCAAGATAGAAATATTATGCCATAGATGTTGTCATAGTGGTCATAGAATCTTATGATAGGTACCATAGATGTCATAGATGCTCTTACAACTTATAACTAGTGTCATAACATTTCATAATTCAATATTCTCAAGGTAGATGCCTACAATCTCTTGTTTGACCATTTTACCATTACCATGACAACTATCTAGTAAATGTAGCATAGTAACTCCCTACTGGTAAAATGGTAATTATTGGGCCAATAAAAAATTAATTAGCACTATCGGTGAAACCTTCCCTCCCTTATGAGTGAATTACAAAAAATATTAGAAGTAATTAAATTACAATATATTTACAAGGTTGATGGCACTTTTATACCAACAACCATCAAGTTTTGGAGGTCTTATAATGAGAGAAGGTTTAGAGGGAGGTCCAGAGAGAAGGTTTAGAGGGAGGTCCACTAACAAGAGCAGATCTAGTAATCAATTGTGGGTTTATAACTTCAACTGTTAACTACTTGTTGGCACTCTTCTACAAATATAGGACCAAATGTCAATTTTGAATCTTCATCTATACAAGCCACCTTACTACCATTTGAAGGCGGAAATATATGAATTATTCCATCCTCTTGTGTCATAATATCTTCCCAATTAGGAGATGTTTTGGGAGAGAAACAAAAATTATTCTCATGATTCTCAATATTTGAATCCTCTTGCACTAAGATACCCTCACAAGTAGGAGAGATATTGGGAGAAGAAAAAACATGATTTCCATTAGTGTCAATTATTTCATCCTCTTGCACCAAAATACCCTCACAAATTGGAGAGATGTTGGGAGAAGCATAAACATTAGTTTCATGATTACTTAAAGAATGAATATTAGGTTAAGTGATGTTAATAAATTTATCAATTGTATTTTTATTCTATTCCATCACAATGATTTCATAGGTATAAAAAATATTTGTCGGTTGAAGGCCAATGTACATCCCTTTTGATGGCATGGAATGGGGTTCATGACATCACCCCAAAAATGATTTATAGACAAGCCATATTTTTGCTATATCAAAACTAGAATTTTGAAAATAGAACATATTATTATTGGCCTATTTTTAGTGGTTAATGTATTGAATTAAGTGAATTAGGGACAACTAGAAATGCACAGTAAAATTTAAAAGTTTCAAGAAAAACTACCAAAAATTGGAACCATATTTGAACAAAAACCATAAATGTGACTTCACACACTAAATTTGGTGCTGAATTGACTAGACAAGGGAGCTATATGCCCTAGAATTATTATTTTTTATGGATGGCTTCTCGAGCTATAATCAAATTTATATTAACCCAAAAGATTATTATAAGACAATGTTTACTACCCCTTGGGGTAGCTTCTATTATATAGTCATACCATTCAAATTAAAGAATGTTAAAGCAACTTACCAATAGGAAATGAATCTTAGCTTTCATGATTTTATTCATAGGATCTTAGAATATTACGTTGATGGCATCTTGGATAATTCTACAACCCACCAAGATCGATCACATCAAAAATTTTCATCTTATCTTTGAAAGGCTTCGACTCTATAAGATGAGACTCAATTCTCTTAAGTGTGTCTTTGGTGTCGATGTCAAAAAGATTTTAGGATTTATTGTCTCCCATCATGGAATCACAGTCGATACAAATAAGATTGACACAATTTTTAACATTACTCTAGCTAAAAAAATATCTCAACTATGTAGTTTGCAAGGGGAGATCTAGGTAATTTGTAGATTTTTTTCTCAATTGGTTGATTGTACCCTTCCATCCACACACTTGTTGAACAAAGATTTTTTCTTTTAGTGGGATGATGAATTCCTCAAGAATTTTGAATCTATCAAGTTATTTGGATAATCCTCCCATCCTAATGTTGGCTATGTAGGATAGACCCTTTTTACTTTATATTTTGTATTGCCTCATACTTTAGCAGATTTATTGGCCCAGCAAGACGATGATGGTAAAGAAAGAGATATCTAGTACATTAGTTGTATCCTAGTTAATTATGAAAATTGGTGCTCTGCTATGGAAAAATAATGTCTCACTTTGGTTTTCACAACATAGAAGTTATGACATTATCTTCTTCATGTAGAGACTCATGTAATTGTAAAATATTATCTTCTTAACCATTTATTCACTAGAATCGATCTTTCTAGGAGGTTAGAAAAATGGGTGATGTTGCTCTCTGAGTTTGATATCAAGTTTGTGACTCAGAGGGTGATTAAAGGACAAGCTATTATTGATTAGTTGGTGGAAGCTCCCTCACCTCGTTCCTTTTCTAACTTAGAATTTTATCTAGATGAAAATCTATTTACATTGGATTGGGAACCTATTTGGGAAATGTATTTCAATTAATCGAGTTGTCAAACCAGCTCCATGGTAGGTGTATTTTTAATGTCACCCAAATGGAAGTCGGTTCCTCTATCTTTTAGATTATAATTTCATTGTACTGAAAACATCGTTGAGTACAAATCCCTTATTGTTGTCTTATGCTTCGTGATAGCATTGAACATTAAACATATCCAAATTCATGGTGATTTTGAACTTATTGTAAATCAAATCACAAGAGCATATCAAAATAAGCAAAGCAAGCTATCTCAGTATCGATATTTGGCTTTATCCTTGCTTGATTGATTCTATTATTTTATAATAGATAGTACTCTTAGGAGAGAAAATCACTACGTGGATGCAATGGTAAGCACAAATTCCCTTGTACCCTTGGATGATGGAATAGATAAGTATCACTTTATCATTTAGATCCTTTGCTCTCTCGTTGTCTCAAACCATCTTGAATCTAATAGTCGTGTGTGTGCCCACGTGGACTCAGGGGAATGGTATTCTCACATCTATAATTATTTAAATACTAGAAACTTTCCCAATGATGTGATTAAGAATACTCGCATTCAAATATGAAATATTTCAGCTCGATACATTTTTTTATCTAATATTATTTACTTAAAAAATATTACAAAGGTCTTCTTTGATGTCTCACTTAGCCTAAAATACACCTTTTCCTTCAAGAATCTCATTTCGGCTCTGGGGGTGGACATTTAAGTGTTAAATCCTTTATGCATAAACTAATTCATATGGGATATTATTGGAAAACAATGGAGGGAGACTCGTTTTCCTTTGTCAATAAATGTCCTCAATGCCAACAACACAATAATCTTATCTAAGCTCCCACGCAAGCTTCATAACCAAACCTCTCCTTGGCCATTTTCAAAATATGGGTTGCATATTATCATAAAATATCACCTCCTCCTTCTAAGGGACATACCTTCATCATCATAGTTACCGAATACTTTACAAAATGGGTTGAATTTATTCCACTTCGATCCACTAATACTAAAAAAATATGTAGCTTTCTTCTAAATAATATCATTGATCATTTTGGATTTCCTTCTACCCTTATTTATGAAAATGGTACTTCATTTAAGAAAAAAGAGGTAAAAAAATTCTTAGAGAAGCTTCACACTCAATACTATTTTTCTACACCTTACCATCCTCAATTTAATGGCCAAGCAAAAGTGTCTAATAAAAATATTGAACTAATTCTCTGAAAAATGGTGAATAAAAATGCTAAATAATAGCATACACAATTGAATTATGCCTTATGGGCCTATCGCATGAGTTCTCATACAACTACCGGGTTAACCCTATAACCTTATGTATGGTGTTGAGGTTGTTATGCCTTTAGAGTTGGAAATTTTTTCTTTGCAAGTTTCCCTTAAAGACTTAATTGATGATGACACTTACCACGTTAAATTTCTAAATCAAATTGAATTACCTATGAGCATTGAGTATAGGCCCTCAATCATATTCAAGCATATCAAAAATCTATTTCTAATTATTATAATCAAAGTATTATTTCTCATACCTTCAAGGTAGCTGATCTCATTCTCTATGAGAACTAGAGAAATGTAAATGTGCCACTTGATCAAAAGGGTAAATTTAGCCCTAATTGGTTAGGTCCTTATATAATCACCTTTGTGTATAGTTTTAGTGAATATATATTGTCATCTATGGATGAAACTTCTCTAAAATATTTGGTCAATGCAATGAATTTTGGTAGGTACTATGCATGAAGTCTATGTGGCATGTGCATGATGCTCGACCCCTTTTCAAAAATCATAGTTTATCATGCTATGATATTTCTCAATTAATGCATTATCTTTTTAATTTATGTTATGATGTAAACATGTGTATGTAGTTGATTTATTTAATTAGAAATTATGTATACATGGTTTTATTTTATTCTATGTATCAGTGCATTGTATTTGATTAATTCTTTTATTAATTTTTTTCTATATCGTTTAACATCAATTCGATCATCATTTTATTTAATTAATAATACATCCAATGTGTGTTTAATTAGATCATGATAGCATCTAATATAAACATACATCCATAAATATACATCCATGGCATAATCATACATGAAAAGGAAACATACACATAAGAGCACATGATGATCTAAAATCTCATATATATATATATATGTTAAAATAATGTCATGTACATGTATCACACCACTATCACAAAATGTGGTGTCTTTATATCTATATATAAATTTGTACATCCAAAAATGCTATATAAATAATTTATGATGCAAAATAAATATGTCTGGCCATTGAGGGCATGACTCCCTAAGCCCTCTAGTGTTGGTGGTGGTAGGGATTTTGGTTGATAGAGGCATGCCAGTGTGATCGATATGATTTAGATGTGGACATTCAATGTGACTGAATTCCCCTAGCTCCTTGTGCAACTCTTCCACCTACTTGAGGAATGTGACATGTTCCATGATTGTTTCCTCTCACTGCCACACTTTTTTCATCTCATCTCATAGCTACTACACATAAGGATGTTGGAGATCAGTATGTGTTGTCCTCACAACCTCCAAATACCTCCTGAGATCATTGACTTGGCTTTGTAGATTATCACATTCCTATTTGGCACTCTCGACTTGTGTCACAGTTCATTCTCTCTTAGTGAGTGTAGAGAGAAGCTCCACACCCATCTAATCCCACTTTTTGGTCATTGCTAATATCTCTATAGTATATTGTACCACCTCCACTCAAGTCTCCTCGTAGGATATCCTTAGATACACAACAATTTTGAATAGTTTGGTGTGATGCCTTTCTATGGGAGGCATGTAGGCATTGAGGATCAGCCCCTGAATTTGGATGGATAGGACTAAATAAGTCAAGCCAATTTTGTGTGAAAACTACAACCATAGAAAATGTAGACATTAGTATCACATCATCAAATAATATATATATATATGAAAGCATGTAATGAAATATCTTAAATGAAATAGCATATATCATATCCAAATCCTTATATGGGTCCCTAATTTACTAGTGTGGATCCAAAGGTGGGGCATTGTTGTTAGAGGTGATTCTCGACCCTATAGACACTATGGAGGATAGTACAACTTACCAGATGTTGAGTGGTGTGATTGAGATTACAAGGACATGCAATGGAGATGTTAAACACTGTCACAACCTCATTCTCTTCTTCTCTCTACCCACGACCTCATCCTCCTCTTTGCCACTCTTAGCTGCTTCACCCTCAAACTCGTGAGCACCAACATTGCTCATGGGGGCATCTATTGAGAAAATTGAGGTAGGACCTACTGTCAGCCACCAATTGGAAAATCCAACTGATACACTGACATCATCAATCACTAGGGCCTCTAAAAGGTCCTCATGATCACTATTAAGTGCAATGTCAATGATGGTAAGTTGAGGACTGCCCCTTGTTCTAGTCGCACTCCTATGTGATTGTATGTACATGGATGTGGCTAATGGTATGGCTTGTACCTAGCTAAACCATTGTGCACCCAATAACAATAGTATGGTAAAATGATATGGTCTAACTAGCCATCCAAGAATCGGTCCTTCTACATCCTCTATAGAAACCTCCTATCTGACGGTCGGACCCCCATCCACCTGTATGGCCTTCAAAAAGTGTCATCACTCCTCAAACTATCAAAATTGTCTCCAAAAAATTAAATTGTCCAGCCACTATTCATGCAACAGTGGGTATAAATGCACTCGAGGATCACCCTACACTAAGCCTCGAGGATACCTATAGGTGATTTACTCAAACCATTATACCTATAGAAGTTTGCAGGTGGTGATGTTGTGATATTCATAGTGTACATATCACCTAAGATCATGGTATAGGTGAGAAAGCATGATCCAACCCCATGTGTAGATGGTCCTCTATTCCTCCATCACCTTAATTTAATGGATGAAGCCCTCATGAAGGTGAGACCCTCACATATCAATGGCCACGCATAGTGCCACCATTGTGATCATCATGTGACATAGTACTGGCACTGTCACACGACCCTGCTCCAACCACCTCATGTAAATTTGGTTAGTGTTTCCTCAAGAATAGTGTGGTCAATGTGGTACTATTGTACCACCTATTTTTCTTGAACTAAACACCCTGCATTATATTCCACTCTCTCTCTTCAGATGGTAAGTCAGAGGATGCATTAGACATCCTCAAGTGTAATAGTCATCTCCCTTGTTGAGAGATGAAATGGTGAGGTGTTTGTATCCCACCTCTCCATTAATTCCATCAACATCGACCCATGGAAGAGGATATCAGGCATGGTGTATTCCTACAATATGTGACCCATTGTAGTAGAGTGTGATCACTAAGTGTGATTTGGTCACTGCAACTCCACAACAATGATAGTATAGAACCCCTGACATGCTTACAAATCTTGAGTAGCTCTTGAAAAATAAAAAACATCATGTCAAGCTATTCTATATCTATTCTGCATCTCTTCTCTACATAATCTAAAAAAAATCTCTCTATCTCTGAGATAACAGTGCATGCATCGACATTTGTGTGGCTCATTGGCATCTGAGGCCTATTTGGTCAATGATATCATGTAGGTCAATTACCAGCATGGTCAACAGACCTTAACGTGTTGACAAGATACTAATGCATCTATAAGATCTTGTCACGTCAACTAGACGCATACATTGCTCGTGGGTTTTCTAATGCTAAAAACATGCAAAAATTAAAGGCTAAGGGGAAACACTCCTCATATCTTGTTTGGTGGCTCACCCTTCTCTACGTTGATCCATAGCTACTCGATCCTCAGTAGCCAGAAGTATCATCTATGAGAAATTCATTGAAAAATCTATAGAAAAGTCAATAAAATCCTCGTAAAGAGTAGTGACAATAACCTTCCATGGGCCCACACCACATGTATATAGGCCATTTTTTGCCTATTTTTTGTGGTGAAATAAATAATTCTCACCTTCCTATTTTCACCCACTTGGCTAGGGGAAAAAAAAGAGGGGGCATATACTCACTTCATCAAATTTTTCTTCCGATTCACCAAGAAAATTCTTAAGCATTCTTCTCATCATAGTAGTTTAGTATATTTTTTAACTGGCATATTTAAATTAAGTTTTTTTTTAAAAAATTTCACATCAAATTTTGTAGTTTCTCATGAATCTCAAACATTGGGAGCATCGTTATTATCCGATTTCTCAATAGGGAAAACTTTAGTGGCGAATTTTTGCCAATTGGTGAATAATAGAAATCGAGACCTCCAAAAATGGCAAATTGTGCAAGCTAAAAAGTAGACTGAATCGTTGGGCTTTTACAAAAAAAAAATGTCTCGATTAATTCGCCATGAAAATGATATGTCATTGGAAATTATTCACCAGTATTTTATACCATAATTAAAAATATTAATTATATTCGCTAGTAATATTATATGCCTCCAATCAATTTTGGGGTAATATCGCCATTAATAATAAAATACTATTTAATTTTAGGGTTACTTTGGCGGCTTAGCCTTGAATATGTATTTTGTCTCTTGCCATTGATTAGATTTTTAATCGAATGGCTGTGATTTGATTCCGCGACCTAATATGCATGTGCCTTTTCAAAGGCTTCTTGAGGCCCGAAATTTGTTTTGGGCCACACGATTAAATCTAATCGTGTGGCCCAAAACAAATTTTGGGCCTCAGAAAGCCTTTTTAAAGGCACATGTGTATTAGGCCGCAGAATCAACTCACAACCATCCGATTAAAAAGCTAATTGATGGTAAATTTTTTAGTTAAGCCCTCGACCCCCACAAGGGGGATCTGCCCCCTTGACCCTGTCCGTGATTGCCACCCTCAGGCCCCTACTTCAATATTACAAAAAAAAAAATATATGGGGGAACTGCGCCGATCAACTATGCAAAATTTTAAAGGAGAGATTCGCCAATGTCATTACTATATTTACCAATTATTCATTAAGATTCGCCAGGATTTTACAATTTTTTTTAATAATGTGTATAGATTCGCCAAGGAAATTAATATTTTTTTCAAAAAAATAGGAAGGATTCGCCAAGATTTTACACCTTCGCCGAGGGGGTGGTTTCTTAAATTTATTCTTGTTGCTCAACCTTTGTGGCCTTTAGAATATCCTTTTTTGAAAAATTGTCAAAATTTCAAAATTAACATTTATGTCTTCATTGCTACTTTAGTCTAGCTGATTTTTTCCAAAAATCAGCTCACTAGAATGGGGGAAAAATTTAGTTTCACAAAATTGCACCCTATGGAAATTTTACACTTATTCATTTAGGCTCACTGCATTTATGAAAAAAACCTATAAGTTATAATTTCATGATTTTAACTTTGTAGGCAATAATGATGAAGCACTAGCCGCTTCAATATCTTGTGTAAATTTTTGAGAAGGACACTTACATGATGCACGTATGTCTCTACGATGTCCCCGTATTGAACACATAGAATACTGAGATGGGGGTGAGTCAGTATTATCTTAAACCACTCAAACATTAAACATACAATCACTAATGCATATTCAATTGCAGTAAGGAATGAAATCATGAAACATTCACAACATTACATAACACATGAACACTATGATTTTTATTTTGAAAACCCAAAATGGGAAAAATGATAATGAGAGTTAGCTCACAATATATATAACCGGTTATAGTTTATTATAGAAATAATCAGTATAGTTGGACTCACTATCCATAAAGAAAAATATAGAAGAGAGATGGTGGCTCATAGCCTATTTTGAACTATTACAATTGCATCTTATATATGCATGAATTAAAGTTCCATTGAAGCACAATAATTGAAGGGAAAAACAAGGATCAACTAGTGACCCAATAGTGCAGAATACATTCCCTTAACACTAACACAACAGAGAGAAGAGAATAAACAAGTTCAAAAACTTTATAAACTTACTTGAGAAGAATACAACCAATAAAATAGATAACAGAAATTCAGCAATCACAGTTGACACAAGATATACGTGGGAAAACCTTTACAGGTAGAAAACCCACCACATAAATTCAAGACAGTTGTATTACAGTAATAGAAATGGTTACATACAATATACAGTCTTCTTTGATCAGCTCATAGTAGCACACCAGAACTATCTCACTGTTACAATGTTATCTCTAACATATAATTCAAACAAACTCTTGCCATGCAATATTGTACTCGACTTACTTAAGTCATACGTTGCATTCAATTCTATCAACCAAGAGTCGACCATCAGGTTCATGAATATTTCATCCAATCACACAACTAATCCACCCATGTCGATAATCCTACATCAAACCACTCAGGCATTAACTTCTTTACCCAAATTGGGTCTTGTCCACCACCCTGAGTCCACTTGCAATAATTGTTGTTACAAATTTGGCCTTCAACCAAATATCACACTGACACTGAGCCACGTGTTCTTCCTGCATTCTTCGTCACTCATGAATTTTTGGTCCAACCGGTCAAGCTCGGTCGATCGAGCACATACCACGCTACCACAACCCTATAGAGTTTGACTCGCAGTATGGAAGTGAGCTTGATTGATCTCACTCCAAGTAATCACCGAGCTCTGCCCTTCCCTCTACCTCGCTACTGCAGCACTGACAAGGTCTAACTGCTATATCGTAGTAGCCAACTTGGTAAACCACTGGTGGTCTTACCGCGATAATACAAAGGCTACTGGTAGGGTGATAATTGTTAGCCTTACTGTTGGCAGTCTTACCACGGCCACTGCAGTGTGTGGACCCACCGCCCGCAGAATGACGGTAACCACCAAGGCCACTGTAGGAAGTCTCAACACGTCCACCGCGGTGAGTGGAGCCACCGCCCATGGTATGATGGTAACTACAAAGACCACTGTAGGCAGTATCACTACAGCCACCATGGTGAGTGGACCCACGGACCGCGGTATGGTGGTAACCACCAAGGCCACTACAAGCAGTCTCATCGCGGCCACCGCAGTTAAGGATTTAACCACCCACGGTATGGTGGTGATCGACAAGACAAGTCAAACAAGAGCCAACCACAATCACCATGGCCAAGGATCAAACCATGAGCAGTAGCGAGGTAGTCGCCAGAGCTTTTCACTATAGTACCGCCAAGGCAAGAACAAAGCGAGGCGCGGTATCGCAATAAACTACAGAAATGTCAGAATTTCACCAAGTCGTTAAAACAAGGGCTTCAAGTTGGAATTTGAGACACATTTTCTCAACAATAATAATTTGGTTCAGATTATGATTCAACACTCTTCATTTCTCTTCATTCACATAATTATGATCTTCAACTTGCCATTCACAAATTGACTCCACATTGCTCTATTGAAATTTGCATCACACACAATCAATTTTGCATCCATCCTTCAAAAATACTAAAAAAAATTCCAACATATATATCTGCATCAATTATAACATTAATTAGGTTGGCCTAATTAGATGTAATACCAAAAATACAACTTGTTGGCTGCAAAACTTATCATCCATAATACACCAAAATTCAAATCTCAAAACACTTTAGGATAGGTCGAAATGGACCTATAATAGATCCCACATAAGATAGAAGTACATATTTATTCTTTGCATACCTTCAAATATATTAGGTCGGTATCGCATAAGACCTAAATACAAAATCCTTTGTTTGTGTATCCTCATCTCGACATGTGGACCTCAAAACTCAATACCATTTGGGATCCATGCTCAACTAACATTTTCAAACTTAACTTCAACATCACAAGGCCAACAACTCATCCACAAAGAAGTGTGGATTATCCTACACAAACACACCGTATAGAAACCAGCTATAAATTTTCCAAGCCCAACACTACTACACATATCTCTCAAACTATTTGTCCAAACAAGATTTCAAATATTGGATTTAGGTACACCTAAAATCCAGAAAATTAATGTTAGAAGCATAGAGTGATATCTTCATTTGTGAAGTTGTGTAAACCCAAAAACTAATGCATTGGTAGATTTGATACAGTTAAATTTCTATGCAATTGAACTTTTCGGACCAGAACATTATGCAATAATTTCTTCCATATCAACTTCAAAACTTGTTAGAACTCATCAGAAATATCTATAATAATGTTGACATCAATGATAACATGGTATCACGTCATTATGAACCATCCATGCTCATGTTTCCAAACAACATCATCAATTAAAAACCTCAGCAATCTCTCCAAACTTCCAACAATATCACCCTTTGTCATTGATGGCAACATTTCAAAAATTCCAATAATACTCTCCAATACTCTCCCCCTTTGACATTAAGGGAAAAGGACACCAATATAAATTATTCTAACTCTTACCAAAACTCCCCTTGAATTATGTATATATATACAATTGGAAAAATAATGAATTGACTCCTCCTAAGTTATGTACTGGAGCAAAAGCTCAAAATTATACTAAAAACCTCTTTTGTATGGTCTGCATATGTACAAGTAGTCTACAAAAAGATAAATGATGTGTCAAGTAGAGGTGGTTGATGTCTATAACTTCTTCAAATAATGTTCCCAAACTTTCCTACCAAGTTCCCATTCTCTCTTGGCTTCCACAAGCAACCTACTCTACATTTTAAGCTCAAGCAATAATTCATCTCCTTCTTCCAGAGTAGCAAGTATCAAATTTATCTTCTTAGCTTTGTCTGAACTAAGAAGAGATCTTGAAATAAGCACAAGCTTGGGATTGAACAAATTCCTTACCATTCCAAAATATAATATGATGTTTTCTTTCTAATTTTTTAGTTTGAAGTACTTTTTGTGCATGTATTCAATTATGTTCCTTGTCTCTTTGGTGAGGTCAACAATTGGATCATATGCACTAGAGGTAGCATTGATTTTGGAATCAATGGAGTCCATCTCCTTTCTTATGCTTTGTGTGGCTCTGGACCACTTCATACTATACTGGCATAGTGCCTTAGCCTCTTAAACACATACTTTTGTATCCTTCAATTATTTAGAGAATTTTTTTATGTGCAATTGTACATTTCTCTATCATCTCCAATATCTTCTTATCACTTAACCTTTTCTAGAGTTCTTTCTCAACTTCCTCATTTAGTTAGGATGCATATGTTTCGAAAGAATCAATTAGTAGTTTTAAATTTTCCATATTGGATAGTGTAGTGTCAATGTTTGATCCAAGTATGATCTCTTGAAATACCTTAACTGCTTCATCCATCAATTATTTGTTCCTTTGATGTGATTCAATGGTCTCCTTCCTCATGGATACATCGAACATGAATCCTAGTTGAAACTTTTGGATGGGAGATATCATGTCCAAATCCAAATTTCTTTGTTGCACTAGTAGTTGGAGCAATTGGGATGATATACCAGGTTGAAATTTAGGCTTCATGCTTATAAGATTCTTCAAGGAGTCCGTAGAGGATCCAAAATATTCACTAGAAGCCTTAGCAATTTCCAAAACCTTTCCCTTGTCCTTTGTATCCTTTCTAGAGTCAACTAATTTGTCTTTTTTAGCATCTTTATATGTATCATTATACTTCTCTTCATCTTCTTCAAATTCTTCTTCCTTCTCTCCATCAACTTTTTCTTCTTAATTCTCCGCATCATCAATTTTACCATCAACCTTGTTAGTGTTCTCTTACTTTGTAGTATTTTTTGAGTTTTCTAGAGGAGTAACTTCATCATTTTGTATAGGAGGAGGAGTGGTGACATTTTCTTTTGTAATGCCTTCTCTGATCATTGCATCCTTGTCATATTCTTTTTTCATATCCTCCACTTTCAAAGGAGTGTTATCTTGTGCATCTTTCTCATTTGTATCCTACTCATGTTCAGAAACATTTATTTGCACTTCTTCGTTTGTGTTAGGTTCTAGAGTATCCGTATCAACATTCACTTCTTCCAAAACAACCAAATTTAGTCTTAGCATTTTTAATCTCCTCTCCTCCATCATTACTCTCCTTCCATATTCTCTCAAGCTCAACTTTGTCTTTTCTCATAAGGGTTTTAACCCTTTTTTTGTCCTCAACTCCTTGCTAAATATAATAGCCAATATGGCTTTGTCATCTTCAGAAAGTGAAGCACCAACTCTTTCCAATGCTTCATATTTTATTCTTTCATGTTCTCTTATTTCTTCGTGTCTCCTTTCTAAAAAAATATTTCACAAGTCATCAAGAATATCCTTCTTGATAGTTTTCATATCAACTTCCAGTACATCAATACATTTTACTATAGCCTCAATGATATTTGACTTATCCACCTCATATGAATCCTTATACAAATTTTTGGTCTCCTTCAAAATTCATTTCGTAGAATACTATTGACCAATGCCTCAAGTTTCATTGGGAAATGAGGCCTTACCAATTCAGCTTGTTTCTTCTTTTTGACTTTAACTAGAGTCTTCTTTGTTTCCTTTTATTTCTTCTCTATAGATGCCTTCTTGGATTCCTTATTCTTTTCTCTCATATGTATTATAAATTCCTCTTTTTCCTTTTCTATTTCTTCTTCACTTTTGGTTTCAATGACATCATGTATCTTCCTCTTTCCACTAGCTTCACCTTGTGAAGCCTAATTTCTTCCTCTCCGGACCAAATGTAGTCCTTCTTCCAAATATTCCTCTTCTTCAACAACATTGATACCAATACCCTTTTCACTTGTAGAATTTTTCTTTATTCCTCTCTTTGTAGTGGCAGCAGGAGGTGCAGTGGTGGAAATTTTCTTCTTCTCTTCCCTGGTAGCATGCACAACCAGAGGGGATATCTCCCTTATCAAAGGATTGGTGGTAGAATTTATCTTCTCTCCAATAGAGGGTAAAGCCCCAGAGGACTTTTTTACATATGGTGGTGTGGTAGTTGTTCTACCTAATCTCCTTGAGCTACCTAAAGCTTCTTGAGCACTCATGTCTGCTCTGGCTCTTTGTCAGGCATACTATACTTTTTCTTTAAAAATTCCCATTTCCTTGGAATATGCATACATTCTTCTTGATCTATGGTTTCTTTTGTTCCATGTGGACTTCCATGGATTTTTCTTCAACATTCATCCTGATATATAGTTTCTTCTATTCCATGTGGACTTCCATGGTTTTGTTTCATCCTTTGGTTTCTTCAACAGAATATCACTTCATAATCTAATTCAAGAACCCAAATAGATCATGGTTCCAATAATTCCATAACACAATGATCTGTAGAAACTTGAAATATGATCCTTTTTTTTACCTTTCCACAATTGTCCTTGGAATCCTTTCTCTCATGCATTCTTTTCTGAAATATTGCGAAGAAAAAGTAAGGGTATCACCTTGTGCATTGGAATCTCCAATGCTCATCATGTAATATGCAATTTGATGCATAATAGGTCTTTCACTCACCCAGTTTACCTTTCCAAATATTGGAAACTCATTCAAAAAGTAGAAGAGTAAGCACTTAACCAAAGTGCCAAACTTAAACACATTTATTTTCCTAGGTCTGATTTAGATTCTCCATTAACTATTCCCTAAGCAGCTCACATGATTCATAGTCTACACCATTTTCTATCATCTCATGTGCCACATGGGTTGTGGTGGAAGAAATAGAGTTATCTTTATTGGTAATGTATATTTTGTAACTAATAAACATATCAAAATACCTAACAGATGGGTTTCTAATGGGATTTACTGCAAGGGCTCTCTGATCAAATGTAGCACTTATTTTCTCCATTAACTTTTTATTTTTAATAGACTTCATAATGGGGATGGGTTCAGTGGAGCATTAATCAGGGACCTCTCGTATAACTTCCTTTGTACTCATGTGAGGGTACATTAGTCTAGACAAACTCACCATGAATTCTACTCAAGGCCATTCTAATCCACTTGACATCATAAAAGAAATTGGGTAGCCACTACCACACATCCAATTTATTTTCATCTAGGTTTTTATACTCTGGCTTTAGGGTGAAGTCCTCACCTGTTAATTCATTTTTCCATACATCACTTAGCTTACTAGGATAATTTTCTTCCATTTTTCCATGAATATATGCCCTAATATCCTCAGTTGGTAAAACCCCATATGGTATATGTGAGAATGCACCTAGAGGGTCATCTTTTATGGATTTCGCAAGGTATCTTTATAACTTAGATTGTCGTCTCTTAGTAACCTCCATAACCTTTGTTGTAGCCATTTTAAAACCTATTTCAAATAAAGATTTCTAAAAATTAGGGCATGCAAGATTCACAAAATACCTTTTTACTTCATTCATTGAACTGGGGTTTTGATGCTTTGAATCTCAAATCGCCTTATGTAGTTTGAATTCTCTTCTCGTAGCTCTGATCCTTAGTTTCTTTTGTGAAATGAATTTTCCTTAGTGATTTTCCTTCAATTTGACCTAATTTTGCATTAAATGCTTCAACTCATAAAGTTGGAAACAATTAATATGTATGCATAGTCAACTTCTGAAGCTTCACAAACTTCTGCATTGACATATTTTCCTTCATAATATTCACCAATGGATAAAGCATGTTGATCTACATCACATATCTTCATGGTGTAGCATCAACACCTCTTTTCTAGTGGGGAACAAAAGATATCCATTAAATCTCCCCTAAGCTATAGCTCTTGTCTTAGTTTTCGGAGGAAACATCTACACCGAAGAATGCTATAGATTCTTCCTTGTTAAGTTTGTCTCTTCCTTCTTTCCCAAAATATATTCCATTTCCTTATTTACTTCAACCAAATCAACCTTTTTAACTAGTTCATTATTGTTTACTAGATTATCCTTGTATTTTTTCTTATATAATATTTAGCAATATGTGTAGCTCTACTATAATTGTGACATATGAAATTCTTTTGAGTAGTATTATTTCCATTCAATATAGATCTACATTTATTAGCTTTTTGTCCAAATCCATAGCATATATAGCAACAACCATTGAAATATTGAATCATTTTACCATTGTTATATGCATTCATCATTTGACTTATGCATTCACTTGCTCTATGACCAAATTTTTTTCATGTAAAACATTGACCAGTAAAGGATGGGACATTCTAATTCATTATGCTTCTACATTCCATTTCTCTATGTCCAAATTTATTGCAATAATAGCAAAAACCATTGAAAAATGGGTGCCTTTGAGCATTTGGTAGTCTAATCGGAGGTCTTCTTGCTTCATTTACTTGATTCTAGATCTTGTCATTTTTATTCTTACCTTCAGTCTGCTCTAGTTTATTAATATTCTTTTCTACATTAGGTGTATGATCTTCTTTCGAGATTTGACCTTTTTCAAATCCCAAGCCACCTTTTTCCTTGGATGTTTTTTGACCTGCAATCATCTCATCAAGTATTGTAGAACTCACTTTGAATTGTTCTTCATGACTTCTTGATTTCTCTAGATATGATCTCAGATTTACCACTTCTTGTTCAAGTCTTATGCATTCATCGAATATTATTTTCACCATTGGATTTAGACATTCATAAACTCTTTTCTTTTCTTCAACTTGCACTCCCAGTCTAGTGATGTTTTTATTTTCTTGCTTCAACTATTCACTGACTTCCTTATGCCTTTTTTTTTTAACTTTTTGATTTTCTCTCTCAAATTTATAATGCATTCATTTTATTCTTTGACATTTTCTTTCAAATCTCTATTTTCACCTTCAATTTATCTAGATCTTCAATAGAAACTTTGAGTTCTCCATCTTTGTCAAGCATGCAATCTTCTTCTATAAAATCAAAAGCGGGAATCTCTTGTAGGGGAATAAGAAACTTTATATCAATCATGTGTTCAATCTCCAAGACCTTCTCAAAGTGGTTAAGATCCTTCCAAGGAATCAAGCTCTGATACTAATTGTTGAACACTTAGAATACTGAGAGGGGGTTGAATCATTACTATCTTAACCCACTCAAAAATTAAACATTCAATCACTAATGTATATTCAAATGTAGTAAGGAAAGAAAGAATGAAACATTCACAACATCACATAGCACATGAACACCAAGATTTTTTACGTGGAAAACCCAAAATGGGAAAAACCATGGTTGATATATTTTGGAAGAAGTGAGAACCAATCTAGGATCCGATGTCGGTTGTAGATCACATGCAACTTCACTCAATAGATGATCAAATATCAAAATAGCAGAATGAAGAGAAATCTAAAATGAGAAAAAAATAGAGACAAGGAAAGACAGATTGCAGATTACTCTCAATACTCCCACCAAGCGATCATAGAACTAGTTGAACTAGTGAAGGTGAGAGGAGAGTGCTCAATATATAGAAAAATAAGGGCAAATACATCCAAGAGGCGTATTAACTCCTACTACCCATAAAAGGTGGGAGGTTATCACCTACTTGGTAAATGACAAAACATGTGGCATAACCTCCTTAGGTAAAGACATAGAGGAGGTGGCACATAAAGCCAAAAGAGGGTGATAAATCAAACTACCCCATAACCTACCTAGGTAAAAATAAAATAGTGGTTATGAGAGGTGGCACAACAAGCCAAAAGAGGATGTGTAACTCAACTACCCATGTGTGGGGAGAGAGTGACACATGTAGCCGATGTATTTCATCACGTGTCCTCATATTAACCACTCCTAATTAACCTAAGAAAGCTTAAATAATGTGTGTAGAAGATATAAATACCCTTAACATAAGGAAATTAAAAAACCTACACTAACAAACCACCCCTTAAGCGTAGCTTTGGTGGGTAAAAAGATAGGTCCCAAAAAATGAAACCATTTTAGGTACCCATATACATTGAGGTCCCCCCATAAGAAGAAGCCCCTTCAGAAGAAGAATAACCCCTCTAAATAGAGAGAGTAGAATGAAGGACTAAGAAGCCCCTCTTGATGTAGGGACTGTTTCACCCCAAGAAAACATAGTAGATGAAAGAAATTGCTTTTTGTGAAGGGTTTGGTGAAGATGTCTGCAGTCTTCTCTAATGTAGAATAATACTTAAGATCAATGATTCCTTCCTGAATCAACTCCCGAACATAGTGCATATGAATCTCAATGTGTTTCATCCTTTGATGATGAACTGGATTCCTTGAGATCTATATTGCACTCTGATTATCGCAAAAGATGACTATAGGATTTCTAACAGAAATACCAAACTCAGTGAGAATATTTTGAAGCCAAATAGCCTCAATGGTGGCATTAACTGCCCCTCGATACTCAACCTCTGTAGATGAAAGAGAAATTACAGATTACTTCTTGCTCAACCAAAAAATTATACTATAACCAAGGGAGAATCAATACCCTGAAGAAGAATTGTGATCTTGAGGATCACCTACCCAATCTAAATCTTTGTTTCCCACCAAGTCAATATCCATGCCTGTTGCATACTGAATCTCATAATTGTGATTACCCTAAATGTAGTGAAGGATCCACTTAGCCTCTTTCCAATGCAACTCATGTGGCTCCTACATGAATCAAGAGACCATGCCCACAACATATGAAATGTTAGGTCTCGTATGACTCAAGTAGATGAGACTCCCAACAATTTGTCAGTACAAATTGCCATCCCAAGGGTGAAGAACACTTGGCCTCAATTTTGACCCTTGTTTCCTTTTTTTACTCTCCAAGTTAAAATAGTGCATTAAATAGGTCAATCAATCAAATATCTCAAGTTTTACAAAATATTATTTCCAAAAGATTTATCAAACAGAGAAAATGAGATATTAAGGGTCTTCCTTATTGCTAAGTTTGAAAGCATATTTTAAAGAAATCTTCTTTTAAATACTATCATAGTTCAAATGATAATATTTAATGTCAAGTTTTTAAAGTCAAAGAGGCTTTTTTTTTATTAAAAAATTGGGAAAGTATGTTAATGGAATTCACTTGCAAATGGGCAAAATGATTAAGTTTTATCTTTGTTTTTTCAACTTTGAGAAGGAAAGCAACGAGAGTTTCCATGTTTGGGAGAAGGTTTCCTTGATTTTTTTGACAAAAGAAAGGAGGAAGACTTGAGTTGTGAAGGTAAATGAAGTCTTGAAAAGGGAAACATCTTTATTTTTAGGCAACATTCACTTGTGGACAATTTTGAAGCATTTCGTATTAAAATAGTCATATCTCGAAAATCACGAACTGGGTTTTCATGATTTTTGGATAGAAATTAGAAAGAATTAAATGAAAAAATTTATTAAATTTTGTGAAAATCTAGTTTGTCATTTAAGATAAATATTCACTAGTCTGAGGCCAAGTTCAGATGCAAAATGGAAACATTTCAATCACATCAGCAACAAAGAAGGGTCCCAAATTGGAAATTTAGTTGTTTCCTCCTATCTTGAAGTTCATTTCAAAGAGTTTGCAGTAGTTAGGGGCAACAATTACCTTTCATAAAGATGATGTTTATTTTCAATTCCAAATCAATCAGGATTTATTTTAGAAGTTGAATTTATTTAGAAGGCATCTTGACGCCTTTTTTTTAGTGATTTCTTCTTCCTCTCTTGATTATTGCAGAGTTTTCTAAGCCATATTTGTAGCTTAGATTTTCATGAGATGATTATGCGGCTCCTTTCAAATCAATAAAGATAGTAGTTTTCTCCTTTTTCATTCTTTTATCTCATTTTTGTAGTTAATGATTTGATGTTCAATTGTGATTCAATTTTTGAATCCTTTTCTATGTCTCATTTTCACAGGTTTAAGTGTAGAAGTTTCATGTAATGCAGGTTGTGTTTTGTGTTTAATATTGTTAGTGGGTTGAATTTGTGATAAAACTTTTGTTTTTCCTTCATGCAAGCCTCTAATTTTCAAACTTTCATATAAACTACTTATGTATTGCATTGTCTCCCATGGAATTGTGAGCTAAAAGTCTTTGGAAAACTAATTGTGAGTTGAATTAGTGGTTAAGTTTATAATTTTCTAGTGCATCACCTCTATAGCTTTAGAATTTCCATTTCAGTATCCTTCTACCCATTTTCTGTAAAAAAATTACAGTTTTAGGTGATCTACCAGGGGAACCAAGCCTCTCTAGAGATTCATTCTTGTTATAAACCACCCACAACTTGAGAATGTTTCCATGTTACATAGGATAGTTAAGTCTAACTTAACTAGGGTGCAATCCTGATTGTTAACAGTTATTGGCATGCCAAGTGGGACAATTTGAACTCTCACAGTTCAAAGCTCATCATTTCATTGTTGGTTTTTGGTGTGTGCACCAGAAATCCCAGCCTTTGGAGGTAGGATATATACACACACCTGACGACTCTGAGAAGTAAATCTACTAGTTTCAAAAGAATATCAGTCTTTTCAAGACAATCCATTGTTTGATTAACAAGATCCTAGCTATTCAGCTTGTAAAGAGATTGTCACTTTGCTGAATTCTCATGATGATCAAGTGAATGGTGAAGACAATAAAGTAAAACAAGTTCCTGAACATTTCTTGTTTTCATTTGAACAAGATGAAACTAATCAGTTTGAGGACAACAAGGAAAGTATATAGCTAAATCCTTTGGAAGAGTCAATTGACAAAGAGGAAGCCAACAAAGAAATTCCAAAGAGAAGAATCTCAAGAGGATGCCCAATCCAACACTTTTCCAGACTATAAGCAAAACATGAGATTGATGTTGAAAAACAACAAATTTCACCTACTTATGCACTTCAAAACAACAACATTCTTGATCTAGCTCAAAGGGTAGGTGGTTTTGTCTATGTTTTCCATAAATTCTAATAGCAGATGCTTGAATTTATAGCTATGATTCACTTCTCTTTAGTGGTTCAAAAGTGTGTAAATCATTCTTTTTTTAGAAGAAAAGGAAGCTACTTTAACCAATCTATGAATGAATTTATTTGAAGGTTTCAAGGATGATTGGTTAAAGTAGGATATAATAGGTTTTTCATTTCACTAAGTGTTTAAGGCATATATTTCAATTTAGTTTGGTTTTCAATAAGTGTTGTTGCACAGTTTGTTGGCCTCCATGCCCTTGGTATTTTTGTTTTGAAGTTGTTTGGAGTATTAACTGTAAACGTGAATAAGCAAACACTTCTTAATATGATATTATATCAAGAGAATTAATCAAAGTTAATCTAATTGAAACAAAAAGACTCTTGGAAGTGTCATATTGCTCTCTATCTCCAAAGATTTATCAAATAATTGTAGCTCTCAGATCATGTAAGCACTATGACTATTTAAAATGGCAATCTGAAGAATGAGAATGATGCTAAATGTAGGAAACCAATCCTATATGATGATATTGTAAACTAAATTAACATGAAACTGATGAAAGAAAGCTAGAACAAACTAAATGCAGCCATGATTATGAATTAAGGATATAATTCTATTGCTAAAATGCTTGATGTTTGATGCTTGATGCTTGATGCTTGATGTTATTGTTGCAGAGTAAGTTTGCATAAAATTGGGATCCTTTCTTTATTGTACAGGGTTGTATTTATAGATTTCCAGGCAACACATTTGCACAGGGGCAACAAACAGAGGTATGGATTCAATCTAGAGGATTGAATGGTGAGAGATAAAGAAGCTGGAGAAGATTTTGGGACTAGTTCCCACCCATGAAAACACTAGGCAAGAGGATAGGAAGGATTGATGGAAGAGGATTGAGAGATTGATTTCCAATTTGACTCCAAATCTTCTCGTGAATATTGAATCAATTCATTTAGACATATGATATGTAATTCAGTTTTGAGAAAATAGAGGAATTTGATTTACGCCCTTATTTAAATATTTTTATTTGTTTAAATTAGAAAAAGAGGGATAAATAATTTAATAAAACAAAATAAAGAAGTTGTTTATTAAATTAAAATACAATAATTTATTATAATTAAACAATAAAGTGTTTAACCTTTGTTTAATTTATTTAAGATTGAATGATGTGATAAAGATAAAATAGAGGAATTGATAATTAAATAAAACAAAGTATTTATTTTTGTTTATTTAATTAAGGTGAAATAAAAGTATAATTAGAAGAATTTAAATAAGAAATTAAACATAAACTATATACATAAATATTTCTATTTATTTATAGTAGAGGAATTTAAGATAATTAATCAAATAAGTCGTATTCAATTAATCGAATTCTTGAGACCAATTTGAGGTGTATAAATTTTTCCCCTCTTTGAAGTGATGTGTTTACACATTGCTTCAAAGAAATTTTTGTTGATACTACCAATATCAACGAAAAAAATTCAGTATGCCCCAACCATGCCCTAGATATTGATTTTTAGATGATTGATGATAATATGCCCCCTCGGGAGATAAATTTATGATTTTATGATTTTTTTGGATTTTTGGAAATTTTTCAATTCATTTTTACGAGTTTGCAATTATTTCATGAAGATTTAATGAAGATCTGATGATTAAATAATTTATCTCCCTATAATGATGAAGAAATTTTGGCCCTCGGATGAATTCTAATTAATTTCCCAAATAAAATTAATTAAAGATGTTGAAAATCCCACAAAATTCCACCTTTAATAAACTAATAAAAGGTCAAAAGGTCATTTTCATAATCATTTGTGCAATTGATTTTTTAAATCTTTGTGAGAGAGACATATTTGAGCCACTTGGAGAAGGATGTTGATTCCTTACCACACCCACCTGTTCGAGCGTGTATGACATCACCAGCGCCTGGCCACTTATGGACCTCCGGTACATACCCATAATCCTCCTCGTATTTTGTGCAATTTTGATTTTCATGTCATTTTTCATATTTTGAAAATTTTGGTATTTTTAGCACTTCAAGTACATGCTTTAGCACTTCGCACTCTGGTGTAGCACTCTTAGGACCTGTTTTAGCACTTTTTAGAATTAGCGCTTTCGTTAAATTTTTTAGTGCTTTGGAACTAGTAGTGCTTGGATAGGATAAATTAGCACTTCTATAGTGTAAGATAGCGCTTAGAAGGTTTTAGCACTTTGAGTTAGTGTTTCGGTGCTTTGACCTTTCAAAATACTGCTTTGATTAATGTGGTGCTTTAATAGACTGTTATAGCACATCTCAGTGATTAAATAGCACTTTTGGTATTGTAGTGCCTTGGATGCCTGTTCTAGTGCCTCTAAGTGATGAAATAGCGCTTCAGGTTTTTGAGCGCTTTGAATGCCTGTTCTAGCACATCCAAGTCATGAAATAGTACTTCTAAATTTTTAGCGCTTTGAATGCCTGTTCTAATGCATCCAAGTCAGATTTGCAAAATTTGTCAAATTTTAAACTTGATTCTGTCATTTTTGATCATGGCAACTCTTCGGTTTGATATAATTTGATGATCTAAATAACCCTGATGATTGATTTTCATGATAGATAAGAATTTGATTATCCTCATGATAGGTCAGCAATAAAATCATTTTTAATGGACCTCATGATAGGTGAAGTTGATTTTAAATAAATTGACCTCATTTAGGCGAAGTAAAATTTAGATTGATAATGATGACCTCATGATAAATGAGATTTGATTAGATTTGATAGGATAATGACATGTGATATTTGACATAGTGTACTGATTTAAAACATTTCATGATGATAGGATCATTTGGGTAACCTCCAGATGCAAGAGCGGTTTCCATGGACATTTGATTTGATTCCACAGTTGACAACAGATGAAATTCAGATTATTACTCGATGTGGTCTTTCCTCTCTTCTTGACATGCCCCAGATTAGGATAAATCAAGGTCTTCTCGTAGCATTATCTGAGCGGTGGCACAGTGACCATAATACATTCCACCTACCTACTGGCAAGATGACAGTCACTCCAGAGGATGTGTGGTGGATATTACGGATACCATTTTTTGGGGAGATTGTAGCATATGATTCGCATGAGACTGGTGGGAGAGATGATGTCCGTAGATTTTTTTAGGATAATCACATTGTAGGATTGTGGGTTTGGTGGTGTACGATGGCCAATGCTTATGATACTTTACCGGTAGTTCTTGTTAGATTCATTGAAGGTTTCCTTTTTCTTGATCGCAGATCAAAGGGATTCTTTGTTGGTTGGGGCCATATACTTGAGAGCATGGTCATGCATGGGACCACATATGCTTGGGGGATGTGTATTTTGGCACATCTTTATCATGATTTACATTCAGTTGTATATTTGGGAGGATGCAGCCTATTAGTGGGAGTTACTTTGCTTCAAGTTCGGGTGTAGGAGCATTTTTCCATCATGTGACCACTGCCAGTACAAGATAGACCTGCTACTAGGCCTTATGTTTTCAGATACAGGGGTCGACTTACCCAGTTCAGGATAGGTAAGCTGGAGCACTGGAGGCACATTTTGGGTGATTTAGAGGTTTTCATATGGCACCCATATCTGGATTGTGAGAATTGGGAGGAGGAGGATGCAGTGCTTGGCTATTTGTGTGGTTCCCTATATTTGATCAGTAGGACCCGCTTTGTATTGGAGAGATTCTTACTGTGGAGAGTCTATAGACAATACAGTATTGTTTAGTGCATGCCTCAAGGTGTTGCACATTATGCCTAATGTCGGAGTGATATAGTGGATTGGGGGCCATGTCTATCTTATGATACCATAGTATAGGGATATCATGCTCTATAGCCTTCAGCTTGGGACATGCATCGAGATATTGAAGACACACCAATAACTGTAGAGTATGCATAGTTTTTTTCATTACATCCATGTCCTTGGATTGTAGATTGCAAGCCTACATGTGCAAATATAGACACTACCAGTTCAGCTTGTTCAAGCACAAGGTTTACTTGTGTAGACATAGCCAGAGTTATAGACCCAAGCACAGGCTCATGCACAGTCTTTAACACAAGTTCATGGATAGTTGGTAGCTATGTAGACACAGGTTGCCACACTGACAATGAAGAGAGATAGTACCAGGTATATCGTAGAGTGGGCATAGGGGACTATCGAGACCTTACAGAGGATAGTCGATGGTACCACCCTTGGTGAATATATGAGGGAGGATCTCCATGTTGGCCGAGAGGAAGAGTTCTATAGAGGTTGTTATCATGATCCAGTTCCTGCTGAGCAAAGAGTGTGCTATGCCCCTTCTAGATCTGGTAGGAAACATACCTGGATAGTTAGCGAGGCTGTGATGCAGCCTCCACGAAGAGATCTGAGTGATTTGATAGATCCTGGTGCTTCTGGTGGGGGAGGTATTGGTCCTAAGATGCCTGCACCATCTGGTAGTAGCATATCCTTGTTGCCCCTATATGATTTTGTGACATACTTTTGAGATATGATGTATACTTTGATTCACCCAGTTTTGATGATGTTTCTTTTTTATTGTAGACTTCATTGTATACTTGACATTGATGATTATATGATTTATATGATATGCAATAGATTTTTTTTTATCGATCTATGATGGTTCTATTATGATTCTATGATCGATGCATTTTCTTTCAATGTTCTATATGCCATGTGATGATTCTAATTATGATATCCTAAATTTTGTTTATATGATGATGATATGCTTATGATGTATGATTTTCTATTAATGAATGATGTGTGGATGTATGTTGTCGATGTATGGATGCATGATTTATTTTCTTTTTATATGATGATGAATGTGGATGTAATGATGTGATGCTAATGAGATGTATGTTCCTATGTTGATATGAATGTGAAAATAGATGATGTATGATATAAATTATGAATCGATGGAAATGCAATATCATGATTAATAATAAAATGATGAATGGATGTATGATGTATTTGATGTATGGAAGAAATAATTGGTGGATGGATGAAAAATGCAATGATATGATCTATTTTTAAAATTTTCTCTTAGAACTTTTATATGATATGGACGTGACATGATTTGATTAAAAATGTATGAATGATGAATAGAAAATTCCTTCTAATGTGAAAAAATGTTGATGCAACTACATGGTTATGATGTTTTTTTTGTTCTATATCAACTATACTCAGTCTTATTAATAGAAAAGATAATCATCGATTTGAATCCTTTTTATTAAAAAACACTCTACAGATGTAGAAATATTTTATGAAGGCAATCTAATTTTACTATGCAAAAACTATATGCAAACTATTAGCATTTTAACAGTACTTTTGTGTTTTGTATCATCATAGAACTTTTAAAATGTTGAAAGTGAGTACAAGCTTCAATGGTATATGTTAGACCAATGATGACCTAAGTAATACTTTCATGATTTTTTACATTGCAAGCGAACACAATTATCAAGGTATAATTAAATTTTGATTACTTGAGAAATTATTGCATAAACAGACAAGGATCAATCATTTTAGTGTGTGTATTCTGAATTTCATCAGTGATACATTTGTAGAGCACGTCCCACAACAATTCACACATTTAAATAATTAACTCCCAAACAATAGACAAAAGAAAATATCATTCTTCTTCCTAGCTTCTCTAGTTCAAATAATCATCGAGTTGCTCCAAAGAAATGATAAATAAAAAAATACAACATATACAACCTTTACTTAAAGTGTTTCAATCATTATTCAAATTAAATCATCCATCCTAATTTTGTGATGTTTTTGTGATTTTCTGAGATTTTGGACCAAACCTAACCTACTGACCTATCCTAGGGGCCTCAGGGGCTGATCAAAGATTAGCCTTGCCTACGTTATACATGCAGATACCATGTAGTTCGACTGACATCCACTCATGTTTTTGGCTTTGTGAGACTGACTATTTGACTTCTTTTTTTTCGATTTGAAAAGGATGGCTAAAATTTTTCCAATGGTGATTGATGTTTCCATGTTACATTGTGTTTCAATCGTCATTTTTGTTACACTTTTCATACTATTATTTTTCCATTATGTTAAGTCTTTATGTTTTATTTCCCCCAGTGAGATTCATATGTTGCCCCCAAGCTAGAGTGAGACATGACCATTTGAAATGATAATGGATGCAAAATGATGGTGAGATTAACGACCATGATATGTATCTAAATAGATGGAAAAGCTAGTTAAAATCACATATAGTGTCTATTTCCAAGTTTTAACCATATGTTTTAAATGCACTTTTGTTTTGTATTTTTTCTTTTCTCATTTTTCTTATCTTTTTTTTTTTGCATTTTTTGTTACCAAGATGCTATTTTGTCAAGTTTTCATTAAGGCAATCATTTTTAGGATTTTCAACCGTGCACTAGAAGATTCAGGTATAGAACTTTATGAGATGGATATTGTTGATAGGTTCATCAAAGAAATCCCCTTCTGATGTTGATAGTTGATAGGCTCTTGATCCACACACTGATATGCAGAGAAAGGGACCTAGCCAGTTAGTTTCAAACTTCCCTTTCTTTTCTCCATCCTACTGATTTCTAGGGTTCTCTTTTAGGACCAAATCACCAACATGAAAGACTCTAGGTTTTACCCTATTATTTTAGCTCCTTGATATCCTTTGTTGGTATTTTGTTACATGATTAACAACTTGTTGAAAATGCTCATCCAATAGTTTCAGTTCTTGAAGCCTAGATACTCTATAGTCCTCATCTGAAATGATTCCTTTTAGTGAGACATAGAGTGATGGAATCTCTACTTCAATGGGTAGAATGGCCTCGGATCCATCTACCAAGGCATATGGTGTAGCTCTCATTAGTGTTTGATGCTAGTTTTGTAGACCCATAATGCAGGATTAAGCTGAACATGCCAATCTCATCCAACATCATTAACCATTTTCTTGAGTATTTTCAGAATTCTCTTATTTGAGGCCTTTGCCTGACCATTTCCTTGAGGATAATACGGTGTTGAGAAACGATGTTGGATATGAAATTTTTCACATAATTCTTGGACATCCTGATTTTTAATTGGTCATCCATTATCAGTGATAATGGACTGAGGTATGTCATACTGACAGATTCTGTAGTTCAATATGAATGATGAGATTTGTTTTCCAGTGATAGTTGTGAGAGGAATTGTTTCTATCCATTTTGTAAAGTACTATGTTGTTGTGATTATGAACATGTGTCCATTGGATGAAGACAGATTTATCTTTCCTACCAAGTCCAGTCCCCATTGACAAAAGGGCCATGTTGATGTGAATGGATGTAATTCTTGGGCTGGTGCATGGATCAGATTACTATGAATCTAACACTTTTGGCACTTCTTAACAAATTGATAAGACTCCTTCTCCATACTTGGCCAGTAATACCCTAAACTTGGGAGTTTCTATGCTAGAGTTATTGTAGGATGCCAAAATCTTACACATGGATTGTATAGATTTAGCCATCCTCATAGAATAAAATAGATCATTTACTCCAAGAAAATTAATAAAATTAAACCAAACATGCATTAGAGAAAATGAAATACAACCTATTCTATGGTGGAATGGCGCCCTCCATCAAGATTGTCGAGAGCCCTTTCCCAATCCCTTTCTAAGCCAAAGTGAAATAGACAATGAGTAGCTATGAGCTCAAGTTGCCTATAGTTTAGATGCATTCAAAATGTGTTGTTGAAATGAGAGAAAATGGCTTGTATTTATAGGAGAAGTTGAGAGAAGAGAGGCCAAAATTGAGAGATGTGGGACTAAATCCCATCCAATAGGATAGAGACAATTGTCATAATGGGATTGGCCAAAGCTTGTGCAAGTTTTGGTCAATGTGCCCATTCAAATTTGAAAAATGTCAATAAATGCATGTTGTTGAGGGTTTTGGGGGGAATAATCTTTGTCCAAAAAAGTCAAAGATGAGAGTTATTGAGGGAAAATAAGTCTTTTTAATAAATCAATAAATTGATTTATTGATGCAAGTGGGTGAATCTAGAAGATTCTTGTAGTTAGTATTAAATTAATCATGATTTGATTAATCTAATAGGTGATCAATGTGATATGACATTTGACTTTAGAATTTTGCATTTCTTTTAAAATCAAATGAGAGGAAATGAGATTTGATCATTAAATTTAATATTGGTGAATAAATTAATAGACCTTAGAAGATTTATGATTTAATTAAATAAAACTTGATTTATTTAATTAAAAGATGAATATTGACAATAATGTCAAATCTGCATGTCTACATTTTGCCCCTCTTTGAAGCAATGTAGTCATTGCATTGGTTCAAAGAATGATGTTGCCGACATCGAAAATAAAGAATTTCAAATTTTTCGGATGCCCCAGCGAAAATAAGTACGTTAGTACATTGCCCCCTCGAGAGATTGAGCGAAAAGATACAATTTGAGGTGGATCTCGCGACAAAGATGTTCAAAATGGATGTATGGATGGTTAGACTATATGATAATGATGATGTAAATGAGATGTTCGAAAGATGCTTAAAATAAAAAATTTATATTATCCTAAACAACTTAAATGATTATGCAATGCATGTGAGATGGATGAGATGGATGATGTTTTCCTATAATGATATGACGTGATTATGCAAGATGAGAGGATGAATGCAGCATGGATGCAGGATGGATGCATTTATAGTGTGAAAGAAGGTAGAAGAATGAGAGGGATGAACCCTTAAATTCAAGAAGATGAAGAAGTCCAACAAGTCCCCTAGTTGTCGAGACTTTATTGGATATGATGATGAATGATGATGATGTGTTGCTTATCCAAGGATGGGAAAAGAGCATACCTTTCTTTATGTTTGATAACACACGTAGGTGCGATGCATCAAGGTATTAAGAACCAGGATGGCATGGCGCCTAGTGTGATGGACTTGGACTCGTCAAATAGATAGGAGTACTCTTGTTCACACTTGACAAACATAACCTTATTCAGAATGCAGTTCAGATATCATAAACATCTCGGACCAAAACATAAGAAGGCAAGCCTTCTTATGTGGTCAACAAGATACCTAAAACATCCTTCCTACAAACAAAACAAATTATGCATGACGAAGTTATTTTACAAGAATATCCAACAAGCACAACAGATAAAAAGATAATGATCGTTGCCCCATTCCTTTCTCTCTAAACTTGTTTTGTTTAGGCATCATCGAGAGGTCCTTGGAATGAGCGCAAAATAAGATAAGTCAAAAAGACCAAAATAAAGTAAGCAAACAAGCTAATGTTCTTCGTATCGCTAGCCAAGACTAATTACTATGGGGTACCTGATGCTTATGTCCATTACAGGAAAGCTGCATCCTAGGACATGTAGTGATCAGGGTTTTGGTGGGACTGATTGCGTGATAAGATATTGATACTCTGAGTTGACCAACTTACTGACTTAGACCTTCGAGACTTTGACGATTAGGCATTCACTTTGGAACCCGTTGACTTGCTTATGCCTGACTCACCAAAGGGTGAAAGCGATGATTGACTTTATTATCAGTGATGACAATCACGGGTGAAAGCAAGATGAAATGGATGCACCATTTTGGTTTTTCAAATGTTTTGAGGCTGTTTTTGGAATTTTGAGATGTTTTACAAATTTTTTTGGTATTTTCAAGATTTTACGACGAACAAACTAACTTAAATACCTATCATAGGGGTCTCGGGAGCTGATCCATAGATTAGCCTTGCCTACGTTATACACATAAAGACCACATAGTTCGACAAGGTGGAAAAACTGACAAGACTCAATGATGAAATTTTGGAAGATTTTCTAATATTTCGACATGTTTTTGGATTTTTTTATGAATTTTTGAATGTTTTTGAGTTTTTGATGATTTGGATGTTTTTGGATTTTCTGATGAAATTTTGAAAAAGATCACGAGAATATACACGAATCTGATCCGATGTTGCGAGAACGTGCCCCTAGTGTGGTGAGATAGACTACTTCGATAAAGGCAGGACAGATTGACCTTCGAAATGCCAAGTAGTTCCAATGGTGGAATATAGTACAGATACCAATGCAGGCTATGGTATGGATGCGAGCGGATGAGTGGAATGCGATGGAATGGATGAGTCGTGCAGATCCTGATAGATGGGGAAGGTGCTTTATTTACACTTGATTCCTGCTTTCCAGGTTTTCACCAAGGTACTTGCCCAAAGCGCCACCGAAGTGGTTTTCACTAGAGGACGATTTTTTTCTTTTTACTATTTTCAATCCTTTTCTGATTTTTTTGGATTTTTTTGATCTTTTGATTTTTTTGTTGTCACCAAGATGCCTGTTTTGCCAGGTTTTCATCGAGGTAACCATTTTTTCAGGACTTTTTCTGATTGTTTTTGTATTTTCTGGTTCTATACCTTGCAAGGTTTAGGCATAAAACTTTTTGAGGTGAGAGCTATTCAGAGGCTCTTGTAGAGGCTCGCCTTCTGGTGTTGCTAGTTGATATGCCCCTGATGTGTAACTTGCAGTGATGACAAAAGGTCCTAGCCAGTTGGGCTAAAACTTTCCCTTTGTATCTAGATTTGGCACATTCTTTTGGTTTTCTTTCAGCACGAGGTCACCAACTTGGAAAATGCGTTGTCTGATCTTCTTGTTGTAGCTCCTTTTTAGGCGATTTTGGTACACTTATAGATGATTAAGGGCATCCATGCACCTTTCATCTAGTAATTCCAACTCATTGAGTCTTGTGACCCTGTATTCCTCATATGTGATAAGGTTTTGCATTGATATCCTTAGTGATGGGAGCTCGATCTCAATGGGGAGTATGGCCTCTGATCCATAGACCAGAGAGAATGGGGTGGCGCCTGTTGGCGTACGAATGCTAGTGCGATAGGCCCATAAGGCAAGATTTAACTGCAGATGCTAGTCACGACTAGATTCATTGACTGTTTTCTTGAGGATTTTCAAAATGGTTTTATTTGTAGCTTCTGTCTGGCCATTGCCTTGTGGATAGTATGGAGTGGAAAAACGGTGTTGGATTTTGAATTTTTCACACAAATCTTGGACATCCTGATTTTTGAAGGGCGTCCCATTATCAGAGATAATGGATTGAGGAACACCGTATCGACAAATGAGGTAATTCAAGATGAACTTGGATATTTGTTTTCCCATGATGTAGGTCATGGGAATTGCTTCGACCCACTTTGTGAAATATTCAGGGGCGGTGATGATGAACTTATGGCCATTGGATGAGGTGGGTGATATTTTACCAATGAGATCGAGCCCCCATTGTGAAAAGGGCCAAGGTGTAACAATGGGATGTAGTTCTTGAGCTGGTGCATGAATAAGGTCTCCATGTTGTTGGCATTGCAAGCATTTTCTGACAAAGTTGTGCGCCTCTTTTTCCATCGTCGGCCAGTAGTATCCTATTCTTAGCAACTTTTTAGCCAAGGTCATACCACTTGAGTGTGACCCGCACGTGCCATTGTGTACCTCAGTTAGAGCAGTCAGGGCTTCCTCAGGTTTTAAACAACGTAACAGGGTTCCATCGGTACTCCTATGGAAGAGGGTCTCTCCTAGGATGACAAATCGTGATGTCCTTTTGATGAAAGTGCGTTTTAGGTTCGGGGTGATGTTAGTGGGGAGGATTCCTAACTTTATGTAGGTGTATATATCATGATACCAAAGATCACTAGGACCGGCAAGTTCACACACGTATTCTGACTTTGGTACCTCAAATGTGGGTACGAGAAGCTGCTCTACAAGAAATTCATGTTTTAAGACATTACGAGGGATGTCGAGTAAGGATCCAATTGTCGCAATTGCATCAGTCACTCTGTTGTTTGTCCTTGGTATCTGCTCAAAGGTAATGTCGATGAAAGATTCCTTGAGGCTTTCTACCACCTTCTTGTATGGTGTGAGCTTATCATCCTTGGTTTGGTATTCACCGTTGACTTGGTTGATGATAAGTTGTGAGTCGCCATAGACTTTTAGTGCCATGATTCGCCATTGTGCTGCAATCTTGAGTCCTATGGTCAAAGCCTCATATTCTTCTATATTGTTAGTACAAGGGAATGCCACTTGTATGATCTAGGTATGCATTCTCCTTGCGGTGTGATGAAAAACACACCAGCTCCTGACCCATGTTGTGTGTGAGAGCCATCAAAGTATAACTTCCAGTGGTCTGCTGCATCAAGGTTAAAAAGGGACTCATCTGGGAATTCTGATATGAGTGGATTATCTGTGTAGAGGGGAGCTTCTGCCAGCTGATCTACAATGACTTGTCCTTTTATGGCTTTTCATTCTACATACTCGATATCATGTTCAGATAATATCATTACCCACTTAGCCATTCTACCTATAAGTGCTGCTTTTGACAATAGGTACTTTAGAGGGTCTATTTTGGCAATCAACTTGATTTGGTGCACTAGCATGTAGTGTCTGAATTTCTGAGCCGCAAATACCAATGCTAGGCAAGCTTTTTCTATTGATGTGTAATTGAGCTCATGTCCCACCATTGTTCTGCTGATGTAGTAGATAGCCCGCTCGGTTCCCTTTTCATCATGTTGGGCTAAAAGGGCCCCCAGGGCGGCTGTTGTTGCAGAGATATATAGGATTAATGATTTCCCCACAATTGGTGGCATCAACACAGGTGGTGTAAGTAGATATTCTTTTATTTTGCTGAATGCTTGCTCGCATTTGTCATCCCATCTGAAAGCTACTCCCTTGTGAAGTAGGTGTGAATAGGCAATCTGTTTATCTGCCAATTGTGCTATGAATCTTCGGATGGACTGGAGTCTTCCTTGCAATCCTCTTAGTTGTTTTAACATTCTTGGTGCTTTCATTTCGAGGATTGCTTTTACCTTTGCAGGGTCTACCTCTATCCCTCTCATTGAAACTATGTATCCTAGCAGCTTCCTTGATTGCACCCCAAAGACACACTTCTTCGGGTTGAGTCTAACCTTATATTGTTTGAGCCTATCAAAGATAACACTTAGAGTTGCTATATGGTCTTGTCTCTTCTTTGATTTAGCAAGTATGTCATCTACATAATCTTTGACTGTTTTGTGGATCATGTCATGGAAGATTAATGTCATGGCTCTTTGGTAGGTAGCTCCTGCATTCTTCAACCCAAATGGCATTACGTTCCAGCAGTAGGTGCCCCAAGGACATGTGAATGATGTCTTGTGTTGGTCTTCTTTTGCGATCATTATCTGATTGTACCCCGAGAAACCATCCATTAGGGAGAGCATCTCATGTCCGGCCGTCATATCCACTTTCATATCAATGTTGGGTAGTGGAAAGTCATCCTTGGGACATGCTTTGTTTAGGTCTCTAAAATCATTGCAGATGTGGATGCCCCCCTTTGGTTTTGAGATTAGTACGAGGTTGATACCCATTCTGGATAGTCGATCGGGCGTATGAAGCCAACATCCAGAAGTTTCTGCAGCTCAATCTTTACAAGCAAGGCTATTTGTGGGTGCATCTTCCTTAGCTTCTGTCTGACTGGTTTTGCTCTGGGGTGAACGGCCAAATGATGCACTACTACTTCAGGGTCCAGGCTTGGCATGTCTACATAGGTCCACGCAAAATTTACCTTTCTCTCTTTTAGGAAAGTTTCCAATAGTTTTTGTTCTTCTTCTAGGAGGGATTCTCCATAGAAGGTAATTTGTGGTTCTGATTTTGTTCCTAAGTTGACTGGGTTGTACTGTTCTGCCAATACTATTGACTTCTCCTAGTGTAGAGTAGTAGGGGGGAGATTGAATCCTTCATCCTCTGGCACCTCAGAGAGGTTTTCTCCATTGGATGCATCCTTTATTTTTACTATTTTATGGTTAGAGAGTGCCACAGTGTGGTTTTCACTCAATAACTCTGAGCTTATTCTTGATATTTTTCTTTTGCGACTGAAGGACTCAATCGTCTCCCCATAATATGCTTGTGTGTCTAGAGTGATATGAAATCCTGCCTTGTGATCTCCACATGGAATAGTATCCCTTAGTCCCATGAATTCCGAGAGAGCCTCATCGTTTTCGAACAAGTCTAGAATCCGCGGTCCCCGTTGGTCGTGATCGATGAGTTGGGGGTACACTAAGTGGATTTGGTGGGTTTGTTGGATTGGCTCAGTGGGTGAGACACTAATCATCAATAAGGTGGAATCTTCAAAGAGCCTAGGTAAGCCACTTATGGTGTCCTCGTCGTCACTGCTACTACAAACGTCAGTTATGTCAAATGTGAAGTTATCAAGAGGTAGGCCTGTGGACACGAGTAATCTAAGGTTAGTTGTCGAGACCCGAGGAGAGGACCTGACTGCCCTATTAGGAACACTTCTACCATGCATGGTTATACTCGGAGGGGTACAGCCGAGGCCAAGGTTCTACATTCTTCTTTCTACAATGATGGGCTCCAACTGTCCATCACTGCTTCTTCCTAGGCTTTCATTCCTGTTATAGCCCATGCCAAACATCAGTTGTAACCCTCTGTTTGTTTCCTCCATGGGTAGGGTGGGAGTGGGTCTTTCATCTTGGTACAAGTGTTTGTGATGTCCTCCTCATCCACATTCTCCCGACTGAGATCCCCCCAACTGTGGAATCCAGCGGGTTCCGTTCTAGTGTGAACAGGTGTTTGAATCAATTGTGGTTGCCCATGTGACCTAGGAGATTGTGGTAACTCTCCTACAACAAAAGCATTTCTCTTCATTCTATAATCACCGCATCCATTGTCCTGTATCATGTTCTTGATCTCGGATATGTCGGGGATGGCGGGTGTCTCTGTCGCAGAAGTGGAGGCGAGATTAGTTGGGTCTATGTATGAAGTGGATGGTCCTTCATCATTTTTAGGTACTTGAGGGATCTTGTAAAACTTGGCTTCCAAGTTTTTGCAATAGGCAAAAGGTTCGGGATCCCCATATATGGTAACCTCCTATTTTGATATGAGAACTTAATGCACTGATGATAGGTTGAGGCCACTGCCTTCATTCCGTGTATCCATGGGCATCCCAGGAGGATGTTGTATGGAAAATCAAGGTCAAGAACTTGACAAGTTGTTTCCATGGTTGCTGGCCCCACTTGGATGGGGATCTTGATAGTGCCCTGAGACACTCTTTCCTGGTCATCATATGCTCTTATGGTGATAATTTTGTTCTTATTGATGGAATCCTCGACGAATCCCAATTTCTTTATAAGTTTCAGAGAACAAATATTAAGACCTACACCACCAACTACCAGGACTCGCTTGACTTTCTTTTTATGGACTAGGACTTGGAGGTGCAGTGTGCGGTTATGAGATGGTTGCGGGGGGAAATCTTGGTCTGAAAATGTGATGAGATTCGGGGTAACGATGTTACCTACCATAGCCTGAAATTGTTCTGTGTCAAGGGTGGCGGCAACGGTAGAGGCAGCTAGTGCTTCATCTAGGATCTGTCTATGAGCGGCAAAGATTTTTAGTAATTCTATGATGGATATTTGTATGGGTTTTCTCTTCAGTTGGTCAATTACATTGTAATCATAGGGGATGGCCTTTGTGTTGGTAATGGGGGTCTTAGCAGGTGCCCCGACAATGGTAACTTTTCAGCCTCGTGTGGTGACTCCATAGTCATTGTTGGCTCCCTTGATATTTATGACAGTGACCAACTCATCGACACAGCCGACTATCTCCTCATATACTAGATTAGCACTAGCATACTTTTGTTTACCCTTATTATTCCCTTGGTTATTTCCCTGATTATGATTCGGCATCAGATTCATGTAGATTTTCAAGTCTTGGTTTCCTGTCGGCTGCTCGATGTTGATGACCTTATCCTCAATGAGGTCTTGGATGATATTCTTGAGTCTCATGCAGTTGGTGGTGGTGTGTCCTTTAACTTTGTGGAAGTCGCACAAGAGATTCTCATTGTACCACGGCGATTTGGTCATGGGCTCCATGTATTGTTCAGAGTTAGAGATTTTGATTAGGTTTTCTTTGACCAATTTCTTCATGACAAACTCAATTGATTCGCCAAGAGCTGTGAACTTCCTCTTGGGGGGAAACTTGTTGCGGGGAGGTGGTCCTCCTTGATTACCCACATTGTTGACTTGGCTGGTGGAAGGTGGTTATGACTGCGCTACTACCACATTAGCCTACACATTGTTGTGGTTATGAGTTTGCAGATGATGATGATTTTGGGTATTTTTCTTAGGAGCACTAATGACTACCTTAGCATCGACCATGCCATCATTCGTGATATTTTTGTTCCTCAACCATGTTCGAGGTTTATCATTGTAGTTGTTGGATGGGTGATTATCCTGGGGTGGAGTGAATGTAGGTGCACCTCCTCGCGCAGTAAGGGCTCTTTCGATGTTGAGCGCCTTTGGAATTAGTTGATCGTAAGATGTGATGCACTGCATTTTTAGGTAGAATGCCAAGTTTTCATCTAGGTTGGCTATGATGGTGCAAACTTGTTGTTCCTCTGGCATGGTCCACTTACTCTGATTGGCTTTGGATCGCCATCTTTGCAAGAAGGATGCGAATAACTCTCCTCTTCTTTGTTTGAGTGCAGACAATTCTTCTAAATTGACATCCGCACCCATATTAAAAGCATAATTTTTAAGGAAAGCCTCCACAATTTCCTCAAATGTTTTAATGCCCGTGGGTAGGTGAGAAAACCATTCCATAGCTGGACCATTCAGGCTTCGGGGGAAGAACCGCATTAGATACGTGTCATCATATGCAACTTCCATGCAGTGCACCTGAAATTCCCTGACATGGTTTTCAGGGTTGCCCATCCCATTGTACTTATCAAATTTGGGGATCTCAAATCCCTTTGGAAATGGTACCATGGTGAGACTTCTATCAAATGGATAAGGGCACAAGTTGCCTAGTGTCCTTGTGGTTTTTCCTGCTTGCAAGTCTAACACCTGCTGCAAAAGCAATTTGATTTGTGTTGCGACATCCTTGCTTGGGTCGAGGGGTGGGATGAATGAGTGGTGAGGTGTTGGAGGTGTTTGATGGGTGGGGAGCGTACTAGTCGGCATTTGCTGCGAGCTTGGCTATGTGTTTAGGGCTTGTTGGTAAGCTTGTATTTGTGCCAACAACACTTGTTGTTGATCTTCTTGTTGGTCCATCTGTTGTTGTTCCCATGAAGCCTTTTGTTGGTCAAGTTGTTGTTGATCTAGTAATGCTTGTTGTTGGTCTAGCTGTTGTTGCGCCAACAATGCTTGTTGTTGGTTGAATTGCTATTATGCCAATAAAGCTTGTTGTTTAGCTTGGTGTTGTGCCTGAAAGTCTTGCAGGGCTTGGTGGTAGGCTTGCAGGTGGATTGCTTGCAATTGCGCTTGGTATTGAGCTTGTGTCTTTTTTTGGGCTTGAGCTTGAGCTTGGGCTTGTGCTTTCACTTGCGCGGCTTGTGCTTGAGCTTGAGCTTGAGCTTGTCCTTGCGCTTGTGTGGCTTGTGCTTGAGCTTGAGCTTGAGCTTGTGCTTGCACTTGTGTGGCTTGTGCTTGAGCTTGAGCTTGAGCTTTTGCTTGCGCTTGTGTGGCTTGTGCTTGAGCTTGAGCTTGAGCTTGTGCTTGCGCTTGTGCTTGGAGTTCCTTCTGATGGGCAGCTTATTGTGTGGCTTGCAACATAATGGAGAATGAATTGGTCGTGTTGTGCTTTGGTGGTGGGATTGGTGGTGGAGCAGGAATCATGCCAACTATCGTGGCGGGTGGAGGGATTGTGGTTGTGACTGTGATTTGGGTTGTGGGCGGGGTGGTTGAGATAATTGATCCTTGATGAGGCATGCTTTGGGAGACTTGAGGACCAATAGATGCATTAATCATGGTGACAGGAATGGTTGCGATTTGTTATGAGGATATGGGCAAAAGAAGTGGGTTCAAAGTGGTGGTCAGATTGCTTGGATTAGCAAAAATTTTGATGGTTAAAGGTGGAAGACCTATTCCAGGAGGCAATGCAGATGTGAAAGGAAGTAGGGGAAGGGATGATGCACCACTTTGAAAAGAGAAAGGATTGATAGCTTCCGTCATTCCAAGCAAACCAACTTCCTCATGCGGTGGGGGAGTTGGTATGTTCAATTGATACACTGGTGTGGCATGAAATGAAGATGAACCAGCGGGATTATGAAATGTGAGTGGGATGTAAGGGTGAAATGAGTTTTCTAGAATAAATGTAGGGGTGATGATTGCTTCTTCATTAGCCACAAGGTAGTGTTCTTGCAATTCTTGGAATGTGGCACTCCCCTTGTTCACAATCGGGGAGCTTGGTGTGATGATTGAGGTGATGCAAGGTACTTCTTGATTGATGTTTGACAATGGGGATGCAACTGAATTAGTGCTTGTGTTAAGGATGGGAGGGGGCATGTCCCCTCCTCTTTCTATTGAATTTATGCATTTGAACATAGCACTAACAATTTTATGGTTCTTAGGATTTTGAATCATTTCCATGATTTCCTCTGGTGTCATCCCTATGTCTTCATTTATGTCGTCCTCTTGATGACTCTCCTCTTGAAGATTTTGTGATGATAAGGGAGAGTTGCTTGGGGGATTGCTTGATCCTGCTAGGTTCACTTTGGATATTTAGATGACTCATGTCCATAGAAGTTGATATGTCTCTGATATTCTCCATGTCCTTCTTGTGTTGAGATCTTGTTTGGACCATAAAAATAGGGATTTGTTCGATCCTAATCCTTTAAGTCCAAAAAGAGAAGAACTAGGGTAGCTAAAAGATCAAAGATGGTGATGATGGTGATGGGTTAAAATGGATGGGATGAGTGAATGAAACCTTTGGAAAACTTTTTGAATGTATGTGCTAAACTTTGAAAGGGCTTTTGATTTGATTTGATTGTGATAATTTGACTAGATGCGTTAAGTCAAACAAGATTGGTTGTGAAGTTGTTTTCCCTAGGAAGTTGTGTTATCCTAAGGGAACTTGCACAAAGTGGATGAATTGACAAAGTGTGTTATGCCAATGTTTTGGAGAGCTAATAGACTTTAAGAAGTTGTGTTATCTCAAAGAAAATTTGTTCAATGATTTGAGACTATGTTGGCTAAGTGTGTTAAGCCAAGATATGATGATGTTGATTTAGCCCTCTAAGTTTAGCGTGATGTTTGATTCTAGAGTTCTCAAAAGGTTTGATGATGAAATGAGACTTTGATTTGATGGATGAATGAATGGGAATGACAACTTTTGATCTTGAACCTTAACCTAGATGCGACTCTCTCTACAAAACCTCGGTGTTGAAGAACATGCTTGACTTCCTATGGGAGAAATGCAAACCTTTGAAACAATTCAGGATTTTGTTGACAATAAAATGCATATAATGCTGGATTGTTCCTTGAGGCTTTTCTGTAAAAGTTATAAACCAATCTTTCCCTGAATTCGAAAAGTCTCTCAAGACACTCCTCATGAGCTTTTAGGCTAAGCTTCTTGAACTTAGGCTTTGGGATTTTGATCTTGCGGGAAATCATGTTAGAAAACACATGTGTAATCCAATTTGTCTCTTTATCTTGGTTAAATGAGGTTCTTTTTATCCAAGACACTTGCTTGCTTAGGTTTTCAAACTATATGTCTAGTGTCCCATTCTCTTTCTCATCCCACAAGGTCCTTTGTGTGGAAATCGAGGAAAATAGGGCAAAAGTTCCTTATGTTTATCCTTATTGGAAACAAATGATGGTAGAATTTGCACACTTAGAAACCTCTAGGAATGTGATTCCTAGGGAAAGCAAGAGTGGGCAAGTTCGTCAATAGGTATTTGTTCCCCACAAGGTGTTTGAAATTTCAAGGTTTTTGTGTATGTTTGTTTTCCAAATGTTTTCAAGATCAAGCAATGTGTTTTTTCCAAGCACTTTCACACTCCTAGGTTGATGAGACAATACCTTGTTGGGTTCCCACTTGGATAAATCCAGCTGCGCATATCTTGTGTGAATGGCTAAATGCTTGACCACACTGGCTCCCCTCCACGGCACTCACTTATTTGGGTCAGCCAAGCATTAGTACCCATGAATCTCCCATGGCATACTTTCCATTTCCACAACAAGACTGCATGTTACGTGGGGCGGCTTCAAAGGACATGACCTTTTTCACGAACAAGATAGACAAGGTTTTGGCCAATTTCTAAACAAGGGGTTCTAATTCGGGCATTCCGTTCATGGGGGATTATCCAACGTCAGTGAGAGTCCATTGTTGTCCATCTCGTCGAAATAATCCTTGTGATATTGGCCTTTGTTCCAATATCCACACTTATATCCCAGGTGGAAGTCGCTTGGCTTTAGCGTGTTCCAAGTTGGGTCGTTCCCTTGGGTGATTACTTTTTCCCACAAGGCAGATCCTCTAAGTTAACAAAAGTGAGCTAACATATCCCGTCATTCACACAACCTTTGTTGAAAAACAAAGGGGAGAACCTCTGCAATATATCGTGCTCACACTCGCATGTTTTGTTCAATTTTAGATCCCAAATCGAAGTGTGGAGGCAATATTTTTGACAACTTAATATCTGAAAAAGACTTTTGATTCTCAAGATCGCCTTGAGGTGCGAGAGAAGCGCATACGTCTTTTTGATGATATTACTTTGTGAAAAAGATTGCAAGATATGACAAACAATTGTTCATTTTAAGCCCCAAAAAGTAGTGATGAATTCGTTTTAAGCACCAAAATCCAAGTGTGAAGGTTGCCTTGTTCAATTTTAATCCCAAATTGAAATCTAGTAAGTGTCTAAGGTTCAATTTTAACCAACTTTGAAAATATCAAGTCATTGATTGATTTTAAGCCCAAATTGAAAAGTGAGTTAGCTAAAAACAGAAAAAAAGGTTAGTGAATTGAAGCTCTAAGATTGTTTAAGCATTAAAAAATGATTTTCAAGTTTTGTTTTCAAGAAAATCTTCAATTCCACTCTTTTTGCCTTTGTTTTCATTTGATCACAATGTCAACACCTCCAATTTCAATCTTGATGTCAACCTTGATGTTTCAACTTTCATGTCCACACCTATGTAAGACATTGAAAACAAGATTTAGTTCATGAAATGAAAAAGAAAAAAGAAAGAAAAGAATTAACCCTTGTCAATAAAAACCATCTTTTTATGCAACAAAATTGAAATGACAAAGTTTTATTTTGAATGTCCAAATCTGCATAGTCACTTGAAATGTTGTCAAATAAATGTGAGTTCATTATGGCTAAGACAAACAATTTCACATAGGTAAGATATTTATGTTTAGTGTAGCACCAAAAGCAATAATAATAATAAAGCTTATTGATCGATCTTAAATGTCAATTGATCCTAAATCAATGAACCTTAATAAAATCAGAAAATGTGCACCACCAATCATGGGAAAACAATTAGCAATTATAAAGAATTAACCTTAGTCAAAGAAATACCCTTCCTCATTTGATCTAGTTCCAATTAATAAAGGAGGAGGGTACTCTTCTTACAATAACTTATTTAAAACAAAACAAAAGTCGTGGCAAATATGAAATCATAATGTTGGCTCCTACTATCTTTATGCATGAGAGTAAGTCCTGAGCACATGGTCCCTATATTACTCCCGCCGTTTAGAAAGTATGGTTGGTGAAGTGATTTATTATCTACAATTGGATTCTCTCAAGTAGTCTTTTCTTAAAGACCACGCATTTCTTTTGTGGAGTCCCATCATACAAGGAGTACTGTAGACAATAATTGTTAATATAATTGCAGTGCTTGAAACATATTTTGGAGATTTTTGTGAGCTGATGCAGTCATCAAAAGTAAAGCCAACCTGCAATTATTAGTAACCAGATCTCTGAAAGTGAACAGAAATGGCCATTCTCAACTTTAAGTCTTTATTCTTTTAACAACTGGGGCATTAAAAGACAGATGTTTGCATAAGACTTTTAACCACTTGAAAGAGTTCCACAAATACCTTCATGAACATCATGTATGGCTCTCTCAGATTTAGTATGTTCTAAACATCGAAGAATATTACCATCTAGACCTCGACGATAAAGTATGTTATCGATTAGAGTATGTCAGGCGGATTGGCAAATGAAGTTGCATTTTTAGTTTCTAGATAGATCATGGGGGAGGATGTTGTATTTTAGGCACACATAGGTTTTATCATAGATGGAGGATTCAACAATATCTAAATGGTATACAATTTGGGTTTCCAAACTATTATAAGAAGGATTAGATACTTGTTCTACCATAAATTCGTAACGACCATGTTTCTCCGGCAACTGTAAAAGAGAGGCAATTGTTGCCATAGCATCTTTCGCTTTGTTTTTTTCCCATGGAATTTTCTCAAATTTGATATTGATAAAGTACTGTTTGAGATCATCTATCAGTTTCTTATAGGGCATCAAATTCTCATCTTTTATCGGATACTCGTCATTTACTTGATAAATGACTAGTTGAGAATCCCCATATACTTGTAACTCTATGATTTTCCATTCAATTGCCACTTTGACTCCAATGATTAATGCCTTGTACTCTGCCACATTATTGTTACATGGAAACATTAGTCTATAAGATTTTGGGATGGAATGTCCTTGGGGTGTAATAAACAAAATTCTTGCTCCAGATCCTCTTTTTGTATATGATCCATCATAGTAAAGTATCCATTGTTGTGGTGTTGCTCTAAGATTGTCTGCATCAGGGAACTCCATTATCATGGGCCAATCATCTCGTAAAGGAGCTTCAACTAGTTTTTCAGTGATCACTTGACCTTTGATGGCTCTCCTTTCCACATACTGAATATCAAACTCACTTAAAACCATGACCCATTTGGCCAGTCTACCTATTAAAGCAATCTTATTGAGTAAATATTTTAATGGATCGATTTTTCTATGAGCCTGATTGTGTGAGTCAACATGTAATTTCACAACTTCTGGGTAGAAAATACCACAACCAAACAATATTTCTCAATGAAGTTATAATTTATTTCACATCCATTCAAAGTTCTATTGATGTAGTAAATGGCATTTTCCCTTCCTTCATTATCTTCTTGTGCCAATAGTGCTCCTAAATAAATACCCTTTGTTGCAATCTATAGTATTAAAGGTCTTCCTTTTGTAGGTGGCATGAGAATAGGTGGTGACATCAAATATTGCTTTATTTGCTTGAGAGTTGTTTCACACCCATTATCCCATTTAAATAAAACATTCTTATGCAATAGATGATTAAATGGGTGAATTTTGTTTGCCAGTTGGGAGATAAATCTCCTAATTGATTTTAGCCTTCCCTATAGTAACCTTAGTTGATTGATGTTTTTGGGTGGTGGAATTTTAATTATTTCCCTTACCTTTGTTGGATCTACTTCACTACCTTTTTTGAGATTATGTATCCTAAGATTTTTTCTGATGTAACCATGAAGACACATTTCTTAAAATTTAGTCTCACATTGAACTTTTCTAGTCTCATGAAAATTTTGCCTAGGATATCCAGCTGTCCCTCCCTAGAATAAGATTTAGCCAGAATACAATCTACATAATCCTCCATTAAGGTGTGCATCATATCATGAAATATGGTGTTCGTTTCTCTTTAATAAGTTGTCCTTGCATTTTTCAAACCAAAGGGCATCACATTCCAGCAAAAGGTTCCTCATGGACATGTGAATGCAGTTTTCTCCTGATCTTCCGGTGCTATCTTGATTTGGTTGTATCTAGAGAAACCATCCATATTGACAACATGGCATGACCTAATGTTAAGTCTATGATGATGTCAATATTAGGCAAGGGGAAATCATCCTTGGGGCATGCCTTATTTAGCTCCCTAAAATCTGTACATATCTAGGTACTATTATCCGGCTTTGATACAAGTACAATGTTTGATATCCATTTGGCATAATGAAATAGACCTAATGAAACCGGTATCCAATCATTTCTTTAGCTCGACCTTTACCATTAGTGTGATGTGTGGATACATCTTTCTCAATTTTTGTTTTACATGTTTAATTCCAGTAGGTAAGGACAAATGATGCATTAAAATATTTGGGTCCAAACCCGAAATATCAGAGTATGACCAAGAAAATTTAATGCTTCTTTCTTCAAAAAAATTCATAAATTCAGGTCTTTCTTGTTCTGCAATAAATTCTGCCAGATGTAAAATCTTTTCTCTTTCTTTTGTGCCAATGTTTACAGACTATGTAGGCTCTACCAAAACTAATGACTTGTCATGATAATGCTCTGGAAGAGTGTCAAATCTCCCATCTTTCAACACCTCAGAGAGGTTTTCATCACCGGATGTGTTCTTTATTTTCTCTTTTTCAAGATTCAGTGCTTCCATAAAATGGTTTTCACCATTAGATCCATTATTCCTACCATTATATTTGCAACTGGAAAATTTGACACCCTCCTGCTGAGTCGCATCATTATGAGATTTATAGATAGAACTTGTATCAATTTTGTCACAACATAAGAAATTTATAATAGAATCATTGTTTCCAAATATGGATACATTTAGAGGTTCAATGGGTTCCCATTCAATAAGTTCAGGATGGACTAAGGGCATGAAGTCATTGGATTGACTCAAGTTAATGGTGGTAAGGGTTCAGACAGCTATGTCATCAATTTTTTTATTAGGGATGTCGAGATCAATGATGGCAACCTCCTCAAGAGTATCTAATTCACTCGATGTGTGTTCATCCTCACTTGATTCAGCGATGTTTTGTGATCCTAATACAAATGATCTAGACCCTGAGCTTTGTCCCTCCTCACATGTAGGTACATATTGTTTTATGACATCAATTTGGACATCTATTTAAGATATATCAGAACATAGATCCCATTCATATTCATTACAATCTATTTCAGAGCTATCTCTTACTTCAAGGATTCTTTCAACTGCCTTCTTTGTCATTTCTTTTTCTTCTTCTTCTAAGTATCCAAGTCTTGTCTTATCCTTGGAATGAACAGTAAGAGACTGAATAGGTTCTATGATGCCTTCTTTCCTTTTTCCAATTGGTCCCTATCCTTCATAACCCATTTTTTTTCTAAAATAGCCTTCCCTTTACCATACTTATCTATGTTCATGTTGATGGTTGATGATATTGATTTTTCTCCATCTTTGTATAACCAATCGAGGATATATTTATCTTCTGATTCATCCTCAATAGTACCGACTTTCACAAATCTTTCCTATAGACCTATGGCAAGCTATGATGGTTGTTGTTTGATCATGGATGGTTTTCCATACATCTTTGGAGATGGTATCAATTGTGAAAGATTAAGAGACCACTCACTAGAATATTGTCCCATGCCTTTGTCTATTAGTTGGACCTATTCTTGGAATTTTTTTGATAGAGAATCTAAAGGATCCTTTTTGTCTATTAATGTAGTTTCAACAACACTTATATCTTGTGATTTATCCTTTTTATCCACCCACTTGGATATAATGTTTGGAGGTTTTTGACCATCTAATGAATTTGAACTACATGCTTTCCTATTGTGAGGCACAAAAGTGTCTTGAGAAGTTCTGGGTGTTTTACAATGTTGAGGATTGTTACTATCTGTTGATATACTCACCTCTTGTCCATTTACTAGAAATTCCAAACATTGGTAATAGGTCAAAGGTATTGTCTGCATTTCATGAATCCACGGACGTCCTAAGATTATATTGTAGGTTAACTCTTTTTCCAGTACCTAGCATGCTATATTTTTCATCATTGGTCCCACTTGAATGGGAAACACAATCAATCCTTTAGAAGATCTCTCTTCCTCATCATAAGCTTTTATTGTCATTTTCCTTTGGGCATCAATAGCATTATTTGAATACCCTAGTGCATGAATTAACTTTAAAGTACAAATGTTCAAACTATCTCCCCCATCTATTAGGCTCTTTTAACACAATGCTTGTGGATCAATACTTCAATATGGATTGTGGTGTTATGTGGATGATTAAGGGACACATCATCCTGTTTAGAGAATGATAGAAAGTGTGGCATGGTCAAATGTCCCACCATAGCCTAGAATTGAAAAACATCTAAGTTTTTGGGTAGTGTGGTGGCAACAAGTGCTTGCTCTAAAACTTCCTTATGTGAAGGTGATAGTTTAAGGAGTTCAAGTATTTATATTTGTGTTTGTATTTTCTGAAGTTGATCAAAAATGTTGTATTGACTTAGAGGTGGAGTTGTGTTTTTAGCCACAACTACCTTTAAAATTACCTTGGATTGACCCCTTGTCATTACATTAACCGGTTGATAGTTTTTTCTTTCCCTAGTTTTTAAAATATTTATCTTATTATTGGATATTTGTATGCTCGAGATTAGATCTAGGGGGATACTATCACTAGTTTTGTTGTTGTTTGTGTGATTACTGGTCACAGTATCGCTTTCTACTTTAGATAAACAAAAGATCGTGTCATCGTAAATGTGATTGACATTTTTTCCTTTATTGTTTGTAGAAGATGACTCTCCCTTGTCGTAATTTGGTAAAGGGTCTTTAAAGGCTGTATGATCGTTGTTGTTTTGATGTACCTCTGCGCCTACCTTTTTTTTGTCAAACAGATCTTGGACTATATTTTTATCAGATCTTGGACTATATGTTTTAATTGCATGTAATCAGTTGTCTTGTGTCCCTTATTGTTATGAAAGTTACAATAATCTACGTCATTCCACCATGGTGGTTTGACTTTTGGATCCCAAAATTGTGCTTCTCGTGTAGTGATAAGATCACTTGCAACAAGTTCCTTCATTCTCGATTCTAGTGTTTGGCCTAATGGTGTGAATCGATGTCAGTTTGATGATTTTTGATACGTTTGTGGTTTTGATTCTCCTTTGTTCAGATTATTGTTTTGATTGATATTTGACTTGATGTTTTGATCAACATTGTTTTGGTTTTTCTTAGAAGTAGATGTTGTCAAGTTAAAAAATGGTTTTTCATTTTGTAAATCACTTGCATTTTCGTTGATCCCAGTATTTCTATTCTTTTGCCAAAATTTTGCTTTGTCATTGTTGGTATATTTATTTGAGGAGTTGGTGTTATTTGATTTTCATTGTAGTGCTTGATCACCCCTCATTTTACCAATGCTTCTTCGATTTTAAGGCTATTTTGAATGACCTTTTCAAACGTTGGAGGACATTGTAATTCGAGCCTATAGCTCATCTCATCCATCAAATTGTCTATGAATAACTCCATATTTTCTTCCTTAGGTATGGAGAGAGGATACCAAGCAAATAGTCTTCGCCATCATTGTAAGAAGGATAGGAATGTCTCATCTTTGTTTTTCTTCATGTTATAGAGATCCTTTATTGTGATGTCATGTCAGATGTTAAAATAATATTGTGATATGAACCTATTGACAAGCTCTTCAAAATTTTGTATACCTGGTTGCAATTTGGAAAACCATTCCATACATTTCCCTCCTAAACTTCTTAGAAATAACCTCATGAGATAATTTTCTTCTTGCGCAAATTCTAAGCTCATGGTCTTGAATTCCCTTATATGGTCAATTGGATCTGTCTTACCATTGTATTTTTCATACTTTGGAAATTCACAGTGTCTAGGGAGAGGTATCATGTCGACTGTTGGGTCAAATGGATAAGGACAAATGTCCTGTAATGCATACCTTTTCATGTTTCCCTTTTTCATGTCTTGTATTTGTTGTTGTAAGTTTTTAATTTGGTTTGTTAAGGCAACAACTGAATCTATAGCTTGCGTATGTTGTGGTATTTCAGTTTCACTTGTTCTAGGTGCTTCTTTTAAGTGATCGACATCAAAATCTTTGGGAAGTTTGGCACCTGATTTAGCTAGCATTAGGAGATATTTCTCCATGTCTTGCTCTAAGATCTTTTCTAGAAATTTATGGAATTTTGGATCTTGTTGTGTTGCTTCTATGTCCTCTGTTGTTATTTCATTCTTGTCACTTTGATGTAAGCTATTCCAGGGATTTTCTTCTTCTGTGGTATTTGATGTTTCAAGTTCTTTTTCTAAGAGCCTCTATTTTTGTAACCTAGTGAAGATTGCATACAAGTGTTTTGTTTTTCCTACTGAACTTTGATCTTCTATGTTGGAAAAATGTCAAGTGAATTTTTAACAAAGTCAAATAGGATGATATATCCTATTGAGAAGACTAGGTTAAAAATCTGATTACTATGCCTCATTTCGTGATAGTAGGATGATAATATCCTGATGATGAAATTTTTAGCTAAATAACCAAGATTTTGTTTTGATTTACTTGACACTTTATGGTTTTCAAGATCCGAGTTTCAGTTGAAAGGAAAGTTAACCTATAGGAACCTATCCATTTATGCTTTCTAGATAGTGTCTATGTTGAAAAGATACTTTTGATTGACAAAAATCCATTTTATAGTTGTTAACTAAACTGACTGATCTGTTTGTAAGCTCTCTATTTTTTTGTTATTTTTGGAAGTGCTAAAATAGAGCGTAGAAATGCTATTTTGTGGAAGCACTAAAATAGAGCTTGTAAATGCTATGGCAGTTTTTGGAATTTTTTGAAAAGTGTTCAACCAGAGGTTAGAAGTGCTACGATATTTGATTGAGGCACTATTTTGTGGAAGCGCTAAAACAGAGTTCAGAAGTGCTGCAATAATTGATTGAAGTGTTATTTTATGGAAGTGCTATAACAGACCTTGTAAGTGCTAAAATAGAGTTTAGAAGCACTAAAACAAATCATGGAAATGCTAAGATTTTGAGATTCTTTATTACAAAACTTGATCTAGCCTGGTGGAGTATTCTATCATTGGTTGTGGGATGGAGGAATGATGTATGGGTTGACCACAATTATGATGTTGTGTAAGAGCTCTCCTTTGGAAAAAGGCTTGTGAATAAAGAGGTTCTAAGGCGTAATCACTAGTATAACCTCTAGCGAAATCGTGATACCTATGTATGAAATTTCTATGATGAAGCAAGATTTTTCGACTCTGATACAAGAAACATATTTTTCTCAAAATATTTTGGTAACCAAGTGGTCTCTTGGGTTTCCTAATTTTGATGGATTTCTTGAAAATCTTTTTGGATTTCCAATCTTGAATCACAAATTTTTCTAACTTGATTTGGTTTGCAGTTTTCAAGATGATCTTTTATCTGAGTTACAATGATTTGAAAACATTGAAAGCAAATTGTAGAATAATTATTTTTAGTCCTATAATCTGAACAGATAGTGTATGTTCAAGAACCACGAATGGTCCTTATTAATTTCCACTGGTTTCATTTTAACAAAGATACACTTCAGACAAACTCACTCTTAAATTCAAAAAGGTCATCTTTATACTCAACAACCCACATCTTAAAATTGTGTTGACTCACACAGCCGTGTCACCCCTAGAGCGCGCCCGTGTTTTTATCTTTTCCAAGCACGTACTCAAAGTTGGATTTCTTGTCCCTTGAGAAAACGGTCCTTGGAAATTATATGGTGAGTGTCTTGGGGGCAGATTTTTCCCTCCCCTTGCACTATGAGTATTGCAATGTCTAGTTAACTGACTCAACTAGATACTATGTTATGGTTCTTAGATAGGGTTTTCGTGTGGTGCAACAAATGATAAACTCCCTCAGGAGACCTCCCAATCTCTAGAACAAATATTTTAGGGATGGTTATCTTGCACACTACCATTGAGTTGGACTTTCATCAACAACTCGCATTTGTTTAGAGTCAGTTGGAATCCTCAGCTTTAGGTGTTCCTACTTCGGTCATTCTCGTAGGGTGAGTAATTTTTCCCACTACGACAAGCCTTCTAAAGGTTTTAAAAAAATCATAAAATTGCATGGAAATAAAAGATGAGTCTGGAATTTTGATCACTCAATTAAGGGGGGAGAATAAGCCTATTCGCCACACAAGGACAGTAATCAATGATTTATTTTAAAAACCAAAAAAGACAATTTTTTCTATTCTATGTGAAGATTTTTCTTCACAAAAGTCATGGTGTCAATTTTAACTAATATAGCAAAATGTGCGATGTCTATCCTAGGATTGATAGAATTTAAACCAAGTGACTAACCTAGGATTGATTTCTTTTAGTCCAAATGCATCAAAATAAAATTCTAGCTACAGTCACGTTGAATTGAGATAAGCAGTTATAGAAGCGCTGAAATGGAGAATAGAAGCGCTATAGTTTATAGCAGATGCGCTATAGTCAAAACCATTGAAATAGAGATTTAAAGCACTATAATTTTCCATGGAAGTGTTATATCGGATGTAATAAAAATGGGTGGTCGATGCGCTAAAACAGATCATGGAAGCGCTATAGATTCCTTCCCAGAAGCGCTAAAATAGATCTTGGATGCGCTATAGTTTTGTGGAAGCACTGAAACAGAGCTCAGAAGCACTATAGTTTTCCACAGAAGCATTATAGTTTTTGTCAAAAGCGCCAGAAAATCTCTCACTCGCGCTAAACTAAACACGCTGGAAACCTGTACGACACTTTTCAGAATTTTTTTATGAAATATGGGGTTATGCCTCATGGTGGCCTTCAAATTGTAAGTGTGAATAAGTAAAAACTTCTTAATACGACATTATATCAATATAATTAATCAAATTTAATCTTATTGAAACAAAAAGACTCTTGAAAGCGTCATATTTCTCTCTATCTCCAAAGATTTATCAAATCATTGTGGCTCTTAGATCGTGTAAGCACTATGACTGTTTAAAATGACAATTTGAAGAATGAGAATGATGCTAAATGTAGGAAACCAGTCCTATATGATGATATTGTAAACTAAATTGACATGAAACTAATAAAAAAAAGCTACAACAAACTAAATGTAGCCATGATTATGAATTAAAGCTATGATCCTATTGCTAAAATGCTTGATGCTTGATGTTTGATGATTTATGCTATTTCTTTAGAGTAAGTTTGCATAAAATTGGGATCCTTTCTTTTTTGTACAGGGTTGTATTTATAGATTTCCAGGCAACACATTTGCACAGGGGCAGCAAACAAACGTCTGGATTCAATCTGGAGGATTGAAAGGTGAGAGATGAAGAAGCTGGAGAATATTTTGGGACTAGTTCCCACCCATGAAAACACCAGACAAGAGGATAGGAAAGATTGATGGAAGAGGATTGAGAGATTGATTTCCAATTTGTCTCCAATTTGTCTCCAAATCTTCCCGTGAAGATTGAATCAATTAATTTAGACATAAATTAGACATGATATCTAGTTTAGTTTTGAGAAAATAGAGGAATTTGATTTATGCCCTTATTTAAATATTTTTTATTTATTTAAATTAGAAAAAGAGGGATAAATAATTTAATAAAACAAACTATAGAAGTTGTTTATTAAATTAAAATAGAAGAATTTATGATAATTCAACAATAAAGTATTTAACTTTTGTTTAATTTATTTAAGATTGAATGATGTGATAAAGATAAAATAGAGGAATTGATAATTAAATAAAACAAAGTATTTATTTTTGTATATTTAATTAAGATGAAATAATAGCAAAATTAGAAGAATTTAAATAAGAAATTAAACATGAACTATATATAAATAAATATTTCTATTTATTCAATAGTAGAGGAATTTAGGATAATTAATCAAATAAGTCATATTCAATTAATCAGATTCTCCAGAACAATTTTAGGTGTATACATTAACAATTGAGTTACAATGGTTTTCTAAGTTTGAGGAAGGCATAATTTGACTCCATGCAAAATTGATATGCAAGGCTACTAATCCAATATACATAGCAGGCAAACATTCAGCAGAAATCACCAAAATGTTAACTAATTTTACCTTCCAAGTTAAAATAGTGCATTAAATAAGTCAATTAGTCAAATATCTCAAGTTTTACGTAATCTTCTTTTCAAAAGATTTTTCAAAAAGAGAAAATGAGATAATAAGGGTCTTCCTTATTGCTAAGTTTGAAAGCATATTTTAAATGAATCTTCTTTTAAATATTATCATAATTCAAATGATAATATTTAATGTCAAGTTTACAAAGTCAAAGAGGCTTTTATTTTTTATTCAAAAATTGGAAAAGTATGTTAATGGAATTCACATGCAAATAGGCAAAAGGATTAAGTTTTATCTTTGTTTTTTGAACTTTGAGAGGGAAATCAATGAGAGTTTCCATGTTTGGGAGAAGGTTTCCTTGATTTTTTGACAAAAGATTGGAGGAATTCTCTAGTTGTGAAGGTAAATGAAGTCTTGCAAAGGGAAAAAGCTTGATTTTTAAGCAACATTCACTTGTGGACAAGTTTGAAGTATCTCGTATTAAAATGGTCATATCTCAAAAATCACAAACTGGGTTTTATGATTTTTGGATAGAAATTAGAAAACAATTAATTGAAAAAAAATCATTAAATTTCATGAAAACCCAGCTTGTCATTTGAAAGAAATATTTTCCAATGTGAGGCCAAGTTCAGATGCAAAATGGAAACATTTCAATCACATCAGCAACAAAGAAGGGTCGCAAATTGGAAATTCGGTTGTTTCCTCCTATCTTGAAGTTGATTTCAAGGAGTTTGCAACAATTAGGGGCAACAATTAGCTTCAATCAAGCTGATGTTTGTTTTCAATTCCAAATAAATCATGAGTTATTTTAGAATTTGAATTTCTTTAAAAGGCTTCTTCAGGCCTTTGTTTTTTTTAGTGATTGATTCTTCCTCTCTTGAGTATTACAGAGAGTTTTGTAAGCCATATATGTAACTCATATTTTCATGAATTGATTATGCAGCTCCTTTCATATCAATAAAGACAACAATATTCTTTCTTTTCATGCTTTTGTCTCATTTTTGCAGTTAATGATTTGATGTTCAATTGTGATTAAATTTTTTAATCTTTTTTATGTCTCATTGTTGTAGGTTTGAGTGTAGAAGTTTCATGTAATGGAGGTTGTGTGTTGTGTTTAATATTGTTAGTGGGTTGAAGTTGTGATAAAAAAATGTTTTTCCTTCATGCAAGCCTCTACTTTTCAAACCTTCATACAAATTACTTATGTATTGCATTGTTTCCTATGGAATTGTGAGGGTAAAATTATTTGTCAAACTGATTGTGAGTTAAATTAATGGTTAATTTTATGAGTTTCTGGTACATCACCTCTATAATTTTAGGATTTTTATTTTAGTATGCTTCTACCCCTTTTCTTAGAAAAGATTGTAGTTTTAGATGATCTACCAAGGGAACCAAACCTCTCTGGAGATTCAATATCCTTATTAGCCACCCATAGCTTGAGAATGTTTCCATGTTACATAGGATAGTTGATTCTAACTTAATTAGGGTGCAATCTTGATTATTAACAATCCCTAACAAAAATGAATTCAGTGCAGGCTTACAGTCAGCCATGCAAAATTAGGTGAGCATGTCAAGTGCATACTTGAGTTTTCCAAGAAATATTCTTGAAGAAAATTGAGTGATCTCAATCCCAAAGAAGTAGTAAAAAATACCCAAGTCAGAGATCAAAAATCTATTATGTAGAGTAGTTTTAATCGCCTTGATGGTGGATGAGTGACTCCTTGTGATCAATAGGTTATCAACATAAAGAACCAAGAATGTGAGAGTGTCATCCTACTGCAAAATGTATACATTTTAATCTAAATAGAATCATTTAAAGGGTATGTGCAGGATCATCATGGAAAAAATAGGCCCTTAAGTGGCAAGAAAAAGACAGAAAATCAAAGTTAGACAACTTGACATAAAAATTTGAATAAGTTATCTATATTATTTCAAAAAAATGTAAAAATAGAATCTATAGAAAATTGAATGTAGTTTCTAAACTACTAGACCTTTATTTAAACAAAAATAATCTATTTTGTGAAAATTTGAAATTTCAATGCAATAGTATTTAAATTTCAGGGTAAAAATAAGAAGTAGTTGTCTGTCTGACCACCCTAACCACAATAAAATGATAATATTTTTTTATCATCTTTTATATATAAGTAGAGGACTCATGTCCCAATGTGATGCATATTTTTTTATAAATTTTTTCAAAGTAAATAATTAATTATGAATTGTTTCTTACAAATTTTAAAAAATAAAAGCTTGTCTGCCTAACAACCTTAACTTGGTCAAAAATTCAAGAAATTCAATTTTATTTTTTTTAATCCTATATTATGCAAAGCATAGAATATGATGCGTGTTTCGAATTCAAAAAATGTGATACCATTTGAAAGTTATAGATGTTTTTCAATCAACCTATCAATTAGGACTTTATTCATAATTCTAATAGAAAATTAATAATAATTATTTATTAAATTCAAAGTAAATCTTAATTTATATTGGTGGAAAGCTGAGAATCTCCTCTAAAAACCCTTTTCGTTTCATCAATTTTGGGTTAAAAAAAAGTCGTCAGGCACATGGGCCATCATATAGCTTACATATCGCCACTTTTTGGCCCATCATGATCCTACACATACCCTAAACCCAATTTTCAAAAGGAAGGAATCCATCTTGGCATACCAAGCTCGAGGAGCCTATTTGAGGCCATAGAGAGACTTTTGAAGTCTGGACACAAGTGAAGGATCTTGTATGAACCCATGTGGTTGCTCCATGTAGATTTCCTCCTAAAGGTCACCATGAAGAAACACATTCTTTACATCCATCTGATGAACTTCCTAACAATGTGTTGCAGCGATAGCAAGGACAAGTCAGATGGAATTCATCTTGGAAACTAGTGCAAAAATTTCAGAGTATTCAATCCCATGAACTTGGGAAAATCCTTTTGCTATCAACCAAGCCTTATGCTTATCAACCAACCCATCTGCTACAAATTTTGTTCAATAGATCCACTTGCATCGAAAAAAAATTCTTCCCTCAGGAAGAGGGACTAAATCCCATGTGTGATTCCTCTCTAAGAAATTAAACTCTTCTTGTATTTGTAACATCCCACTCGGGAACACTAGAAGCTTCTTGAAAAGAATACGGATCAGAAGATGAAGCAATGAAGAGATGTAGAGCCTACTAAAATAATAACCGTATTCTTCTTGTGTCTGATGGATCACCAACCCAATCACCTATTGAATCTAATGTTTGTCTAGCCCAAAGATGTTTTGAGGTTGGATAATTTGGAGGAGAATCATCAACCTCTGAATGATGACTAAAAGAGGAATGTGAATCTTCATCATCACTATCACCATCATAAGTAGAGGAAAAATACTCCTCATCAATATTAGGAGGATTAAGATCCTCTGAAGAACTGTCATCATGGTGTATTGTCTCCAATGTGATAGTAGATGGATAAGTGGTGGGAGAAGAACTAGAAGAGCTCTCCTCAAAAGACACTCCTCTCAATGAACAACTCATGAGTGGTGGGATGGATAATCCTATAACCTTTGACATCATCTAGATACCCAAAAAATATACAAGGCTTTCTCTACGAATCCATAGCCTTGTGTTTCTCTATTGGAATATGGGCCCATGCAAGAGAACAAAACACATGAAAGTGCTTAACTATGGTTTTTTTACCAATCCAAGCTTGAAAAGGAGTTACCCCCTTTATAGTTTTGTGAGGAACTCAATTTTGGATGTCACACACACAAATTGATGGTCACGGCCCAATATTGAGGTACCAAAGATTTAGAGTGTATCATACGATTTTTCATCTCCTTCAAGGATCTATTCTTATGTTCTACAACACCATTCTGCTAGGGACTGTATGGAATTGTGTGATGCATGTTGATTCCATCTGAATTACAAAACTATTCAAATTGATTGTTAACATATTCTCCCCCATTATTTGTATATAGAATCTTGATGAGCTTCCCACTTTTTTTCTTTGCAAAATATTTGAAATCCAAAACATGATCAAAGACCTTAAACTTTTGTTTGAGAAAATAGATCCAAGTGTATCTAGAAAAGTCATCAATAAATTTCAAGACATATCTAGCCCTACTAAAAGATGGTTGTGGAAATGGTCCTACCAGGTCACTATGTACCAACTCCAATAGATTTGTAGCTCGCCATGTGATTTTCCTTTTATCATATTTCTCCTCAATATGCTTATCAATAATGCATCCTTGGAAAAACCCCATCATAAAATCGAAGAAGGCAATCTTGAAACCATGTCATGTTGACTGAGCTACTACAAGTAACGATAGTTCAAGTGGCCAAATAGTTGATGCCATAAACAACTCACCTCATTTTCATGAGTGAGTAAGATTGTTGAAGGAGATTCAAGAAGAAAGTGAGAGAATTGATATAGTCTAGACTGATAATCAGATTTTCCCATAGGAATTGTAGACCCATTATGCTTTTCACTAATTACCACTATATCTGGAGTGAACTCAACTCGCTTTCCAAAACTAGTGTGAGTGATATGATAAATATATAGGAGATTATTTGACAAATATGGAACAAAAATAACATCCTCCAATGTCCCTTCACCCACATCAACAAACCATCTTCCATGTAATTCAACAAGAGTATCATCACCCATAAGTATGGTAGGCATAGAACATGGCTCCAAAGAGGTAAAATTATCCTTTAATGAGGCCATGTAGTGTGAAGCACCCAATTCAATGATCCAAGACTCTATTTGTGAAGAAACAACAACTAGGTCCTTGTCCTTTCCTTTCCCCTTACTTTCGTTTGTGTCCTTAGAAGAACATTTTGATGAACTTTGTTTGAATTAATCAGGCAATTTGATATTGTTCTTTTCTAGAAGATGTGAAAGATGGTCAATTTTTTTCTTTAAACATTTATGTTCATCATGGTCATGCTTCTTATGGTAAGAAAACTTGACCTTCTCCTTCTTAGGTTGTTCACCTTTCGATGAAGAGGTCTAATTATCTACTTTTGAAGTAGCAGATTTTTTATCTTTCTTCTTCTCTCCTTGGTCTTTTTACTTCTTATCTTGCTTGTTAGACCCTTTCTATTCTTTTCTGCCCTAATTAATAGCCAATTCATGTGACTTAGAGGGTTTAATTGTACCCATTAGAACCAATTTTTCTTGTGCCCTAATGAGTTCTATAGAAAATTCATCTAGAGAAGGTATTTTATATGTGGAACCTATGGCACATTTTTTAGCATAGAATGTAGAAACAAATATGGAATAATTAGGACTGAGCTTTGAAAGAATACTCAAGATCAATTTCTTATCATCTTTTTTGATTCCACACTGTTCCAATTGCAATCTAACAGCTTTCAATTTTGTGAAGTCTTGTATAGTGTCAAAATTAGGACTCAACCTTATGAGTCCATTCTCAAATTGATGACCCCTTAACTCATGCTACCTACCAAAGAGGTTTTCCAATCTTGTCCATACATCATTCGGTGTTTTAGTAGACTTAATACGAAAAAGTAGGTCCAAATATTTTGACATACATAAAGTACCAAAAGCTTCATCACATTTGTTAAACCATGTAATATTTTTTGCATCATCTTATTGTTCAATTTCCAGTCTCATTGTTACACGATGATATCCATGTCTTTTCAAATATATTATCATCTTAGATTTCCATTCAAAATAATTATATAGAGTGAAAACTGGAACTATAGATGCATCCATGGGAGCAGAAAATAATATTGCAAAGAAGAAGGAAAAGTGCAAAGAAATGAGACACATGAGACACCCCCCCTTTCCACTAGTCTCAAAATCAACCCTAGATATTACAATGTTGGCACTTTATGATTAGTGCTTTTACAAGGCTTTTTTGGATCACAAGGATTTTAAGGCTCTTAATAGCCAAAATTAAAATATTTGATACAAACTAATTTTCAATAAAAAATCTGAAAAAGTAACCTTGTAGCTATTTTGACTCTTCAATATCTTTCTAACACTTTTTTTCTTTTTGAAAAATAGATTACAAAAGTGAAAGATATGATTTACTGAAGATAAAAAAAAATGCAATAGATTCAACCTACAATATATAATTGAAAAATGCATAAATTTTCACTCCAACCTTTGTGGATGGAAAGTGCTCATTTCCAGCTTTTTGGCAAGTACTCGCTTGTGAAAATCTAACACCCGAGGCAAAAGTTATGCAATTTTGAAAACAATTGCAAAATCTGCCTGTGAAAAATGACTCATGCCTTTTCTTGATTTTATTTCTGCAAAATTTTATCTACATTTTGTAAAATCTAACTACTACCCAAATAGTTTTTCGATGCTAGGAATAAAACCCAGAAATTGTTTTTCTTGAAATTGAGTGGAAGCTATATTTATGAAGCCAAAATGAAAAAGGCTCCAATTAAAAAATTCAAGTTTTTAACACTAATTTTTTTAAATTGTATCCTCCAATCTCTTATTTTGGTGAAATAAAAGTTAATTTTGACTTTCTTAAACCTTTCGGACTCTCTAAAAATGTTGAAAAGCCTCCAATATTACCAAAAAGTTGCAAATCACCCAGATCTCACAGGAACAAATGTATGTAAACCAGATTAAATATAAGCTTAATTTCCTCTTAAACTGTTATGATTCTCCAGATCATCCGAAGATGCAAGAGAAGAGCATACTAGGTTTTTGAGAAAAATATTAGCTCTTTATTAGTCTCAAATCTCTCAAAAAATCAGATAATAAAATGAACTATACCAAACAACACGACTCTAATATCATGCTAGATTCTGTGAGAAGCGAGAACCGAGCCAATATTTTTTGTTGATCCTAGATCACATGCAACTTCACTCAATAGATGGTTGAAGATCAAAATATAAAAATGAAGAGAAATCTGAAATGAGAGAAAAATAGAGACAAGGCAAGAGAGATTGCAGAATGCTCTCAATAATCTCACTGAGCGATCATTGAACTAGCCAAACTAGTGAAGGTGAGAGGGGAGTGCTCAATAAATAGAAAAATAAGGGAAAATACATTCAAGAGGCACATTAACTCCTACTACCCATAAAAGGTGGGAGGTTATCACCTACTTGGTAAATGACAAAACATGTGGCATTAACTCCTTAGGTGAAGACAAAGAGGAGGTGGTACATAAATCCAAAAGAGGGTGAGAAACCTAACTACCCCATAACCTACCTAGGTAAAAATAGAATAGTGATTATGAGAGGTGGCACAACAAGCCAAAAGAGGATGTGTAACTCAACTACCCATGTGTGGGGAGAGAGTGACACATGTAGCCAATGTATTTCACCATGTGTCCTCATATTAACCACTCCTAATAAATCTAATCAAGCTTAAATAATATGTGTAGGAAAGCATAAATGGCCCTAACATAAGGAAAATAAAAATCCTACACTAACAATGATGAGGGTTAGCTCACAATATATTATAACTGGTTATAGTATATTATAGAAATTATCACTACAGGTGGATTCGGTGTCTAAGTGGACTCATTGTCCATAAAGAAAAATATAGAAGAGATATGGTGGCTCACAACCTATTTTGAACTCTTACAATTGCATCTTGCATATGCATGAATTACAACTCCATTGAAGCACAATAATAATTTAGTTCATATTTTGATTCAACACTCTACCTCGCTCTTCATTCGCATGTAATTTTGGTCTTCAACTTAACATTCTCAACTTGAATTTGCACTTCTCTACTCAAATTCACATCACACACAGTACATTTTTCATTCATCCTTCAAAAATTCAAAAAATAATCCAACATATATATTTGCATCAAGTATAACATATTTAGGTTGGCCTAATTAGATGTAATACCCAAAATATTACTCGTCGGCTCCAAAACTTATCATCCATCACACACCAATATTAAAATCTCAAAACACTTTAAGATAGGTCGACATGGACCTATAATATATCCCACATAGGATAGAAATACATATTTATCCTTTACATACCTTCAAACATATTAGGTCGACATCACATAAGACCTAAATGCAAAAACCTTCATTTGTATATCCACATCTCGACACATGGACCTCAAAAATTGATACCACTAGAATCCATGTTGAATTGACATCTAGAAACTTAACTTAACATCGCAAGGCCAAAAACATTCGCAAAGAAGTGTGGATTCTCCCACACAAACACAATGTATAGAAAGCAACCGTAAATTTTCTAGGCTGAAAACTATTAAACTCATATCTCTCAAATTGTTTGTCCAAACAAGATGAAATCTTGGATTTAGGTACTTATAAAATCCACAAAATTAATGTTAGAATCGCATAGTACTATGTTCATTTACGAACTGGTGCAGACCTAAAAATCGATGCACTTTTATAATGAACTGGCAGATTTGACACTTAGTCAAATTTCTATGCAACTTAACTTTCTGAACCAGACCACTATGCAATAATGTCTTCCTTATCAACTCCAAAACTTGTTCGAGCTCATAATAATGATCCGTAACAATTTTACCATCAATGACAACATTGTATCACATTGTTATGAACTATCTATGCTCATGTTTCCAAACAACATCATCAATGATAAACTTCAACAATCTATCCAAACTTCCAACACCATAAACTTTTCAAGAATCAAATGAGAATATTTTGTATCCCTTGCCTATGAGATGTGTCATAGCGGGAATGATGCATTTTCATTGGCTCCTCCCACCAATGCAACCTCACAAAATTTCATTCTCACTTATTTTCACATCTTATTTCAATAGTTCTCACTTCTTCTTGCTCTCTCACTTTCATAATGAAGCTCTATCGAATTTCTCTCAAGAAATAGTCAAAGGCTTCTCTTGCACATAAACACATTACATTTATTAATCCAAGAGGGGAGCCACAGGTTATTGGTAATGCTCTATTGTTATCTTATCTCATCTATTTGGTATTTTCTATTTGATCTCATCTAATATATTCATGATAGGGGTTCTCCTTTTTGTGGGGTTTATTTCCATTACATGTCTTTTCCATTCATGATAGGGGTTCTCCTCCTTTACAGGATTTTTTCTATCACATATTTTATTCTATGTATTTTATCTATCTCCATCCTATCTAGTTGTGAATGGAGGTGGAAACACCAAAAAGAGGGTTTGACTGAGGCAAACCTTGAAACAACCCTCAACATTTTTCCCATTTTGTTTGTGTGCATATGTAGAAGTTTGACAAGCTGGGCTTCTTGTATTTTGGGCTCATTTTCTATTTCATTAGAGACGATAGTGAGGGTCGTAGACATCTCCACAATAAATCATCTTCTATGGTTGAGAGCTAATCCTCTTAAGGGTAAAATTTGTAGTTTATGTTTTTTCCATTTTTGTAGATCAAATATTTTAATTCATTTGTTCTTTCTTATAGTTAAGTGGTTTCATTATTCGTCTCATTAGTAGTTTAGTTCTTTTTTTATTAAATTTTATACACATTCTCTATTCTTTTTCCCATCACTTGAGATTTGATCCTTGAGTTAATTGAGGGATATTTTCTCCTTAAAGACCTCATAATCTTGAGAGTAGTGAATCCCCTCCTTTATAGTAGGCAATCACAGTGTGGGAATATTTGGACTAACAAGTGAAAATTATTGAAACATTGGTAATTAATTAACCAAGATAATGGATATCCCTCTCATACCTTGAGTTCCCATACATGATATGGATGATGGTGGAAGACAAGCCGCTCAAGGAGCATTAGACTTAAAAGATTAATTACCCTCATTTGTATGAGAGGATACTCAGTTTTGTATTGAGCCCCACATGAGTTTTTGTGATGATTTTCCCTCTCTTGCTCTCTAATATCTAACCCTTGTGAGGTTGAGTAGTACCTGAAAGATGATGTATTTCCTTCTATGTGCTTGTATTTTTTTCCATTAGTGAGTTTTTCCTAATGAGGATTTTATGTGTTATACCCTTGATGAGTTTTCCCAAGGATGATCCTTTCTATGGCATTGGTGAATTGGCCCAGTGCAGATTTTTGAAGTTATATTATTGAGTTTGCCCAATGTGGATTGTGTTATGCCATTTGTGATTATACCAAATGATGACTTTTCTTTGATCCACTACATAATTTGGGTGACTTTTTGATATATTATGTGTATGTGGAGTGTTTCCATTATGTATGGTGTGTGTAATCCTTCTCCCCATATTTTTGGCATGAGTGTTGTGCTTATGCCCCATGTGATCATCTCCAAACATGGTGGGAATGGACCATTTGATTCCATGAGGCTGAGTGGTGTGGTAACCACTATTGGGGATCAAAGGATTATGTTGGAGACATATGACATTAGTTTGGCAAGGTTCCTATGCCTATTCATGGTTTTCATCCTTTATTCAAATGTAATAGTGCTATTAATCAACCTCTCATTGATATAGATGTAAGATTTATCAATGTTAGTACATGTTAACCCTAATTATGTGTCTTAATGTCGGTGTCGAGCATGATCATACTTATATTATGTTGTATTTATGTCTTGGTAAGATAAAATTAACTTAGGAACATTTATTTTGGGTTTAAAATGAATATTAGTGTCTTCCAAAGAGTTTGGGTAGCTTGTTGTTGCATTTGGGTGACCTCGTCTTTGGGAGAATCCAAACTCACTTACAATGTTTCTATATTAGTTTGGGATACCTTGGAAGTAGTCAGGAAACCTAGTACCATACTTGGGCAGCCTGGTTGACAATGGGGTGACCTAGTTTTGAGGGATAAAAGTCTCAAAATTATCTTTGTTTGGGCGACCCAATCTTATGTTTGGGTGGCATCATTCCCATTCAAAAAAGGAATGTAAACGCTCTTAAAATTAGTTATCCAATGGTTTTATAATCCTAATTCCACTAAAAAATATTTTTTATGCCTTTTATTTTTCTTGTTCCAATCATATTAGTTGTTAGAACACTCAAAAAACCTAGTCAAGTATCTTTGTTTCAAGACTTGATCTTTTTTCATTGTTTCGGGGCCTCGTAATGGAGAACCATGTAAATGGAAGTTTTTCTCCTCATGTTCCTAGGGGTCTACTGGGGTTTGTGAATTTTCTTATGTGTTTTCATTGATAACTTGTGGTTTCTCTTGCCTTGTTTTGTGTGCCTTCTTTCGAAGTTTCCCAATTGTTAAACCTAGGGTTAGGGAGATTGTGAACCTAGTCTTGTGAAGACTTGGTAAGATTATAATCCTTCATGGTTGGCCTTGGTTGTGTCCTCAATATTACTCATAGGTTATGGTGTGTTGTGGAGTAGTATTCTTTCACTTGTGTGATGTCATGTTCTAACAGGATGTCTTGGGAAGTGTGTGGTTGTGACTCATCGTCATTCTAGTTAGTGGAGAGTTGTGAGTCTTGGTTAGGAAACATCTTGTGAAGGATTTTCTTGTGTTTAGGGTTGTAGAGTGTTCTTGGATATGGATTGGAGGATTATTATTCCCTCATCCTAGGTTTGGAATGGCAAGAGAATATGATCGTGGTATAGAAACCAATCATCGTGTAGGTGTTGTCCTCTCTCTCTCATCTATTCATCATGGTGGATTTATCCCAGGAGTGGTTAGTCTTTTGTTTTTACCACTATTCTTATTCAATGGTGAATTTATATTGTTGTTCTTTTTTTCATGTCATTGTAACCCTTGTGTTTATGTTGCTGTGAAAGTGTGACATGTCATTATTGCATTATCAACAATGTTGTCACTGTTTCAAAAAAAGTTGTTTTGTCAGGTTTTTTTCCAAGCATGTTGGCTTGGGCCATTACATTTTTTTATATTTAATAGGATTTACCTCATGCACATAATTTAGTGAATGAGGGTTTGAGGGTGTTTAAGGATTTTTTAATTTTTGAAAACTAGAAAATATTGAATCATTTAATAATTACAAAAAAAAACTCATTTTAATCTAAAATGCTATAAATATAAAAAAATATTACCTCATTAACTTCATAGATTTCATGGCGGCATCGTGGTGGGTTTAATCCAAGTTAATGGCTTGAAAATACACTCACTTTATTCACCTATCATGTTTCGACATTGGAGAGAAATGGGGTTGGGTTGCAATGATCTTCACCTTTGATTTTCTTATTTTATTATATCTAAAATGTGTGTACTTATTTTTTCCTTTAATGGACTAAAAAGTGGTTGTGGCCATTTTTTTGGTCCTCCATATTTGTGCATACACCCAAATGAAATATATTACCTATTCAATTTACCTATTAGGTCTTTCTCACTCTAGTTTACTTAGGGTATTTTAGGAAATTATCACTTTATGTCTCAATTCATAAGTTAAGACACATGTTATAATCTTAAATTGTCTTATGTATTGCCTTGGCCTATATTGTTGGGAAAGTTTGCCTCAACTTTTTAGTCTTTTCCATTGAAGACTTAGGTGTTTTCTTCGTGCTTGTGGCCTTTATCACAATACCGCTGCCTGTTCTTTCCTTGGTGGCACGGTTGTGCGGTTTATCGCTTTACCGCGGGCCAATCTGTTTGGCAGTTGGGCGGTGCTACCACTATACCACAAAGGTCTCTTAGAGGTGGTGTGGTTGCCAAGTGTGCATCTGGGTGGCAGAAGATGTTTACCGCTATACCCAGGGCGGTGTTCGGTTAAGCCACGGTGGTGTGGTTGATGGCGACAGGATGGTTGGCAGTCAGCGTCGGCGGTTACCGCCCTACCACGGTCAGTGTTCAGAGTGACCGCGGTGGCCACAGTAAGCCACCTATAGTGTGACCTAGCAGTTATTGCCATACCATGGGCAGTGAGATGGCTGACGTGGTGACCACGGTAAGACCCCTAGTGGTCTGCTAGAGTGGTTACCACTCTACCGCAATGAGACCTGGCAGTCTCTGCAGTAGTGCAGTGGAAAGGAATGTCTGGGCTCAGTGAAGTCATCGGTGAGCTTGAATGAAATCATCACTATACCGTGAGGTGGATCGGCTGAGGCAGCAGTAGATGGTGAGGTGAGCTCGGGTGAGCTCACTGCCATACCACGGTAGGTAATGTTGAGCTCAGCGGTAACGCAGTAAAAGCTCATTTGAGCTCGGAGCTCAGTTGATCAAGCTGGACCGAGCTTGACCAAGCTTGACCAATTCTATCAGAGCAATCAGTGAATGCAAAGGCGACACATGTTAGGTTGGCAGCATCTGACTGTCCAAAGACCAAAGAAGGATTGGTAGTTATTGCAAGCCATGGAAATAGATCTCGATTAAGGTGATGGATTTATTGCCTAGGTGGCTTGATGCAATCTATGCAGTTTGGATACGTGCTTGGCTATTAAACGCATTAACCTAAGGGTCAGCGATTGGTTGGATCATTGAATGCAATATATGGCTCGATTAGAGATATACACTAGTATATATAAACCAAAAGGTGACGATGAGAGAGAGAGAGTCATTAATAGATAGAGAGAGATGTGAGAGGGTGTTCAAGTAGTATGCTAAGGCATTGTAACTATGAGCACTCTGTCTCTGGGATCTAAACATGGTAAACCTGATGTGAGGCTGAGTCATTGTGTTGGTTGAGAGGCTGGTTGTGATAGTCTATTATGAGGAGTTGAAGGGAATCTATGTAGTAATGACATATGGATGTCATTGGAATTACATGAAGGTTCTAGTTTTATTTCCTGCTTGTATTCTCCTATTGGACAAGATGTAACACTCTTGAAGAGCATAGCTCTATGTTTTTATTGTAACTATTTTTGTTACTGAATAATACAAGTGAGTTGAATGTTTTGGAGGTGGGGTTTTTTACCTAAAAAGGTTTTCCCCATGTATATGTGTGTGTCAATATTGCTTTGTCTTTCATAATTACCTATTTATGTTGAATCTGTTAATTTGTTTTGCATTTACTTCTCTTAGAGGATCAATGGGGATACTCTATGCCTGCTTTCACTTTATGGTATAGTTGTGTGTGTCTTTGGAGTGATTTTGAATTGAAATCACTAAGGCACTGTTATCTTCAATACTTATCTTGATGATAGACCGAATATGAATCTACAACAAGTAGTATCAGAGCTAGTAGCTTGTTGCTCATGATACCAACAAGTGGTATCAGAGCATGTTTGAGGGAGGTCAAGTCTTGATGATACCAACCAGTGGTATCAAAGTCTTCTTTTGGTTGTTGCAGTTCTAGTTATTTCTCTTGTGAATATTTCTTAGCCTAGCAAGCTTGAGGAATTCTGGATAAATCAGTTGGTGATTGATCCTTCGATGAGTGGAAGTGTGTGCTTCATTGATTCAACACACAGTTTCAAAGCCACTAGAGATGACTAGAGTTGTTCATAATGTGGCAACATGGTCTATAGCTCTTGGCTGGTAACAAAGTTCTTAATGCAAAGGGTGTGAGGTATGTTCATGGTTGTGTTGTAGCGGAGCGTGATGTTCATACTGGGTGTTTGTGTGAGAGGCTCCTGGTGGTATGGACTTTCTTGTGTTGTTGTTTCAACCATGGAAATGGTGTGCTTGTGTCTGGTGTTCTGACTCAGCACTGAAGGCATTTTATCTGCTGCTCTAATTGCATGGAGGCTATGAAGTGACCTTGGTGGTCTGCAACTTCTGGATAGCCTGGCTCTCTTTTTTTCTTGTGCATGACTGTGGCATTGGAACTAATCTGAAATTGACCTATTGTTCCTGTGTTCCTGTGTCTTGCACTTGCATGGTTTCAGATTCATGTCTTTGGCTCTAGAGGTTTTGTGTATATTTTCCTAAAAATTCTATGACAAATGTTCATGTTATTTTTTCATTGTTCTGGTTTACTGTGATAGTTGTGTGTAGACTCCTGAGTCATCCAGATGAGCAATGAAGATGTAGATTTGTGGGTGTTTTATAAACACTATGGTTTTGCAGGTTTTACATGGTCAAGGAAAAATTGTGTTATGTGGAGTTGTTGTCTGCTATTTTCAACATCCTGGTTTAGGGTGTGACTGGATGAGATAGTTACATCGGCATGTCTTAGAGGAGGTGTGGTATCTTCTTTGCATGAGAATTTTGGTATGTGTTCCTTCATTCAAAATTTCTTGTGGTGGTGCTTTATGGTTGCCTGGACTATGGTGCTTGTGTTGTGGGCGTATTTTGGCAAATCAGATCTAGTGTTTGAGTCATGGTTGTTCTCTTTGAGATCTTAGTCTTGCAGTTTGCCAGTGTGATAATATATTTGTAGGGTTGTCATTTGAAGTGGATCTCCGAGTTGTGTGGCTGATAGATTAGCTACCTATTGACTATTGTGGGACAAATCGAGAGTGGACTATCTATATCCATGTGTTTTCTTTTGTGTTGTTGCAGTTCTATTAGCTGAGATTGTCTGTGGTCACTTGTACATTGGCATAGCTATTTTGAGATGAGAGGATGGATGGTGTTGGAGTACCTAAATAGTCAATGGTGGGAACCTATAGCATGTGGGTCACGTTGTCATGAAGAGCCTATTACACTGGTTAGTGTAATCTTTTTGACAGTGATGGTGTGGTCAGTCATGGTGCTTGGAAAGCTCGTTGTCATGTTGTTGTGGGATCTTTAGCAATGACTGGTGTCTTTCTTTGGTGTTGTAGTTGTTGTGTTCTTTTGCATCTACATGTTCACTATTTGAAGGTGTGTAGCATCTTGGAGCTATGGAAGACATTGTTAGTTTTGGCTGAGTTGTTGGTGGTGCTTGGTAGGTGATGTTGGTCCTGGTTTAGAGTTGTTTGCTTGATGTCATGGTTACTCTTTCTTAGATTTTTGGCATTTTTCTTTGCTCTTGATACCATAGCTTGTTCACTTGAAGCATGGTATCTCCTAAGGGGATGTGTATATCATGGTTTCATGATAATTTTTTTGAAGCTTTGGTAGTGGTCTGGGGTTTCTCTATGTTTTGAGTGCATTGGTCATATGCTGGAGGACTTCATGTTTATTGTAGTGATGCAGTTTGGAGTTAGCATGAGATGACAGGTTGCTAATACTCATGGATGCATGGAGAATAAGGTGAGGCTGGAAATATTATGAGAATGTTGTTGTTACAACTGAAAGTCTGAGAAGCCTGCACGTTGGTTGAATGTGAATTCAATAGAGACCTTGAAGGAGAATGCTCTTAGGTAAGTCATGGTGGCTTGTATATCTTGGAAGAGCTTATTTTATTTTCTTCTTGGTCTACTCGGCAGTGGTATTTATTTGAAAGGTATTTTCCCATTATAGCTTTCAGATATGTTTTTTATGCTTTATCTTTCATGGATATGAATCTTGAGTTGTTTTATGATTTTGGAGGATTCATAATGAAAGGTGGAAAGCATTATGTATCTCCTTGCTCTCTTGAGGACTGATATGAGAAGGTTATATGGGTAAGTCTGGTCTTCTTTGAGTTGCTTACATCCATGGTTTTGTTGGATGTAATTAAGGATTTTCCCTTTGGGATGTGAAGAAGATCATTCTTGTCACAGTTGGCATTTAGAAATGTATGTAGGAGGATGCTACATGTTTTGATTTGCAGTTTCTCTCTAAGTTGGTCTTGTTCTTCCTGATTGTTCTTTTGACTTTAGATGTGAGTTACCTTTTGTGGTGCCGAGTTGGTCACAGTTTGTGGTCATGTGTTGTCACTTGGGTGATGACACGAAGGTGCTTGTGCTTCTTTCTTCAGTCAGGTTTGGACAAGTTTGGAAGAACTATGGAAGATAGTTGAGAGAAATTTTTCTTGTAGCAGGTGGTTGCAGGTGTTGCATATCAGTGTGGATGTTCCTTGGAACTACATGGTTACTCATTTCTATGTGTAGGGTTTGGTGGACTTAGTATGAATGGATCTTGTGTGATGGTTCTTTTTTTGCATTCATCTGGACAGTACCCTTGAAGTGGGAGTACCTGGACGTGTTTGGTCTTTTGACTGGTTGACACAGGGTGCTTGTTTTCTGCTAAGATGGGTGGCTTTATGTGATGGCATGATTCTGTTCCTGGTTATCATACCTTTGAGGTATGGGTGGTTGGATGTTTTAGCATAAGCTATGGGTGTTGGTTTTCAGTCACATGGGTTTGATCAGTTGGATGGAGGGCAATCACTTTTATGGTTACTATTCTAGCTAGTTGGTTTCTTGTTCTGGATATGGTCTATTGTTTTGTGTTCATGTGGTGCCTTGTTGTTTTTTGTTGTTTGTCCTTTGTCGCCATAAGGGTCATTTTCTTTCGTTCTTCCCACTGGTGCATATACACCTTGGCTTGTTCCTTTTCCTATGTTCGATGTTTGGAGTTGTAGCCTAAGATGGTGGACATTTTTTGAATGTCATTTTAGGGGTCTTGGTTAGAGCGTGAGAGAATTGTTGTGTTCCTTGTTCAAGTTTTGGAAGAAGCCTGAAAGTCTTCAGCAAGTGGGAGATTGTTGGGAAAGTTTGCCTCAAATTTCTGGTCTTTTCCATTGAAGAATTAGGCATTTTCTTCATGTTTGTGACCTTTACCGCCATACCGCTGCATGTTCTTTCCTTGGTGGTGTGGTTGTATGGTTTACCACTTTACCATGGGCCACTCTATCTAGTGGTTGGGTGGTGCTACCGCTATACCCTAGAGGTCTCTTAGAGGTGGCGTGGTTGCCAAGTGAGTGTTTGGGTGGCAGAAGATGTTTATCGTTGTACTGCGGGCGGTGTTCAGTTAAGCTGCGGTGGTGCGGTTGATGGTGACAGGATGGTTGGCAGTCAGCACTGGCGGTTACCACCCTACCGTGGTCGGTGTTCAAAGTGACCACGATGGCCGCAATAAGCCACCTGCGATGTGGCCTAGCGGTTATCGCCATACCACAGGCAGTGAGGTGGCTGACCACGGTAGCCACGATAAAACCCCTGGTAGTCTCCCAGAGCAGTTACCACTCTACCATGATGAGACGTAGCGGTCTCTATGGTAGCACAATGGGAAGGAATGTCTGGGATTGGTGAAGTCATCGGTGAGCTCAGATGAGCTCACCACTATACCGTGAGGTGGATCGGCTGAGGCAGCGGTAGTACGATAGATGGCAAGGTTAGCTCAGTTGAGCTCACCGCCATACCACGGTAGGTAATGTTGAGCTCGATAGTAATGTGGTAAGAGCTTAGTTGAGCTCGGAGCTCAATTGACCGAGTTGGACTGAGCTTGACTGTGCTGGACCGATTCTGTCAAAGCGATCAACGAATGTAAAGGCAACACATGTGAGGTTGGCAGCATTTGATTGTCTAAAGACCAAAGAAGGATTGGCAGTTATTATAGGTCGTGGAAATAGAACCCAATTAAGGTGCTGGATTTATTGCTTGGGTGACTCGATGCAATCTGTGCAATTTGGATGTGTGCTTGGTTGTTAAATGCATGAACCTAAGGTTCAGCGATTGGTCAGATCATTGAATGCGATGTATGGCTCGGTTAGAGATATACACTAATATATGTAAACCAAAAGGTGACGGTGAGAGAGAGAGTCGTTGATGGACAGAGAGAGATGTGAGAGTGTGTTTGAGCAGTATACTAAGGCATTGTAACTATGAGCACTCTATCTCTGGGATCTGAATGTGGTGAACCCTATGCGAGGCCGAGTGGTAGTGTTGGTTGAGAGGTTGGGTGTGACATAATGACATATGGATGTCATTGGAACTACATGAAGGTTATGGTTTTATTGCCTGTCTATATTCTCCTATTGGACAAGATGTAACACTCCTAAAGAGCATAGCTCTATGTTTGTATTGTAACTATTTTTGTTACTGAATAATACAAGTGAGTTGAATGTTTTGGAGGTGGGGTTTTTTACCTGAAAAGGTTTTCCCCACGTATATTTGTGTGTCAATATTGCTTTCTCTTTCATGGTTACTTGTTTATGTTGAATCTGTTAATTTTTTTTGCATTTACTTCTCTCAAAGGATCAATGGGGGATACTTTGTGCCTGCTTCCACTTCATGGTACAGTTGTGTGTGTCTTTGGAGTGATTTTGAATTGAAATCATTAAGGCACTATTGTCTTGGATACTTATCTTGATGACAGACCGACTATGTGTATGTTGTTTTGCAAGTGTGACATGTCATTATTGCATTATCAACAATGTTGTCACTATTTTAAAAAAAGTTTTTTTGTCAGGTTTTGTTCTAAGCATGTTGGCGTGGGGCATTACATTTTTTTCTATTTAATAGGATTTCCCTCATGCACATAATTTGGTGAATGAGGGTTTGAGGGTGTTTAAGGATTTTTTAATTTTTGAAAACTAGAAAATATTGAATCATTTAATAATTACAAAAAAAAACTCATTTTAATCTAAAATGCTATAAATATAAAAAAATATTACCTCATTAACTTCATAGATTTCATGGCGGCATCGTGGTGGGTTTAATCCAAGTTAATGGCTTGCAAATACACTCATTTTATTCACCTATCATGTTTGGACATTGGAGAGAAATGGGGTTGGGTTGAAATTATCTTGACCTTTGATTTTCTTGTTTTATTATATCTAAATGTGTCTACTTATTTTTTTCCTTTAATTGACTAAAAAGTGGTTGTGAGCATTTTTTCGGTCCTCCATATTTGTGCATACACCCAAATGAAATATATTACCTATTCAATTTACCTATTAGGTCTTGCTCACTCTATTTTACTTAGGGTATTTTAGGAAATTATCACTTTATGTCTCAATTCATAAGATTAACACATGTTATAATCTTAAATTGTCTTATGTATTACCTTGGCCTATATAACCAAGAGAAACTCATTTTAATTTCATTTGATCATAATTTCAGTAAACATATTATGCATTTATAATCTTTGATGAATACAATTATTCTCTCATATTGAATCTCTCTATTGTGCTTCCATTCAAGCTCTTGAATCTTAGGTGGCTATCTACATAGGAAAATCTTACATAGTATAAAGCATTTTATATCAACTCATACATGCTATTAAATCTTGTGGGTTTTTTCTTACTAGTCTTTTTTAGATATCTAGATTTCAAATCTTGTATTTTATTGAAAAATTGAATATATTTTTCTTACACCGAATGAAAACTTGTTGAATCGAAAATATTTGATAGAAATACCATGTTTGGGGGGTTTTTATTTGTCTTTGTATTGTAGGTGAAGATGGTGGAAAAATAGTTGAAGTAAAACAACATAAGATAATGCAAACAATAAAATATATACCTCAAAAAATCTGCATCCTCCTAGGTTGAGAAAAAAATGAAATTCACCCTAGTTCTATTTGATTTTCTCTAGATCACGATAAGGTGTGGATTGTTCAATAAACCAGTTTAACATTGGTATGATTGCAATAATGAGATAGAAAAATAATAGTATAAGGTTGGCATAATATTATTTATTATAGATTTATGATGGATGGATAAGATTGAATGAGGATTACAGTTAGGCTCAAAGATGTAGTCATGTGACAAGTGTCACATGAGGGATAACATCTAGGTTTGGGATTAAGATTAGGGAAATATTTTTATGTGAATTTCTAGGATTAAGAGGTGTGATATGAAATGAATGGATGAGATGGAAATTTAGTTTGACTTTTGGGAAGGTATCTAAATTCATTTAATCTAGATAAGGTCTTAGTTAGTCATGTGAGACGGACACTTGTCACATGATGGAGATTTTAGATTATGATCCATGTGAATAAGTTTAAGGGCTAAGATTAAATGGACAAGTATAAAGGTAAATTTAAATTAATTAAATAAATATTTATTTAATTAAATGTTAGGATAAAATGAGGGAAAAGATGAAATTAAATAAATAAATAAGAAATATTTATTTAATTAATGACTTAGGAGAGGGTAAAATTAGGTGTGGTTGAGTAAGGTCAAATTTTAGGTGTCTACATTAGATTATTTGAGTCCTATCTTGCATGCTTGGAGGACACTATTAAGGAATTCATTTCCTCTTTGATGTTAGTCCCTATGGATTTACATCATCTTCTTTGAATGTTGCTCTTGTTCTTTCTCCATATAATCATTTGTCTTGCAATTTTATGTTCGCTTGGAGATCCTTGAACAATAGTTAGAGTCGTATTTTTATTTGAATCAAGTTATACATCTATTTACACAAGGTTCTAGATTGTAACCTTCTTTAATGAGGTCTATAACTCTTGATTTGATTGTAGCACCTTGCAACACAAAAATGGTGACATTAAAGAAGAGTTTAGAGACATCACACAACTTGATCATTCTTCCCTCATATTACTTTTAGAAAGGGGATGAATTCCTACATTCATCTTTAAGAAAAAATTCATAAGTGGAGGAATGTTTTTTGACATGATTGAATCATCTTCAAAATTCATTATCAAGAAACTACCATCCATATAGGATATTATAATTTGAGGGGGTCATATCCTATCTTCTTCTCTCTTATGAGGGTACTTTTTCCTCACACTGGGGTTTTTTCCTTCTCATAATTTTGAAGAGAATCTTGTGTATTCTCTCTTTTTGAGAGGGTTTTTTCCTATGGGTTTTACACCTTTTCTCTACTTGTGAAAGATTTATTTGTTCATGGGTATCTAACATTGCCTTGTAGTTGAGATTAATCATTATATCTCTATATGTTTTCACATTCTCCATAAGTTACAGCTCAACAAGGGGTGTTGGTGTGAACAAGATATATTACCTGGATAGTTTACCTATTAGATCTTATTCACACTAGTTTACTTAAATTTACATGGAAAAAAAGAAAGGAATCAATGGTGTAAAGATAAATTATTCATTTTGTTGTGTAAATATCCAAATTATTACTAGTTACCAATTTAAGATCAGAAATTCCAAAGCTAATTTATTCACTCCACTGCAATAGATGTGAAAAACTGTGTGCAAATAGATGTGTTTACACTATGGAAAACAATTGCATGAATGTGAGTGAGTACAATATGTGAAGCATAGTAATATATGTTACCTTCTCCTACAAAATATGATATTATAGTAAAATATAATATTGAAGTTATATTTTCCCAGCAAAAGATGATATAATACAGAAGATTAGGATTCAAAATCCAAACAAAGAATTAGAGAGCAAGTATAAAATTTCAATGTTAAGAAAGAAGCATTAAAAATATCAAGGCCACTTATCAAAGTGTCAGTAAATTTTATAATTGAACCATTCAAATTAGTGGAGAGAACTGAAAAGGGTATACCCAGCTTACTGAATTGAATAGAAAAACACATAGGGAGATGTATTTATCCCAATCCAGTCAACATATGTCCTAACTTGTTAGCCAACAATATACAATAATATAAAAAATATTATATATTAATTTAGTTGACGAAATTAAAATTCAATTGTAATTCCAATTCTATTAATATGTTTAGAAGTTAAAAGTATGTTAATCACACCTACATACAATTTATATATTTTATAATAGAAATGACAACTTACCATAGAATGACAGTGGATGTAGTAGAAAGCTTGGAAAGAGGCCAAAATTTTGAGAAAAAAGCATAATGTAAGTTAGATATGAGGAATGTATAATATGTTTATCGAGTTAAATTCCATCACACTAAGTACAATGCCATCCTGGTCCTTTATACCTTGATGCATCATACCTATCTGTATTATCAAAGATAAATGGCCCTTTTAAAATCCAAATTCCTAATAAGAAAACCATCATCATCATCATCTCTAATAAAGTCTCATAGATCATGGACTTGTTGGATCCTCTTGGCATCATTATTTTCTTCTTATTCTTCTATTTTTACTAACATTTCTATCCAAAATTGGTGTGTTGTATCAAAATACACACGAGGCTACCCATGGTCGAAGATTGTCTATACATCATCAAATTTTTCTAATTCAAAGCTGAACCGATCCATCTTGAACCTCTTTGTCGCAAGATCGATCCTCAAATCAAACTTTTCGCTCAATCTCTGGAGGGGATAGTGTACCAGTATACTTCTTTCCATTGGGGCATCCAAAAAAATTAGAATTTTTTTTAAATTTGACTGTGGAAAGATTATTCTTTGAACCAACACAACAAGTGAATTTCTTCAAAGAGGGGCAAAATGTAGACACGAAAAAAATTCATTTTTGATGCTAGACACCTGATCCCGATCTTACTAACACAATTTCTTCCTAAATCATCCCCTTTACTAATTGATTTAATTGAATAATATTTATTTGATTAAATTCAGCATGTTTCCTCTCTTAATAAAATAAATCGAATTTATTTGATTAAGTCATTCTCTTCTATTAATTAAATAAATCATTTTATTTAATTAATCCTATAGTCTCTCTTTTAATTAAAAAAATTCACTTTATTTAATGAAATCTTTAAAGTCGTCTCCTTAAATTAAATAAATTAATCTTTATTTGATTTAATATAGCATCATCCCCCTTAATTAAATAAATCACTTTATTTAATTAAATCTAAATCATTTTTCCTCTCAACTTTGATTTAAATAAATCCTAAAATATAAGTCAAAGTTGTCAAATTATCTAAATTCTACATAATTGATCAAATCATGATTAATCCTAATCCTAATCACTTCAATCCTCTAGATTTTGCAGCTTGCACAGAAAATCAATTTATTTCATTTATTAATTCATCAATTTCCATTCAAAAGGGCACCTTTTGTGGAATATTCTTCCAATTCAAAAATCCCTCCAAAAGGGATGAGTACTTCCAACAAGGCATTAAAGGCCTCTTACATGTCTTTTGCCTTGAGACAAGTGAAATTTACTCAATTCCTCTCTCCCTCCAACTTGTCATTTCATCAAATTTAAATTTGAATCTAATAGCATTTATGTACACATTCATCAAAATGTGTTCATTCCTCCTCCAATCACATGTGGACAAGCGGCCTTCTCTCATTGGTTGGTCTTTTGTCCCACATTCATCCAAATCCTTCAATCTTCCATTCTTCAAATCTATAAATAGAGAGCTTCTCTATTGATTTAGGATCAACAATTTCATCCACAATCCAAGGAAACTTATTATAAACAATTTCATCGACAACATCATCCATTGCATTTTGAATCTCATATTTTTTAGCAATCTTATCAAAGTTCTGTCAAAAATTTCTCAAGGCATCAAGGATCTTCATCAAATCACATAAAGGAGTTTAGAAAGGGCCATTTCCTACACACAAATAAGACCAATTCCCCCATGGGATTGAAGGCTTTCTCATTAGAATAGGATTTCATTGTTTTTATTGTGTTGTTGTTCATTTCTTTCCTATTTTGATGATGCAATATAATTTCATGGGGAATGTGGCTTCTATCTTGCATTTATATCTCATATTGTGCGTGTTCTTTATGCTTATGGAGATTCACAATAATATGTATTATGTATTTATAATACATATATTTATAATATATAATATTATGTATTATATGTATTATATGTAATATATTATATATTATAGTATAGTATACATTATTATATTATTATATTATATATTAAATATTACTATATTATATATTATATATAGTATATATATGAAATATTATATATTATATTAATATTATGTAATATATATTATATAATATATTTAATATATAGTATATATTATATATTTATTGATGCATGGCCAATTCACAAGAGAGAGAGAGGGTGGGAGGGACTTGAGAGAGAGGGAGAGAGAAAGACCTAAGAGAGAGTGAGAGACCTAATAGGGATGGGGAGAGAGAGTTGAGAGGGAGAGAGAGAGAGAGAGATACTTGAGAGGGACAGAACGAGAGTGAAAGAATTGAGAGGGAGAGAGAGTCTTCAGATGGGGAGAGAGAGAGAGAGAGAGTATTCATATGGAGAGGGAGGGAGAGAGTCCAAAAGAGAGACTTGAGAGAGACAGAGGGGGGCCTGAGAGTGAGAGGGAGAGAGAGAAAGAGAGAAAGACCTGAGAGGGAGAGAGAGAGAGAGAGAGAGAGAGAGAGAGCGGGAGGCAAAGAGGAGAGAGACTTGAGAGAGATATA
>CM021109.1:162960903-162979902 GCA_007115665.2 Sequoiadendron giganteum
GAGAGAGAGAGAGATAGAGAGATTTAGTGAGAGAGAGGGTTTAGGGAGAGAGAGACAAAGACAGAGATAGCTAGTGAGAGAGAGGGAGAGAGGGAGGAAGAGAGAGGGAGAGAGAGAAAGAGAGAGATAGAGAGAGGGTTTAGGGTTTAGAGAGAGATAGACAGAGAGAGTGAGAGGGAGAGAGAGAGAGGGGGTTTAGGGTTTAGTGACAAGATATATTATATTAAATATATTAATACTTGTATATATATTAAAATATTAATTTATTAATATATTAATATTATATATTTTAATATATATATTATATATCATATAATAATATATAATATATAATAATATATTTAATATATAGTAATATATTTAATATATAGTAATATATAATAAATATATATATATATATATCATATATGATAAGAAATAATAATTCTTCAATATCAAATAACGGATATCTATTTAGAACGGATCTTTGTTTTGTTTTTTTTTATTGTGTCGACTTGTGGGTATGTAGGCTTGGGTCTATTAAGTGGAAAGCATAGCGAATGGATATTTGTTATGTTCATATATTTGTTATTATTTTTCTTTTATGGGGATGAACAACAATATATTTATTTTTTTGCTCAATAAATCACCTCTTGTGGGGCGGCACCCATAAAGAAGTAGCGTAAAATTCTGGACTGCTTCTAACCCAGTAATGGGGAGCACAAAGACCAGATCTAGACCCATGAATGAGGAGCACAAAAAGACAATACCAAACCAAATCAAATTTACCCTTGCCTATGGCTTAGTCCATTCCTACCACTTGTAGATACTAGATTCAAACTATTGCATTTGACTCGATCAATGAACCAGTGAGGTCACAAGCAGGGGACCTCATCCCCGACATTCTCATTGTGACTTCTTCGGCCTCCACCATTTTACCAATTTCCTTTGAACCACCAATTTCTGAAGTTGAATCATGGTTACTCTTTCCTTCCAACTTCTGCTCTTTTGATGTTGGGTTTAAATTCAATTGGTGCTTGGTATGTTTCTTCCTTTTTACCTCTGTCCAAGCTTGCTTTGGCTATGAAGGAGAAGAATCAAAATATTTTCGTTCAGGATGTGATGTCAATGAATATTCTTGATGTTTGAGGTAGATCTCAGAGTTTGAGGAAGGAGTGTCAACTGGAATAGTGGATTTGTCCCTGGATGAGCTAGAGACACCCCATTGAGCATTTGGCAGATCTGAATTGGAGTCAGTTGGATCATTTTGTGTGCTTGAATGAGTTATTGCAGAATCTTGAGGTTGTAGGGGCTCATTTGTGAGCCAGGTTGAAGAACATAATGTTTGGGTTCTACCCCAATCCACTAGGTGGGCCTTCCCCCAGGATCTCACTTGTGGATGTATTTCTTTGACATTGGCATGTGAGGTGGTCAATTTTAAAGAATTTCCTACAACAAAAGGCCATTCTTTCATAATTCATAGGCTACCTCCAGCAGCGATCACCAACCTTTAATGTGACCTTTGTTGGTAGTCCATTGGAAAGATCCATTTCCACACAAATATGCACAAAGGTAGAGCTTTGGTAGTTCAATGTTTCTTCTGAGTTGTAGTGAAACTTTCCTAACCCATTGCCAATGGCTTGCAAATAGTCAATTTCCTAGAATTGAAAGGGAAGATAAGGCAGTCACACCTAGAAAAAGGCAGTGGAAAATGTTTCAGTTCTTGGATCAAAAGATGGGAACCAAGATTTTATGCATAGAAAATCGCCTTGATACACCCATGGACCATTTTTTAGTACCCATTCTTTGTCATCAAAAGATTCAAATTCAATAATCAAAAATCCTTTAGCACATGGGAACAAACAAATTTCATCCTCCATAAACTTGTTCCAACTTTCAGAGATCCAGGAGTGCAAATCGCATAGTTTTGGCCAAACCTTAGTGAATCTACAAATTAGGGCATTAGATTGTAGATATTCTTAACAATATTTGACTAACCTATCCATTTGGATCTTAGGTGTAGCAGACACATGGGAAACCCTAATCATAGTTCCATTATGCATAGAGTTTGTAATCCCATCAGTGTCGTTTTGAGATGACTATTGATGATTTCATGCATCCTTTTGTCGCACGTTAGTAGCTCCAATCCTCTAGTCCCATTTGAGAGTAGCATCTCTCTCCCATCCCTTCTGTGCATCTAAGTCGAGGGGATCAAAGGCAGAGGGAGCAAGCTTCAGGGGTTTTGGAGTAGAACAATTTAGAGGGCATTCATTGCCAACAGAGGTGAAGGATTCTATGGGAAATCTAATGATCTAAGATAAGTTTTCATCCCTTTTCCTACCAGACTATTTAATTCATCATTAGTATTAGCAGAATGTTTGCAATTTGAAAAACCTTGAGAATTTTTCCTAGACTGATCAATATGGGCTTTCCCATGGTCTTGAAAGGTTATCTTCTTAGATCCCGCAGATGCATCCGCACCTTTGGTAGACAGAGTAGATGAAGTATATGTAGGAGCAGCAGAAAATCCCATTGAGATTGTTACTTTAGGTATTTCACATGCCCTTTCAGAAGCTGCTTTAGCCACCCTTTCCTCAAAGGCTTTTCTCTTAGCTACCTCTTCCCTCATCCTCTCAACCTTCTTCTTTTGGACATTTATTTCGAGTTGTTTAGCCTGACATCTCTCCAAATTCTCTTTTCTTATTCTATCTCTATTATCTTCCTCTTTTTGCAACCTCCTTTCTTCCTCAATCAGGATTTGCATATCCTTGTCTATATCCGTCTCATTTTCAAGAATATCCCCTACCTCACTAGGAGCCGGCGTATAATATGGTTGTTCTTCCTGATCTTCCTGAATAAAAGGCATCCCCTCACTTAGAAGCATTCCTCTGGGTTTAAAATTTTGCCCAGTGAAGACGGATATGATACCAGGTGTTGTGGCTTCTAGGAATGTCTTATCTTGTTCCCAGAAACCCCATCGATCCTCCTCTTTAGATATATCAGCTTCAATTTCTCATGCCATTTCAAAAGGGAAACTACTATGATTCGATTTAGACAATAGTATATGAGGAATTTTCACTTACAAAAGAACTATTCATCTCGGTATTTAAAGTAGGAGAAAAAGCAATAGGGGATGAAACAGAGTTACTTGGGGTATCATTTATTTTTACCCATTTCTTGTCTTGTCCTGACTCGAGCTCTATCATTGGCTCAGGATTCTTTTTTGTATAATTTCTTGTCTTCTTCATTCCCTCCAGTGTTTGAGAACCTTCCTTTGCACGTTGCTTGTAGCACTTTATGTGAAATTTGTTGTTCGAGATATCAGAGTCGCCACCCAAAATATTAGGAATGATGAAGTGTTTGCACTTCGCTTTTGCACTCGTGACTTTGGATAAGATTTCAAACATCACCTAACACACTGACAAGGAACAGAGGAAAACTAAACGCATGTGTTCAACAAAATAAACACAGTGATAGGATAAAACAATTATATTATAAAACTGACTCCGACTTAAACCAGATCTGCACTTAGAGACTATTCATTCGTTACATTCCCCAGCGGAATCGCCATTATGTTGGCATTTTTTATAACAACCCAAGCAGAACCCACAAGAGCTTCTATGAGCTTGCCATACTCAATTATTAAAGCCCTGAAGGCACCATGCCAACTTCACAAGAAGATAACAGTAAAGCTTCTATCTCTCCTACACTTCAGACTCTGTAAGATCTAGGAGGGTTTTCCTAAAATATGTTGTCATTCATGATAGAAATGATTTGCTCATACGTGGATAAACAACAGATAAATTACCATCAGTGTTAAAAGAGATAAACCTTCAAGAAATCGGCTACTTCTTAGAAAAGCTCGGCTCTATTTAACAAGGAATTGAAATAACACCTGAGTGTGTTGATATGAGTTATTCGATTGAAATTTCCTGAAGTTATGACACAAAATACAAAGGATGAAAAGCAGTCAGAGTTCCAATGCCATATCCTGAAGCATGGAGTCAAAAATAAACTGAACTATAGGGTAACTTTAATCTAAAGCACCTATGATCTATATGAATAACATTACTATCCATATATTGATACTTGAGTTTATTTCTCCTTGATAAATCCTATGTGAAAATTTGCATAAACGTATTGGATAACTGATGCATTTAACCAGTTATTTGAACTGGACCTATAGTCAAACATAATCCACAGTAAATAACAAATGGAAATTAATGAAATTCATCTTTGATTGATACTTCATTAATAATTCATGCAAACTATTACAATAGGAGAGAAAATAGACTCAAAACAATCACAAGGTTAACATAAGTATGCTCAAGAACCCCATGATTTACTAAGTTCTCAAATCAGACTCAAAACTTCAAAACCTGGACATATTGTTCTCTCTATGCTACTTTTTCTTATCTTACGTACCTTGAGTAATTTCAACAGAACTTTCTCTCGGCCTAGAATTCCCTTTTATAGAAACAAGGGAGCCAACAAGCTTTAGGCCGGAGAGTACACATGTCCATTTCTTACTGGACCGCTAATCCCTAATCAATTATCTTTACATCATTTGTTGTTAAGAGAGGAAAAGCCAAAAACAAAAATGATCATTAGTTTGTAATGGAGGAAGAAGAGGCGTTGCTCCAAGTGTCGCTCCCCTGACACCAAAGCATCTTTTAACCATTTTATGCACTAATTTTATTTGAACAATTTGCACCTGAATCCAAAAAGAGAATGCATTTTAAAATATAATACCCAAGGCCAGACCTGTACTTTACATGACCAAAATGCAATATTGAAATAGCAATTTACTGGTCATTTGGCATTTAATTATGCAGGCCGAGTCGAACTCAACCATTACTATTCGCTCATGCGAGATAGAATGGCTATAGTACAACACTAGTTCATTTGAAAACAAGTCGTTGATCAAAAGCACAATTGGCCAGGCAGACGGCCTAGATTTAGTCAAAAACTGTTCGAAAAAGCCACATCCACCTTCCAGTCATCAAGCGAGCAAGAAAACTACCCATCAGGTACCACATCAGCACGGAATGGGTCCCACCACATTTTTCCCTTGGTAGCGTTTGCATCCATATGTCAACAAATCGCGCACCTCGCAGCATTATTAAAACTGTCATTTTAATTGCACGAGGTCAGTGTGGGATGGCCATGATGCATCAGAAGGTACACAGCTATCATCACCAACATTCATCCTCAGTTAGCAATCAAAACTAGCCCCACCAAGTTATGCAACAGATGGCAGCATCTCGCAAGCCTCGTAGCATTTCTCATGACGTAAGCACAAACCTTGCGAGGTGTGCGATGAACGGTTAAGATCAAAGTCACTGCATCTATCGGTCAATATAATCTGCACATGCAAAATAGTTATTTTAAAGAAGGGGACTGACTAGGCGGATGGGGAAATAACCCTTGGGGTTTAAAAGATAATTTAATGGTTAAGTTGTAAAATTAGTCTGCCGAAAATCATAGGGACACAAAGGGCATGACGCAAAACCGAAAGGATGGGTAAAGGGGGTTGGTAAAGTTATGGCCAAAGAGGGATAAAACATGACTTAAGTGACTGATCACCGTCGATAACAAGTCAACACTCAGAAAGAAAAACCCCCAATGCCCAGACCAATCAAAGGTAATGAAAATAAACCCACCATAGAGGGGAAGAAAATAAAAGCTCCACCAGTGGCTCCAACTGGGGATGTATGCCCCCTATGGGCATAGCAAGAATCCAAAATCTGTGGTTATGCAGACCAGATAAAACCAAGAGAGAACCAAAACCAGGAACAAGCTTGGACAGGGCGAACAAACAAAAGTAAAACAAAATGACCAACATATATACAATATTTACAGGACTGTACAACATACATGGAAAAGAGCTACTTTAAGAGAAATAACCTTTCAAGAACTGTCCATGTACTGGCAGCTCAAGAATCTCACCCATAATTGATTGTAGAAAATATGAATCTTCCCCATGTGTATCCATAACAATATAAGGGCCCAACCAGAGGGGATCAAACTTGCCATGTTTTCCCTTGTCTTCTGATCTAGCATTCCAGAGCAGCACCATGGTTCCAACATCAAATTTTCTCTCTACTGCCTTTCTATCATAAAGGTGCTTCACCTGAAGCTACAACTTGTCATTTCTCTTATGTGCTTCCCTTCTAGTTTCATCTAGTTGTCTCAACTCTTCCATCCTCAGTTGCATTTCGTCACACACATCATCATCATATTCCTGGACAAATTTATACATTTTTACTAAGTTATTCTGAGGAATGCGTGCCTCCACTCCATAAACTAAATTGAAAGGCGAATGACCAATTGCCTTTTTAATAGTAGTCCTATCAGCCCATAGTGCCAGCTTCAATTTTGAATCCCACGCCCTTTTGTTCTTTTCTATCATACACTTAATAATCTTCATCAAACTCTTGTTGCTAGATTTTGCCTGTCCATTTCCTTGGGGATGATATGGGGATGAATATGAAACAGTGATGCCATACTAATTGCAAAAATTTACAAACTCTTCTGATCTAAAACACATTGCATTGTCTCACACAATTATGTTAGGTACCCCAAATCGGCTTAAAATATTTTCAGTTAAAAATTCAATAACAACTTTGCTTGTGGCCCTTCTAGTTGGAATTGCTTCAATCCACTTAGTGAAATAATCTATAGCTACCAGTATCCACGCATGTCCCCCACTGGATTTTTCAGATATTTCCCCTATAAAATCTATACCCCATTGCTGGAAAGGAGCAGAAATAGAAATAGGTCTTAATGGAAAATTGCCAAAAAACTTTAACTTTCTGGCAAATCTTTGACAGGCATCACACCTTTTAACATATCTATGTGCATCCTTGAATACAATAGGCCAACAATATCCTGCTCTTAGAATTTTATTGGTTGTTGTTTTAGCCATATAATGTCCTCCACAAACTCCCTTGTGCATTTCTACTAGCAGATCCTCAGCTTGATCTCCATCCACACACCTAAGTATAATGCCCTCAGGTTTTCTCCACCATAGTTCATCATTGATAATGACATATCTGATTGCTTGTAATTTAAGGGTTCTTTTTTCAATAAGGGGCATACCTTCAGGACATTGCATTGTCTGCAAGTACTCCACAATCCTCCTATACCATCCACAGGTCTGCATGTCACAAATAGGTGCAATATTTTGTTGCTCTATATGGTTAATCTGATTGACTTCCAGATTTGCCTCAGTCATTAATTTGGCTAGGCCCTGACCCCTTACAAGCTTAGTAATTTGTAGGTCAATATTGAATTATTGGATTCTGTTAATCCATTTACACCTTCTACCTGTAGTTTCTTGCTGGATGAAGATATCTTTGACTGCGGCTGTTGGTACATAAGCAACAATAGCTGCTCCCATTAGGTAAGGTTTGAAATTTTTTACTGCCTTTACCAAGGCATATGCCTGCTTCTCAGATGTGTCATATTTCAACTCTGCAGCTTGCAATGATTTACTAAAAAATGCAATTGGCTGCTCAAAACCATCATTGTTCTTTTGTAACAGTACACCAGCTATAGTATGAAAAGAGGCAAAAGAGAATAATTGGAATGGTTTTGAATAATTTGGGGATTTGAGGATAGGTGCCTACTTGATTGCATCTTTGATAGCCTGAAAGGCTTTAGATGGCTCCCCTGTCCATATTATTTTTTCTCCCTTCCTCAACATCTTAGATATTGGGTAGACAATTTCAACAAAGTTTGTGATAAATCTTCTTAAGAAAATTATTTGTCCAAAGAAAGACTGGATACCTTTCACAATTTTTGGCTGTATGATCTTGTCAATAGCAGCCACTCTTTCAAGGTCAATCTGGATTCCATCTTTTGAAACAATATGTCCTACCAACTTTCCTTCTTTCACCCCAAATGTACATTTTCTGGGATTCAGGCATACCCAATGTTCCAAAACTCTAACAAAAATATTTTCCAAATGGGCACAATGGTCCTCTTCTTTCTTGTTGTGAGTAGTAAGGTCATCCTGATAGATTGCAAGGAAAAGATCAATAAAATCTGCAAAAGCCAGATCCATTTCTCTTTGAAAGGTCGCACCAGCATTTATCAATCTAAAAGGCATTCTAACATACACATATGTACCCTATGGGGTGGTGAAAGCAGTCTTAAACTACTCAATCTCCTTAACCATGAACTAATTGTAACCAAAAAAAATTTCCATCAATGATAATAATTCACAACCTGTGACCTTATGCAACATAGCCTCCATATTAGGCAAAGGGTAATTGTCTTTTAAAGAGGCCATATTCAAGTTCCTAAAATCAACACATAGCTTAATATCCCCATTCTTTTTTCTAATAGGTACCAAATTAGAGACCCAAGATGAATGTCTAATTGGTTTGATAATTCTTGCTTCCCTTAATTTAGCAAGCTCTTCTTGCATTTTAGGTTATAGAGTAGGATTGATAGGTCTTTGTTTTTGCCTAAAAGGCTTCATATTAGGTTTTAATGGGATCTCATGCTGAAATAGATCCTCCTTGTATGCCTTTAGGTCTTCATACGACCAAGCAAAAAGATGTCTATATTTCGGAAGCAAAGTAATCAGCATGCTTCTAACATGAGGCTTCATTTTCTTTCCAATGTAAACATTCTTAGGAGTATTTTTTGTTCCCAAGTTTACTTCTTCTAGGTCATCCTTATGAGATAGTGTTTGCTTAGCTTTTGACATATCAGGGCCATTAAACACCCTCTCAAGTGCAACCAAACCTCTAGGGATAGTATTAGTTTTAAGCTGGATAACCTCATTTCCGAATAAGGTCTCCTTACCATCAACATTAGTTACAAATGAATCGAAATCAATTTCTTGGCTTTCATATCGATCTAAACAATGCAAAAACTTTAGAATATCAATATCATCATCAAATACTTGCCAATTGCATACATTATCAAGCACTGTAGGCCTAGTTTGTACTTCTATTTGTGAGATGCCACCAAAAGTGACATCATCAAGTTTAATAGCAATATTGGCTAGTAAATCCACTCTAGCATTTTGTCCTCTTTCAACCCATTCAATGCCAAAAGCATTAAATCCTTCAATAATGCCCCATACTGCATTTTGGTATTGTCTGAGCCTCTTCTCTTTAGCTGCAAAGCGGGATCTTATTTGGGAAACCACTAATTCAGAATCTCCCAAAACCTTTAACACCTTAATACCGTGTTTTGAAGCTATCTTCAGACCGAGTATGAGAGCTTCATATTCAACAACATTATTAGTACAAGAGAATTGCAATAAGAATGAATACTTGAAAGTGTTACCTTGAGATGAAACAAAATATATTCCTACTCCTAAGCCTTCTTTGGAGCAAGCTCCATCAAAATGCATGATCCATAAATCTCCTTCTGATAATTCCTTTGAAGCTTCTTTATCAATAGGTGTTGGTCGGGTATGTTCTTCTGTTTTATCTTCCTCAACATGGAAGTTATCCAAATCAGTTTCTACAAAGTTAATTCTGATAGGTTCTAATGGGTCCTCCACATTTTCAATCATGTGGGGGGCTATTTTCTCTCTATCTACCTTAACATCTTTCTATTCAATAGAAAAGGTGGCAAAAGACTAGTCACACTGTATACTTCCACCCATTGAATCACTCCAAGGCCAAGACAACAGCATACCATAGGTTGGTGGAATATCCATCACTGTAACACTCATATGTAATTCTTTTTCAGGAAAGACTGCTAATCTATATGGAACATCATTTATGATACCTATAACAGGTACTTCCCTAGAGTCCATTACATGGCACTTACCATATGTACTATCAATTGTTAGCCCCATTGCATGCATTATTTTTACTGGCATCACATTGTTAGATGCTCTCGAGTCAATCATACAATTTCTTAGCATTTTTCCATCAATTATTAAGCTCAAGAAAAAAGGATTGACATGATTTGGGTTAGCTGTAACTATAGTTCCCAAATATATTTGCGGACTCTCTGTAGTGACTTCTTCCATTGTCTTTTTCTTTTTTGTATCATTCTGATCAGATACTACTTCATCTTTTCTATTTATGGGAATACTATTTATAAGTGCAATAGTCTTGTCTTTATGCTCATCTATCCTCATCATTTCTAGGAAAGGAACAGTGACCTTAACTTGCAAAAGAACTTGGAACATATCTATTGAGGTATACTTAGGTAAATTAGGGAAGCATGTTTTTTCAAAAATTACCTTTTCTTTCCCCTTCAAAACTTCTTTACCAGAAGACTTCTGGTTATTATCCCTATTATTTTGAAGTATAACATCACCATTTTCTTTGGCCTTATCCACCTTTTTTTCCCATATCCTAGGTTCTCTTATCTCCTTAGGCTTTGGATCAATATTCTTAGCCTCTAAACTTGCTTTTGGCTTAATTACCTCCTTCTCCTTTATGAACAAACTGCAAGGTTTACTAGACTCACCAGGGATGATCCTATTTCTTAGTTGTATATTGTTCCTTGCCCTAGCAACTAAAGCCACAGTATATTTTTCAATTTCTTCATCAGAAGGTTTCCTTAACATTGTATCATCTATCTCAAACTCATTCACAAAACAATCATCATTATCTTCTTCATTTGGAAACACTTGCTAATGATATATGTCATTTTTTTGCCTCTAAGCATCAACATCCCAAGCGCAAGGCTCATCTTTTGAGGAATAATCATCATAGGCCAAATCAGTTGGCCCTAACAATACATTCGTCATTGTGTCTTGGTCTTGGGGAGGCTGGGAGTCTTCCTGATCGTCCTGAGAGTCCAGCATTGATTGTGCTACTGCACAGTGTTGTGGAGAATGTGGCATTCCGCATATCTCACACCATAATAGATTTTTTGCATTATTCACAGACTGCCTTTGTAGAGGGTTAGGTGGAATTTGGTTATGTTTCTCATTCCCTTGAAGGGGTTTACCATTATTCCAATTTGTATTGTAAGGATAATCTTGTAACCTTGGGGGTCTCTCATTTCTCTGGAAGGGAGGCTTATAATTCTTTACTTGTTTCTGCAATAGAGTAAGAACTTGATCTATCTTATCATCAGCTGGAGTAGGTTTACCAACTTTCTCTGTTTGATTTCTCATGCTTTTAAAAGCCTTAGCATCCTCTCTTCTTCCCACTTTACCTAAAGCCCTTCTATTATTTTCAATATTAACTGCCATCTTATATGCCTGCCTTAAATTTTGAGGATCTTTATCTCTTAGTAGATAGCACATTTTAGCATCATAGGCATTACAGTATACAACTAGACATGCACTTTCGTTGGATCTTAGATATGCAAGGACTCTTGTCATAGCCTTTTGGAAATGGGCATTAAATTCAGTAACCAATTCATTGTGCCCCTTAGTAATATTGTTGAAGTCATTCAACTTGAATCTAGGATCAGTCTGATCCCCATAATGCTCCCTGAAAACTTTATAAAAGGCATCTCTGGAATCAATACTACCATCAAGTAACCCTCTGTACCAATCCCTAGCATCCTCCACTAGTGATTGCATAAAATATTTCATAGCCACATCATCATCCTAGAGTTCAAAATCTTCAACAAAACCTTGAAAAGCTTTCAAATGGTCTTCTCCACTAAAAGCATTATTACCCATGAATTTTGGAAGATGTTTATGTGCATTATTTGGGACTGGATTTGGATATCCCCTAATATTATCAAAGCATAACTGCCTATATCTATCTACTTGAGATGCCCCGCCTCCACGTCGATTTCTGGAGATAATGTGTTGTTCAATGTCTTTCTTATCATCCCCACCTTTACCTCTGTCGCCACTACATGATTGCTTAACCTTTGTAGTGCTTGCATCTCCATTCACTGAGTATGAGCTAATAATATTATGGCCACCTCCACTTCCACCACCTTGATTACCACTGCAACCCTCTGTATAGGCTTGCTTCTCAGACTTCTACTTTAATGACTCATTTTCACCATTAACCGAACCAAAAGCTTGAGGGTTTTCTGAAGACATCTTAAGAAAGGCTATCTTCTGAGATAATTCGGCATTGGCATCTTCTATTTTAGCTTTTCTTAGATCAGCTTGTAATTGATCATTCAATAGTTGTAACCTCAAAATCTTAGGATTATGTGGGAAATCCAATGATCTAAGATCAATTTTCATCCCTTTGCCTACCATACTATTTAATTCATCATTAGTATTAGCATAATGTTTTTAATTTGAAAAACCTTGAGAAGTTTTCCTAGACTGGTCAATATGGGCTTTCCCATGGTCTTGAAAGGTTATCTTCTTAGATCCCACAGATGCATCCGCACCTTTGGTAGACAGAGTAGATGAAGTATATGTAGGAGTAGCAGAAACTCCCATTGATATTGTTACTTTAGGTATTTCACATGCCCTTTCAGCAGCTACTTTAGCCACCCTTTCCTCAAAGGCTTGTCTCTTAGCTGCCTCTTCCGTCATCTTCTCAACCTTCTTCTTTTGGGCATTTCTTTCAAGTTGTTTAGCCCGACATCTCTCCAAATTCTCTTTTCTTATTCTATCTCTATTATCTTCCTCTTCTTGCAACCTCCTTTCTTCCTCAATCAAGATTTGCATATCCTTATCTATATCCGTCTCATTTTCAAGAATATCCCCTGCCTCACTAGGAGCCAGCATATAATATGGTTGTTCTGCTTGATTTTCTTCCTGAATAAAAGGAATCCCCACACTCAGAGGCGTTCCTCTAGGTTTAAATTTTTCCTAGTGAAGATGAATATGGTACCAAGTGTTGTGGCTTCTGGGAACGTCTTATCTTGTTCCCAAAAACCCCATCAATCCTCCTCTTTAGATATATCAGCTTCAATTTCTCATGCCATTTCAAAAGAGAAACTATCGTGATCCTATTTAGACATAATAGTATCTGAGGAATTTTCACTTACAAAATCACTATTCATCTTGGTATTTAAAGTAGGAGAAAAAGCAATAGGGGATGAAATAGAGTTACTTGGGGTATCATTTATTTTTACCCATTTCTTGTCTTGTCCTGACTCGAGCTCTATCATTGGCTCAGGATTCTTTTTTGTATAATTTCTTGTCTTCTTCATGCCCTCCGATGTTTGAGAACCTTCCTTTGCACGTTGCTTGTAGCACTTTATGTGAAATTTTTTGTTTGAGATATCAAAGTCGCCACCCAAAATATTGGGAATGATGAAGTTTTTGCACTTCGCTTTTGCACTCGTGACTTTGGACAAGATTTCAAACATCACCCGACACACTGACAAGGAATAGAGGAAAACTAAATGCATGTGTTCAACACAATAAACATAGTGATAGTACAAAACAATTATATTATAAAACTGACTCCGACTTAAACCAGATCTGCACTTAGAGAATGTTCATTCATTACATTCCCCAGTAGAGTTGCCACTCTATTGGCATTTTTTATAACAACCCAAGCAGAACCCACAAGAGCTTCTATGAGCTTTCCATACTCAATTATTAAAGTCTTGAAGGCACCGTGCTAACTTAACGAGAAGATAATAGTAAAGCTTCTATCTCTCCTACACTTCGGACTCTGTAAGATCTAGGAGGGTTTTCCTAAAATATGTTGTCATTCATGATAGAAATGATTTGCTCATATGTGGATAAACAACAGATAAATTACCATCAGTGTTAAAAGAGATAAACCTTCAAGAAATCGGCTACTTCTTAGAAAAGCTCGGCTCCATTTAACAAGGAATTGAAATAACACCTGAGTGTGTTGATATGAGTTATTCGATTGAAATTTCCTGAAGTTATGACACAAAATACAAAGGATGAAAAGCAGTCAGAGTTCTAGTGCCATATCCTGAAGCACGGAGTCAAAAAGAAACTAAACTATAGGGTAACTTTCATCTAAAGCACCTATGATCTATATGAATGGCATTATTATCCATATATCGATAGTTGAGTTTACTTCTCCTTGATAAATCCTATGTGAAAATTTGCATAAACTTATTGGATAACTAATGCATTTAACCAGTTCTTTGAACCAAAGCTATAGTCAAACATAATCCACAGTAAATAATAAATGGAAATTAATGAAAACCATCTTTGATTGATACTTCATTAATAATTCATGCAAACTATTACAATAGGAGAGAAAATAGACTCAAAACAATCACAAGGTTAACATAAGTATGCTCAAGAACCCCATGATTTACTAAGTTCTCAAATCGGACTCAAAACTTCAAAACCTGGACATATTGTTCTCTCTATGCTACTTTTTCTTATCTTACGTATCTTGAGTAATTTCAACAGAACTTTCTCTCGGCCCAGAATTCCCTTTTATAAAACCAAGGGAGCCAACAAGCTTCAGGCCGGAGAGTACACATGTCCATTTCTTACTGGACCGCTAATCCCTAATCAGTTATCTTTACATCATTTGTTGGTAACAGAGGAAAATCCAAAAACAAAAATGATCATTAGTTTGTAATGGAGGAAGAAGATGCGTTGCTCCAAGTGTCGCTCCCTTGACACCAAAGCATCTTTTAACCGTTTTATGCACTAATTTTATTTGAATAATTTGCACCTGAATCCGAAAAGACAATGCATTTTAAATATAATACCCAAGGCCAAACCTATACTTTACATAACCAAATTGCAATTCTCGTCCAAATTATTCATAATTCAAGTTCATCAATGAACACCCTTTTCCATGACTCGAAATCCTCCTCAGATGGCTAATTGAAAGCCACTATCTGATCCACCATTTTTTTGATAAGGTATATATTTTATCATCAATGACGTGGCTATTTTATCAAAATTTTCCAGGAAACTAATGACAAATGATAACTTTTCTAAAGTGTTTACCAACATACGGATATCAGCATTTTTGCATATTTCATATGTTTTGGCAATCATTATATTATTCATCTGCTCTTTCCACGTCTACAAAGGCTTGACCTTATCCTAACTATGCAGAATGTGAGGTAGTGGATTCAAGTCCTTTCCATCATAAATATCCTTTAATGATTTGATTTTGGACTCCATAGGAGCAGCAGACCCCTGGAACTTTTGCTCGACAATACTCTTAACAAATTGATATATTGTTATGACTGTAAGATATTTGTTCCCATGTTGTTTTGCCCCAATTGCCATAAATTTTAACTTCTCCATTCTAGGGCCCCATCTATTTAGCAAAGGGATAGCCAATTCTCTATCCCTTGGAAACAATTCAAGTGCTTGCAACATCAAGGCATAATTTGCATGAACACCATTCAGCTTACTCTAGACCCATTTATGTAAATGCCTTGACACAGTATCAACAATTTCTGAGTTATTCCTTCCTATTGCATCCCAGATTTGGTTTACCATCATTATTTGTAATCCCTTTGATATCATCCTTCACAAATCTTAGGGTGATTGTTCTTGAACTTGTTACAATGTCAACTGGGTCCGGTGGCAACTCCGAATTCATTTTATCTGTAGTTACAATAATGCCTTCCTCATCATTACCCTTTTGGCCAACATCCCTCACACTATCAATTCTCTACCTCTTTGGGGATGGTGGGTGAATCTATTCTGAAAACCTTGGAGGAGAATCCAGGTCAACAATACCTGGCATTGATTACCTTGGGATAGATGATGCACCATTAATTGTAACCTCCTTTGTCCTACTTCTCTTTCTCCTAGAAAATACCTTTATCTTCCCCTGAGGCTAATAAGTAGGCCTTTCTTCAATTCTTATCTTAGGGTACTCCTCAGTAACTTGTGACTTTCCCCTTCCTTCTACAATCCTTTCCTCCTTTAAGACCCCTACTACGCTCTCAAAATTGTCAAGAGCATAGATTGCCTTGCTGAGCTCATCCTTGGCATTAGGTATAGGATCAAAACCAGGTCTCTTCTCCTATTTACTTCTCACCATTTTTTAATAGGAAATGTAAATTGCCTTTCTCTCATCCTGTAAGTCCTTATCAAAAACGTTCCTGATGATATCTTCAAAAAAGTAAAATTTGTGGACAAAGGTCCCAGTCCGGTGCCTAGCCTTCATTTGGGACATAAAACCCTCAGGATCATAACTCTTAGGGCGTACTGTCCTTAGCCTATATGGCTTGAACAGTAAATGCAAATTTCTCCACCCTCACTTTATCATGACAAAATTGGCAAAAGCTATATATTCAAGGAAGAAAGATCCCTTCTTTTGTTCATCAGGAAAATGGAAATCCTGATATGCTCCCAACTGCCTCATGATTTCTATAAAACCAAGTCTAAGGGGGACCTCCCTGGGTAGAACAAATGGGATGGCATTTGTGCCAAAAACCCTAAAAATTGTAGTGCCATGGTTGGGGATAATATCCCCCCAGTTGTGTGTTAAATTCAACTCAAGCCTCCTCTCCATAGGTCTTAGGAAATCATGAATTTCCTTTGGAATCCTGGGGGAATTAACAACCAAGGCCTTTCTTAGCCTGCATCCGAAAACATTATGAAAGGTTACATAATCAAACTTATAATCATGCATGTCCAGGACCCTAGTCCAATACTAGACAGGCATCTCAATGTCTCCTTCCATCTTCTTCAATTCCATATCTTTCTTAAATACCTTCTGGCCCCTATACAAAAATATATGAATTAGCAGAGAAAACCATTTGAATCCTACCCAATTCTTCCCCAGCTTCAAAGCTGCTAAGCCATAATGCATTTTCTTTGCAAGGTAAGTGGAAAAATCATATACCATGTTATAACCAGGGTGTTGGATGTTTACAGCCATATACATCACCTCTATAGGCAAAGTATTCTTCAAATCAATCCCCAAAACCTGACATAATGCACAGACAGTCTTCTTAAAATGGGGGGTGAAATAGTCCACTGGGAAAGGTTCAGGCTCATTCCTACCAATAACAACTTTCTTCTGATTTTTTCCTCTTCCCGACATAGTCAAATGGGGTATTAAAAGGGATGTCCTAATCAAACCCTCGGTGTTTCTGTATTCCTCCCTGAAGACCTCCAATTTGATGGGAATCATATCCTGGCTCCATTTGTGCAAACCAAAAATCTCTATGATTTCCTCCTTGGTTACCCTGATCATTTGCTTGCCAAGATGTGTTTTGATAGTTCGAGTCATAGGGTCGCACCTCTCAGCAATATCCTTCAATAGGTCTACGTCCTCGTAAACATTAGGCACCACTAGCTTACCCAAGTCCAATCTTCATGGATTACACAAAGGAATTGTCAAATTTCTATTCCCAAACCAGTTGGAAAACAACTGCCAACCAGTGTACAACAATTCAACATCGCGAATTGTACACTGTTTATCCACTAAACCTTCCTGAATCAAGGATCCATAAAACAATACCCTTCCATCCTGCTTCTTGCTTGTAAAAGGCTTCAACAAATCAATAATATCTTGTGAATAACCCCTAGGCATAGCCTTGGAACCAGAAGTTCATGCCTTGGGTGCCATTTGTATCAAACAGATGATAATTCAAGCTAGGGTTTTTAAATGACAAACAATTACACCTTGCTTTCTACTGCTGTCACAGAAAGTTCTTCTATATTCACAAAATCACTAGCAACTACCTATATAAGCTCTAAAAGCCAATTTGCTCAACAATTCACCAGGAACCAAAAAGAAAATAGCCACCAATTATTCAATAGGCAATGCTAACACCTTTTGAAAACACAAGAGAAGGCGTATGTATTACTTACGGTTTATTTTGCAAAGCATCAAATGTCACGAGACTGGAGAGCTGTGATAGTAGCCGCTTCCTTAAGCACCAAAAAATTCTTACAAACCAAAATGCAATACTGAAATAGCAATTTAATGGTCATTTGGCATTTAATTATGCAGGCAGAGTCAAATTGGACCATTACTATTCGCTCGCACGAGATAGAACGGCTATAGTATAGCACTAGTTCATTTGAAAACAAGTCATTGATCAAAAGCATAGTTGGCCAGGCGGACGGCCCAGATTTAGTCAAAAACGGTTTGAAAAAGCCACATCTGCCTTCTAGTCATCATGTGAGCAAGAAAACTGCCCATCAGGTACCACATCAGCACGGAACGGGTCCCACCACATTTGTCCCCCGGTAACGTTTGCATCCACGCGTCAACAAATCGTGCACCTCGCAGCATTATTAAAACTATCGTTTTAATTCCGTGAGGTCAATGAGGGACGACCGTGATGCATCGGAAGGTACATAGTTTTCATCACCAGCATTCATCCTCGGTTAGCAATCAAAACTGGCCCCACCAAGTTATGCAACAGGTGGCAGCATCTCGCAAGCCTCGCAACATTTCCCGTGACATAAGCACAAACCTTGCGAGGTGTGCGATGAACGGTTAAGATCAAAGTAACTGCATCTATCAGTCAATATAATCTACACATGTGAAACAGTTATTTTAAAGAAGGGGACCGACTAGGCAGATTGGGAAATAACCCTTGAGGTCGAAAAGATAATTCAATGGTTAAGTTGTAAAATTAGTCGGCCAAAAATCATAGGGACACAAAGGTCACGACGCAAAAACCGAAAGGACGGGTAAAAGGGGTCGGTAAAGTTATGGCCAAAGAGGGATAAAACATGACTTAAGTGATTGATCACTACCGATAACAAATCAACACTCAAAAATAAAAACCCCCATTGCCCAGACCAATCAAAGGTAACGAAAATAAACCCACCATAGAGGGGAAAAAAATAAAAGCTCCACCAGTCCCTACATGCTTTCTGTCGTGAAATTCTTATGCTTTATGTCTGCATCAGGCGAAATTCAACTTTTCAAAGATTCTCTAACACATTTTTTAGAATTCTAATCATTTGTGTGTGTGTGTTTTTTATTGTGGAATGGGGAGCAACAGTCATCGTAAGAGAAAAGGTAAAAGGAAACTTACAATAGATCAAATTGAAGCATATAGAGAAAAAGATAGAGAAAGTCATACAAAAAGAAGACAAGGTATGCAAAATATTTAAATTGAAGCTTCTTCAGAACCATTAAATGTTAAATCAAGTGAAGATGAAATAGAAAATGAAAATATTGAACATCATATTGAAATTGAAAATGAAAACATTGAAATTGAAAA